>CM042382.1:11385713-11445713 GCA_023634145.1 Thymallus thymallus
CAAAGTACAGAGAGATCCTTGATGAAAACCTGCTCCAGAGCGCTCAGTACCTCAGACTGCGGCGAAGGTTCACCTTCCAACAGGACAATGACCCTAAGCACACAGCCAAGACAATGCAGGAGTGGCTTCTGGACAAGTCTCTGACTGTTCTTGAGTGGCCCAGCCAGAGCCCGGACTTGAACCCGATCTACCATCTCTGGAGAGACCTTAAAATAGCTGTGCAGCTTGAGAAGATCTGCATAGGTGAATGGGAGAAACTCTCCAAATACAGGTGTATAAGCCTCAAGGCTGAAACGTAACAAAATGTGGAAAAAGTCAAGGGGTCTGAATACTTTCCGAATGCACTGTATACTGTTTATGGTGCAGTAAACCTGATTCAACTAATCCAGTTGTAAGGTTCTGAGTTGTAATTGAAGACCCCTGGTACAGAATAAGACACATAAAACTTGTGTCTTATTAACTTGTGAAACATTTATAAAGTTTCCTCTTACCCTTCCGATGAGCACAGGTTCCGGCCCGCTGTACTCCTCAATTACAAAGAACTGGTTCCAGATCCAACTCCTTCTGCTGCGGGACCGAGTCCCCTCCCCCTCCGTCTGACCAGGCCCCTCTTCCTCCTCCTCATCTGACTCCGCCTCTTGGAACACCAGGCCCCGGCCATTACCGGGCTCGGGCTCGACTGACATCACCCCACTGGCTGCCTTGGCCTGGCCGACCCCCCAATATGGGTCTGGGTGGAGTTTGAGGACATGGCTGCTGTTGATTAACTCTGTAGTGCCAACTAAAGGGTCTTGAGTGGCACTTGGACTCAGGATCTTGAGTCGTGGTCCGGCTGTGTGAAGAAGACTCTCCTCCACCCCTCCAGTCCCCTTTCCCTGGGGCTGCAGGGTGAACACTGAGGGAAGGCCAGCATCTGTCTGAGAAGGGACGTTTGAGGGGAGATGCTTGGTTGTGGCCGGAGGGGCAGTCTGACTGTTGGTCACCTCCCTCTCAGTGTTGAGACTGACCTCATTCATAGGCATTGACAGAGGGTGAGAGATGTGTTTGTTCTTACAGGTGTCTGTGCTATCTGAACCCCTCGTCTCAGAGTTGTCCTTTCCCACAACAGAATCTGGAGTGGCTACACTTAAAGTGTGAACAGCTTCTTCTGGACTGCGATCAGGATTTGTGACAAGGCTTACATGCGGCAGAGCAGTTTGGTTATCCAATGAGAAATGGTTTTGAGTGACAGCCAAATCTTGCTTCTGTAATTTCAGGGCCTCCAACTGGCTGCGATCATCATCAATCAAATCTCTCTTTCTGCTTCGGCTGCTCTTACTCTGAATCTTTGAGTTCACAATCCTCACCAGGTTCTCTTTTGACAGCAGTTTCAGGACACCGTAGCTGCCGGTCACGTTTAACTTTCTTGTTGAGTCTATAGTGAGTCCTCTGCTTGGCAGCCCCGTGGTTTGAACGCTCAGATCTGGTCTAACTCTGGAGCGGGGAAGGGATTTGAATCTGGTTTTATTGGAGTGCATGTCTAGCCTGTGGTGGATTATGAATACTTTCTCCATCCTCCCTGTCTTGGTGGGATTCTCAGCGTTTTTGGTGCTGTTTCTACTCTTTCTAAGCTCTTTCTCCTGGACGGCTTCCCTGTCATTGGGTGACACAGACAAAATTGACTCCCCTTTTTTGACAGGGTCTTCTTCCAAGTCTAACACAGGATTGGGTTTAAAAGCCTCCCTCTTCTTATTAGCTGGCATGGCTGCATGATTCTGTGGTATTTTGGGGTCAGATATAGAACCACTATCAACCCCCTGGTCATGACCAATCAAGTTTCTAAGAGTCACCATGGGCATCGCGTTTGAATCCACACTTGAATCCCATTGGTCGGCTACTCTGTTGTCCCCTAGCTTCAGCAAGTGAGCCCCGCCCACCCCTCTTCTCCTGGCGATCTTAGTGGCTGAACCTCCTTTCATAAGCCCCTCCCACAGAAAAAGGGAGACCAATAGGAGCAGATTCCTGGTAATCATCCTGTCTTGTGGTGCGATGAGCTAATTTGAGTGACGCTTGCTGTGAGGAAGTACTTGTTTTCCGGTTGTCTTCATTCTCTCCTCTATTTCTCTTTCCTTGTATCCCCCTCTCCCTCTTCCATTACGTGGCCTTCACACTGAGCTGGAGGGCAGGTGCCAGTCAATCTTTTTTTTTTCTTCCAGAGAAAAACCTCTATCTATTCACGGCTCCTCTCTCCTGTTTTTTCCCCTCTTGCAGAACGTCTCATTCAGCTTTCCACGGAGGGTTGAACACCCTGAGAAAAAAGATAAAGATAATTAAGTTAAAACTTTAATGCTAATTAAAAGTGGAGAGACACAGCAAGGTAAGTAGGAGAACTCACAGATGAACAAGCAGGACAGATCCACTAACGGAGCGGCAATCACATTTACACAAGCACTGGTGCATCCCACGGCGAAGTCAGATATTTGTTGTAACACTCTGTGACGATAGTGTTCAGTAGGTCGCACTGTGTTGTCACTAGCAGTATTTGGAGTATTTGGAGTTACATTGTGAGTTGGGTAGTGTTTTTGTTTAACTATGTGCGGTCTTGTCTTGTGCAGTCTACTGTGTTGGGGTGTGTGACGTTTGAGCAGTGTTGTGTTGCAGACAGGCCCTGTCAGTACAGTCACTGGGGCATGGCGGAAGTCTGAATATTCCCAAAAGAATCCTCCTGTCTCTCTCTCTCCCTCCCTCTCCCTGTCCCTCCCTCTTCCTCCCTATTCCTCCCTCTTCTTCCCCCATTCTTCCTCTTCCTCCCTCCCTCTCCCTCCCTCTCCCTCCCTCCCTCTTCCTCTCCCTCCCTCCCTCTCCATCCCTCATTCTCCCTCTTCCTCCTTCTTCCTCTCCCTCCCTCTTCTTCCCTCTTCCTCCCTCTCCCTCGTCCTCCCTCTCCCTCCCTCTTCCTCCCTCTCCCTCCCTCTTCCTGCCTCTCCCTCTTCCTGCCTCTCCCTCCCTCTTCTTCCCTCTCCCTCCCTCTCTTCCTGCCTCTCCCTCTTCTTCCCTCTCTCACCATGTAAACACCTAGTTTTCTTAGAAAGAAACTTGCACTCTTCCTCCTCTTCCTCCTTCTCCTTGTCTTTTTCTCTTCTTCCTCTCTCACTCACCACCTCTCTCTATCACCTCTCTCTATCACCTCTCTATCTCTGCCTATCTGTTGTAAGGGAAATGTTTATGTTTGTGCTATTCTTATAACACATTTCTGTGTTCTAGTCATGTATAGCTCTATATAAGACAACTGCTGGGGCTGCCCCAGCAGAGCTTCTGACAGCCATGTGTACTATGGTGCCTTGAGTTGGTTGGAACCTCTCCAGCGCGCTGACAATAAACAATGATTAATTTAAGATTGACTTTGAGTGTCCCTGTGTAAAATAATTTCCACAACACTATCCATGGCTGTCTCTCCGTCTTTCTCTGCCTCAGGTTTGTTTTAATATGCTATCCCTTCCTCTGCTCATCTTTCATCTCCTTTCCTCCTTCCGTGTCAATCATGGTGCTGTCGTACCGTCCCTCACCGTCTGTGCTCTCTGTAACTGCAATCAATCAGCCAATCCCCTCCCGTTGACGGCTCAGTGGCAGCCATATTGACGACACTCCATACCACTATAAAACCTATATAGTACTCATATATCAAGTGGAACATTTTTTTATTTTTTTAATTTAACCTTTAATTAACCAGGTAGGTCAGTTGAGAACAAGTTCTCATTTGCAACTGCGACCTGGCCAAGACAAAGCAAAGCAGTGCGACAAAAACAACAACACAGAGTTACACAGTAAACAAACATAGTCAAAAACACAATAGAAAATCTATATACAGAGTGCAAAATGTAGTGCAAAATGCAATAAGGTTAGGAGGTGGGACAATAAATAGACCATAGTGGTGAAATAAATTACAGATTAGCATTAACACAGGAATGAAGGATGTGCAAATTATGATGTGCAAATAGAGATACTGAAGTGCAAGATTAGCGAAAAATAATAAAAATAAATATGGGGATGAGGTAGTAGTGTGGGCTATTTACAGAAGGGCTATGAACAGGTGCAGTGATCGATAAGCAGCTTTGACAGCTGATGCTTAAAGTTAGTGAGGGAGATAGGAACCTCCAGCTTCAATGATTTTTGCAATTCGTTCCAGTCATTGGCAGTAGAGAACTGGAAGGACTGGCGGCCAAAGGAGGTGTTGGCTTTGGGGGTGACCAGTGAGATATACCTGCTGGAGCGCATGCTACGGGTGGGTGTTGCTATGGTGACCAGTGAGCTGAGATAGGGCAGGGATTTACCTAATAAAGACTTATAGATGACCTGGAGCCAGTGGGTTTGGCGACGAATATATAATGAAGGCCAGCCAACGAGAGCATACAGGTCGCAGTGGTGGGTAGTATATGGGGCTTTGGTAACAAAACGGATGGCACTGTGATAGATTACATCCAATTTGCTGAGCAGAGTGTTGGAGGCTAATTCGTAAATGACATCGCCGAAATCAAGGATCGGTAGGATAGTCAGTTTTACAAGGGCATGTTTGGCAGCATGAGTGAAGGAGGCTTTGTTGCGAAATAGGAAGCCGATTCTGGATTTAATTTTGGATTGGAGATGGTTGATGTGAGTCTGGAAGTTGAGTTTACAGTCTAACCAGACGCCTAGGTATTTGTAGGTGTCCACGTATTCTAAGTCGGACCGTCGAGAGTAGTGATGATAGTCCGGTGGGCAGGTGCGGGCAGCGTTCGATAGAAAAGCATGCATTTGGTTTTACTAGCATTTAAGAGCAGTTGGAGGCCACGGAAGGAGTGTTGTATGGCATTGAAGCTTGTTTGAAGGTTAGTAAACACAGTGTCCAAAGAGGGGCCAGATGTATACAGAATGGTGTCGTCTGCGTAGAGATGGATCAGAGAGTCACCAGCAGCGAGAGCGACATCGTTGATGTATATAGAGAAAAGGGTTGGCCCAAGAATTTAACCCTGTGGCACCCCCATAGAGACTGCCAGAGGATCGGACAACAGGCCCTCCGATTTGACACACTGAACTCTGTCTGCAAAGTAGTTGGAGAACCAGGCAAGGCAGTCACTTGAGAAACCAAGGCTGTTGAGTCTGCCAATAAGAATGCGGTGATTGACAGAGTCGAAAGCCTTGGCCAGGTCGATGAAGACGGCTGCATAGTAATGTCTTTTATCGATGGCGATTGTGATATCGTTCAGTACCTTGAGCGTAATTGAGGTACACCCATGACCAGCTCGGAAACCAGATTGCATAGCAGAGAAGGTACGGTGGGATTCAAAGTGGTCAGTTATCTGTTTGTTAACTTGGCTTTCGAAGACTTTAGAAAGGCAGGGCAGGATGGATATAGGTCTATAACAGTTTGGGTCTAGAGTGTCTCCCCCTTTGAAGAACATTTCGTATTCACAATCACAACATTTACTGACTAAAGTACCACAACACAAATGTCCAGGGTAACGTTAAACCGGTTCGGAATATTGACGTGTGGATGTTGGTGGTTGGGAGAGGAGTTCATTACTGGTGTCTATTTGCCATAGAGATACTGTGATTTCCCAGTGATTTAACAGGGTCAGTGCAGTTACCTGGACTGTATTCTGCTGTTGAACAGAGTGGCTTAGACCGGTCAAGAGGGTGTGACTCTGTGTTGTAACCTGTAGGATCGTTCATTGGTTGAGTTGGGAACATGGCAGGTTGATAACTGGTTGCATGTGTTACACACGTTGTGTCTATTGAAATATACCCGTCAATAATAGTCCTCATTCTGCCTCTGGTGACGTGCTTTACATCCCACACGTTATCAGGTAGAGGAGACGGGTTGGTTATAACAGTGCTCATAACTACTTATCTGGAGCTTAGAAAGGGTATTTTCCTCATCTAAATGTTTTGTGATGTTGACATGTGCGAACAACATGTATCTCTACTAAACTAATCTCTAATAAACACATTTCTACATTCAACACAATTCAGAGAACTGTCCAGGTATACGTTAAAGTTATAAGCATTGTAACAACCAACCTGTGTGACAACCACCGCCGTCTCCACTAGGCTTCCTCATCCAGAAACTGATGAGCTATAGTGCCCCCAGGAGGCTCCTCACTGTGGGGTAAAGGTGACTAAGGGGCGTATGGTATGTGGATGGTGGAACACCCCCTCATCTTTTAACTTTCCTCTGCTTCCTGCCGTGTTCGCCCCCCAGGGTGCACAGAGTTTCTCACTGAACTGATTAATTGGGGCCATAAATATCTTAATTAATTTTTCCCTTCCTTGGGCACCGAACTCAAACGATCTTTTGGTTCGTTAGTATTAGAGGCAGATCTCCACCATCGATCGCAGGGAGCCGCGGTGGGGTGAACTTAACGAGACTGAAAATTCTAATTACGATTCACCTTCATCCGCACTGTCTGTCTCTCCCTTCCTCTCTGGAGCCCCCTCTCTTACACAAACATATTATCACAGCAGTACACCAGGACAGACAGCCTTCAAAAACACAAACAAAATCAAAAAACGAAAACATAGCCATTCTCTCATTATTCAAGAACAGAGAGAAGAGGCAGCCACAAACAGAACCGGTCCGTCTTGGGAGACCATCACTACGTTTTAATAGAGTAAAGCCATTGAACACACAGCTCAGTCCTCGTCTTGAACCTCAGCAGAGATCAGCAGACCTGGAGGATGAAGAGTAATTTCTCCTCGCTTCTCCTCACTGAAGATGTTTATGATAAATTTGATGGAATTCACCCATCCACACCATGACTGAGTCTGGGCTGCAGGTGAAACCTGTCAGAAGACGGTAAAGTGAGCGGTGAGCCACACGGCTTCATGGTCATTGGGCGCCAGTCACCTGCCAGGCCTGAAGAGGCACATCCCCTGAGATGGGAGGAAAAGAGAGAGAACAAACAAAAGGAGAGAGAACCAGGAAGAGGGGTGTAATCCAGTCATCAAGATGAAGTCCTTGTTTTAATAAGTGCAGAGGGATATAGCTGTGTTAAAGGTCAGAGTGGTCTATAGCTGGGTTAAAGGCTAGAGTGGTCTATAGCTGGGTTAAAGGTCAGAGTGGTCTATAGCTGGGTTAAAGGTCAGAGTGGTCTATAGCTAGTTAAAGGCCAGAGTGGTCTATAGCTAGTTAAAGGTCAGAGTGGTCTATAGCTGGGTTAAAGGTCAGAGTGGTCTATAGCTAGTTAAAGGTCAGAGTGGTCTATAGCTGGGTTAAAGGTCAGAGTAGTCTATAGCTGGGTTAAAGGTCAGAGTGGTCTATAGCTGGGTTAAAGGTCAGAGTAGTCTATAGCTGGGTTAAAGGTCAGAGTGGTCTATAGCTGGGTTAAAGTTCAGAGTGGTCTATAGCTGGTTAAAAGTCAGAGTGGTCTATAGCTGGGTTAAAGGTCAGAGTGGTCTATAGCTGGGTTAAAGGTCAGAGTAGTCTATAGCTGGGTTAAAGGTCAGAGTGGTCTATAGCTAGTTAAAGGTCAGAGTGGTCTATAGCTGGGTTAAAGATCAGAGTGGTCTATAGCTAGGTTAAAGGTCAGAGTGGTCTATAGCTAGTTAAAAGTCAGAGTGGTCTATAGCTGGGTTAAAGATCAGAGTGGTCTATAGCTGGGTTAAAGGTCAGAGTGGTCTATAGCTGGGTTAAAGGTCAGAGTAGTCTATAGCTGGGTTAAAGGTCAGAGTGGTCTATAGCTAGTTAAAGGTCAGAGTGGTCTATAGCTGGGTTAAAGGTCAGAGTAGTCTATAGCTGGGTTAAAGGTCAGAGTGGTCTATAGCTGGGTTAAAGATCAGAGTGGTCTATAGCTGGGTTAAAGGTCAGAGTGGTCTATAGCTGGGTTAAAGGTCAGAGTAGTCTATAGCTGGGTTAAAGGTCAGAGTGGTCTATAGCTAGTTAAAGGTCAGAGTAGTCTATAGCTAGTTAAAAGTCAGAGTGGTCTATAGCTAGGTTAAATGTCAGAGTGGTCTATAGCTGTGGGTGTGAGTACAAGCAGCATGTTGTTAATGCACCAGAGAATGTGTCTAACAATAATCACAATGTAATCACAATGCTTTAAGAACCTCTAGGGAAAATATAATTAATTCGCTGCATTCCTGCACTACTACAGCCCAGTGGCAAAATCGATTACTATGAACTGAACACATGTTTAGCGCTGAGTATGAGAGTATAGGGATCTACTATAACCCTGACCCCTCTAGGCAAGTGATTTATCAAATTCTTCTGATCAGCATTCACATCAAGTGTTAAATTATTCATAGACTGAATCCCTCCTGAATCCCTCCCTACACTGCCCAAGTTCATTCTCACTGGAAACCAGCTGAGATCTATGTTTTTAACAGAAAAGAGGGTATTTGCACGGTAGAACACGCTACCAAGCTTTTACCACGCATAATATGCCTCTATACACATACCTTATAACATGCACCTAAATTTCAATAACAAAAGTGGAGGTCTCATTAAGCTTTAGTGATATGTATGCATGGAGATCTATGTTTTTAACGTGGAGAGAAAATACGTATTTTGCACGGTAGATGTGCTACCAAGCTTTTACCAAGCATTATACACAGACACGAGTGACAAGCATTTCAACTATACATCATATCTTAACGCGCTCCTGAATTACAGTAACAAAAGTTGCTTCATTGGATTGCACAATGGATAACCTAAGGTCAGAGGTTTTTTTTGTAACAGACAGCTCTGATGGTCTGTGTCAAGGTCTCCTGGGTAGAAATGCTCCACGTGGACACAGAGGAGTGTTGAGTCACTCAGTCTGCAGAGGCACTTAGAGAAAACCACCTTTATGCCCATCAAGACAGCCTTTCTACCTCTTCTGCCTGGCTGACTTCCTACATCAAAAAGCTATCTGATCTTCTCGAGACGCTGCCTGACATTTTAGAGAACCTCCCCCGGAATCCATGAACACTCTCCCTGCAGCGAAGTGTTGTGTGTGTGTGTGCGTGCGTGCGAGCAGCATGTTGTTAATGCACCAGAGAATGTGTCTAACAATCCTCTCGACGCAACTCCAACCCATTACGTACCATCCATAACACACACACACACACACAGAGACACACACAAACGTTTTGACTTTGAAACATATGTACATAAACAAATTAAAGTTTATCCTTCCTCATAGAAAAGGGGATCTTACAATGTATTTTTTGTTTTATTAAGAAACAGACAAGACCCTGACAGACTGACCCCCTCTGCTTCCTCCTCGTCTGTTTACCTTTCAAGAGCGTTACCGTGGAGCCTGCGATCCACGCTGGTCGAGGGGGAACGTTTCCAAGATGAATAAACACTATGTTGGAATTCGAATATGTCCCGCACAAACCAACAGGAGACGAAGTAAACAAAAAGACAACGACAAGGCTACAGTCGCAAAGGACAGACCGAATAATGACAGTTCATGTTGTCTCTCTTTAATCGCTCTGAACGCTCAAATCAATTTACAATAGAACTCATTTCATTAAAAGCCCTAAATGCGTATCTCCACAGGCAGCAGCACAGTAAAACGTTTTCTGACGCCTGATCCAGATCAATAGTCTTCCGCTGCTGTTCAATAAAACGTTTCTTCAAGAACTCCCTCGTATTTTTGATTGTTAAACAGTGGTGGTTTGTAACATACCAATGTGTTGCTACTCTTACATGGGGTGAAATTAGTCTTGTGCTCAGTGGTAGTGTTTGATGCCTTTCTGTACTTTTGTGATGTTACATTAATCTAGACTAGAGCATGATTCGAATTGTAAATTATGTATTATAAACTGGGGGGTTCGAGCCCTGAATGCTGATTGGCTGACAGACTGTATGACAAAACATTTGTTTTTACTGCTCTAACCAGTTTATAATAGCAATAAGGCACTTAGGGGGTTCGTTGTATGTGGCCAATATACCACGATTAAAGGCTGTGTCCAGGCACTCCGCGTTACGTCGTGGGAAAGAACAGCCCTTAGCTGTGGCATATTGGCTATATACCACATCCCCTCGGGCCTTATTACTTAAGTAAACGTTGAGGTCTGTGTAGGCCCTACTTTGGAAATTGTTTTAACTGCATAACAACTGATGTATAATGTATAGAGTTGCACATTTTGGGGAATATTCAGAGGTGGAAACTTTCCGCAGGAATTCATGGGAATATATGGGAATTAAAGGGAATATATGGGAATTATCAGATATATATGCAAATTAATATTAATACCATTTAAATGTAGATGTTTTTTGCATTGGATATATTTACCATATCATATGGAGACAAACACATCAACCTTTACAATATCATAAGTAGACATAATTGAAAATGATTAAATCCTTCCAATAGAAATAAAAAAAACTATTTAGTTACGAATTTAACTTTAATTAAATGAGTTCACTCTTCACATGGGATGATTTCACTGAATAACAAAAGAAAGGGAATATTGAATGAACCATCGCATCTCCCAAAAACTTTTTGATAGTCTAGAAACTAAAGCTTTGGCTGTCTTCCTCTCAGGCTTCCATGCCTTCTCCCTGAACCTCCTCAATGTCCACCTCTTGAACATCAGACTGAGGCCTCATCTTCACTGTCACTTTCCAACCTTGTTCAGGATGGCTTGTTGTCAGGCTCAAAAAGCCTAAAATCTGCCTGTATGGCCACCAATTTTTCAACCCTTGTATTGGTCAGCCTGTTGCGTGCTTTGGTGTGTGTGTGTGTTCCCAAACAAGGACCAGTTGCGCTCTGAGGCAGCTGTGATGTTGGTGGGATTTGGACAGTGAAGTGGGCAGGGCAGTACGGATTTCTTCTCTAACATCTGCAAGCAGAGTCTGAACATCAGACAGGATGGCATTGTCTCCCTCAATCTGTGCAAAGGGTACTTCTATAGGTTTCAGGAGTTTTAGGCTGCTTACCACTCTCTCCCAAAATACATCATCCAGGAGGATCCTCTTGATGGGGCTGTCCATATCGGCAGACTGTGATATTTCTTGGAGAGACTCCTTCAACTCCAGGAGACTGTCAAACATGATGACAACACCACCCCAACAGGTGTTGCTGGGCAGCTTCAATGTGGTGTTCTTATTCTTCTCACTTTGCTTGGTGAGGTAGATTGCTGCTATAACTTGATGACCCTACACATACCTAACCATTTCCTTGGCTCCTTTGTAGAGTGTATCCATTGTTTTCAGTGCCATGATGTCCTTGAGGAGCAGATTAAATGCATGAGCAGCACAGCCAATGGGTGTGATGTGAGGGTAGGACTCCTCCACTTTAGACCAAGCAGCCTTCATGTTCGCGGCATTGTCTGTAACCAGTGCAAATACCTTCTGTGGTACAAGGTCATTGATGACAGCCTTCAACTCATCTGCAATGTAGAGACCGGTGTGTCTGTTGTCCCTTGTGTCTGTGCTCTTGTAGAATACTGGTTGAGGGGTGGAGATGATGTAGTTAATTATTCCTTGCCCATGAACATTCGACCACCCATCAGAGATGATTGCAATACAGTCTGCTTTCTCGATGATTTGCTTGACCTTCACTTGAACTCTGTTGAACTCTGCATCCAGCAAATGAGTAGATAAAGCAGTCTGGTTGGAGGGGTATATGCTGGGCGAAGAACATTCAGAAATCTCTTCCAATACACATTGCCTGTGAGCATCAGAGGTGAACCAGTTGCATACACAGCTCGAGCAAGACATTCATCAGCATTTCTCTGACTACGTTCCTCCATTGAGTCAAAACAACGTCTGATTCCAGGACAACCAAGAGCTGTTGCTATCGATAAGGTGTCTGATTCATCATTTTCACCTCAAAGCGAAGTAAAGGGACTTTTGTCAGAGGTTGCTTGTTGTGAGCGCTGAGGGATTTTTATGCACTTCGCCAAATGATTCTGTGTCACGACTTCTGTGTCGGCCCCTCTCCTGGTTCGGTCGACGTCGCCGGAGTTCTAGCCATCACCGATCCATTTCACATTTTACTGTCTTGTTTCATTCACACCTGGTTCCCATTCCACTAATTATGTGTGTCCTATTTAATCCCTCTGTTCCCCCCTGGTTCTTGTCCGTGATTGTTCTCTGTTTATTGTACTCAGTCTAATTAAAGAAAGAGGATTTTTTCCCGTCACTCTGTTCCCTGCGCCTGCTTCCACCACCCTACCTCATCGAACAAACTTCCAGAAACACGGACCTTTAATATGGAAGCAGCAGGTGAAGGAGCGCATCCAGCAGCACGCGACGATGCTTCAACATCTCCATGGAGCGATGGAAGTTAGGAGGGCTACCCGCATCTCGACCATCCCCACCATCTACCCCACTGGTTACCCCTCCTTCATCTGGTCGCAGTGGGATTCGGCTCTCGCTCCCGAGGGAGTATGATGGGACGGCTGCCGGGTGCCATTGGTTCCTACTACAGCTGGAGCTCTACCTGGCGATCGTTCACCCGGCTCCGCCCTCGTCTCCTGTTTATCTGGGAAAGCCCTGGAGTGGGCCAACGCCATATGGGGAGAGGGCGACACGGCGTTGGACCACTACGGGGAGTTCACTCGCCGCTTTCGGGCGGTTTTCAACCATCCGCCTGAGGGGAGAGCGGCGGGTGAACGCCTTTTCCATCTACGACAGGGGACGAGGAGCGCGCAGGATTTCGCTATGGACTTCCGTACCTGGCTGCGAGCACAGGATGGAATGACAGGGCCCTGATCGACCATTTCCGGTGCAGTCTGCGAGAGGACGTCCGTCGGGAGCTGGCCTGCAGGGACACCACCCTCAGTCTGGACCAGCTGGTGGGCATGTCCATTCGACTGGACAACCTGCTGGCTACCCGCGGATCAGGGCCCGTCACTCTCATCCTCCAGCATCTCCACTCCGACCCCCATGGAGCTGGGAGGTGCTGCGCTCAGGGGGACCGGAGGAGGGGTCAGTTCCTGCACCCGCTGTGCCCGCCGAGGACACACAGCTGGTCGGTGTTGGGGAGGCCCTTCAGGGAGTCGAGGCGGCAGTCAGAGCACTGTTGTGTCTTCCCAGGTGAGTCAGCACCAGACTCACCCAGAGCTCCCTGTTGTTCACATGTTTTTGTTAATAGTGTTTCCTGAGTGTTCCCCGCATTCCCAGCATAAGGCACTAGTAGTTTCCGGCGCAGCTGGGAATTTTATGGACTGTGCGTTTGCCCGTAGGTTAGGGATCCCCGTTGTGTCTCTGAATGTGCCTTTCCCTGTGCATGCCCTAGATAGTCGACCCTTAGGTTCAGGGCTGATTAGGGAGGCCACAGCTCCACTAAGAATGGTAACGCAGGGGGGTCATGAGGAGCGTATTAGTCTTTTCCTCATTGATTCTCCTGCGTTTCCCGTGGTGCTGGGCATACCCTGGTTGGCCTATCATGACCCCAATATTTCGTGGCAACAGAGGGCTTTGAAGGGGTGGTCCCCAGGGTAATCGGGGAGGTGTGTGGGTGTTTCCATCGGTGCGACTACGGTGGAGAGTCCAGACCAGGTATCCACCGTGCACATCCTCTCAGAATATGCCGATTTGGCCCTCGCCTCCTGTAAAAAGAGGGCGACTCAATTACCACCCCATCAACAAGGGGATTGTGCGATAAATCTCCTGGTAGACGCAGCACTTCCTAAGAGTCACGTGTATCCTCTGTCACAGGAGGAGACGGAGGCTATGGAAACATATGTCTCCAAATCGCTGGGGCAGGGATACATTCGGCCCTCCACTTCACCTGCCTCTTCAAGTTTCTTTTTTGTGAAGAAAAAGGAGGGAGGTCTGCGCCCGTGTATTGACTATCGAGGGATCAAATCAGATCACTGTGAGGTACAGCAACCCGCTGCCTCTCATAGCCAGTACGATCGAGTCAATACACGGGCGCGCTTCTTCACAAAATTGGATCTCAGGAGCGCTTACAATCTGGTGCATATCCGAGAGGGAGACGAGTGGAAGATAGCATTTAGTACCACCTCAGGGCACTATGAGTACCTCGTCATGCCGTACGGGTTGAAAAATGCCCCAGCAGTCTTCCAATCCTTTGTAGATGAGATATTCAGGGACCTGCTCGGGCAGGGTGTAGTGGTGTATATCGACGACATATTGATAAACTCCGCTACACGCGCCGAGCATGGGGCGCAGGGTGCTTGGTCGACTATAGATAGATAGATAGATAGATCTATCACCTGAAGGCTCTGTTTACCTCTGCCCCCGTACTGGCTCATCCGGATCCCTCTCGGGCATTCATAGTTGAGGTGGACGCATCCGAGGCTGGGATAGGAGCTGTGCTGTCTCAGCGTTCGGGTACGCCACCAAAACTATGATGTGGGGGACCGGGGGCTGTTGGCTGTCGTGAGGGCTCTGAAAGCGTGGAGGCTTTGGCTTGAGGGGGCTAAACACCCTTTTCTCATCTGGACTGACCACCGTAATCTGGAGTACATCCGGGCGGCGAGGAGACAGAACCCTCGCCAGGCAAGGTGGGCCATGTTTTTCACCAGTTTTGACTTCACCCTATCCTTCCAACCAGGTTCCCAGAACGTGAAGGCAGACGCACTGTCCCGGTTGTATGACACAGAGGAGCGGTCCATCGATCCCACTCCCATCCTCCTGTCTGGTGGCACCGGTAGTATGGGAGCTGGACGCGGACATCGAGCGGGCGATGCGTACAGAGCCTACTCCCACTCAGTGTCCAGCTGGGCGTAGGTACGTTCCGTCCACTGTCCGCGACCTCCTGATCAGGTGGGCCCACACATCACTCTCCTCTGGTCATCCAGATATCGCCCGGACAGTGCGCTGTCTGAGTGAGAAATACTAGTGGACCACCTTAGCTAAGGACGTGAGGGTGTATGTTTCCTCCTGCTCGGTGTGCGCTCAGTACAAGGCGCCTAGGCACCTGCCCAGAGGGAAATTACAACCCCTACCCGTTCAATAGCAACCGTGGTCACACCTGTCGGTGGATTTTGTGACGGATCTTCCACCATCACAGGGGAAAACAACGATCCTGGTTGTTGTGGATCGGTTTTCTAAGTCCTGTCGCCCGCTACGGCTCTACAGACTGCGGAGGCTCTGTTCACCCACATCTTCCGGCACTACGGGGTGCCTGAGAACATTGTGTCTGATCGGGGTCCCCAGTTCACGTCGAGGGTGTGGAGGGCGTTCATGGAACATCTGGGGGTCTCGGTCAGCCTTACCTCAGGTTTTCACCTCGAGAGCAACAGGCAGGTGGAAAGAGTTAACCAAGATGTGGGTAGGTTTCTGAGGACTTCTTGCCAGGACCGGCCGGGGGAGTGGGCGGCTTTCATTCCCTGGGCTGAGATGGCCCAGAACTCACTTCGCCACTCCTCCACTAACCTAATTCCAATCCAATGTATGCTAGGTTATCAGCCGGTTCTGGCACCGTGGCATCCAAGCCAGACCGAGGCTCCTGCGGTGGACGATTGGTTTAAGCGCTCGGAGGAGACATGGGATGCTGCCCACGTGCACCTGCAACGAGCCGTGAGGCGGCATAAGGCGAGCGCCGACCGCCGACCGCCATCGCAGTGAGGCCCCAGTGTTCGCACCGGGGGACCGGGTCTGGCTCTCGCCCCGAAACCTGCCCCTCCACCTGCCCTGCCGGAAGCTGGGGCCTTTCAAAGTCCTGAGGAGACTGAACGAGGTGTGTTATAGGTTACAGCTTCCCCCAGACTACCGCATTAACCCCTCGTTCCATGTGTCTCTCCTCAGGCCGGTGGTGGCTGGCCCACTCTACCTCATCGAGCAAACTCACATTCTGCATCTTTGTTGCATTCTTCACATATGACTTGGCTCAGTATTTGCAAAACAATTAGTAAAAAAAACGAATACAATTCCATGTACAGATAAATAGTTAAGCAGTTATTTTAACAACTCCTTTGTAAGATAAATGTTTTTAAATAAAATATGTATGGAAACAGGTGAATTAACACTACTCAGTTAGCAGGCTCAAGCAAGATAAATCCCACAAAAACAAATTAGCAGAAATTGTTAAAAAGTTAGAAATTATTTCAACATACTGCTGTAGGCTACTATTTACTAGTCAAAGGTACAGGACGGCAGGCAGGGTTGGGGCAAGCAGAGTTTGATAATCCAGAATGGTGGGGCAAAGGTACAAGACGGCAGGCAGACTCAGGGTCAGAGCAGGCAGGATGGTCAAAACCTGGAAAATTAGAAAACAGGAACTATATAGAGAAAGGAGCAGAGGGAAAACTGCTGGTAGGCTTGACGAAACAAAACAAACTGGCAACAGACAAACACAGAACACAGGGGCAAATACACAGGGGATAATGGGGAAGATGGGCGACACCTGGAGGGGGGTGGAGACAAGCACACAGACAGGTGATAAAGAAATTTGTATGTTTAAAGTTAATGACTAAGATGTTCCACCCTGAAACTGTGTAATGTTTGAGATGCGTTAGGAAATAGACCAGGTTAGAATGTTACCATTTGGTAAATGAGTCAGGATGTAGTTAAGACAACAAAGGAGAAGATAGACCATTTGTGAAGGCTGTTAGGCTTGCAAGAGATTAGGCCGGCCATAAGAATTTACAGCCCCCCATCAAGCAGGGTGGGGGTCTTTCCTCTTTGGGATGTGTGTAGTGTAGCAACTAGGGGATGTCTTTGAAGGGAGTGACATGAGATAACAGGACAGTGTGTCTTTGAAGGCAGACCCTGAGAACTTACAGCCCCATCAAACAGGGTGGGGGCTTTTCTGACTGAGATAGGTATAAAAGCCATGTATATTGTTGTATGGGCAGAACATTCTCTGAATAAAAGACTGACCATTGCAAGCTGGGGCTCTCTCTGTATTGTTTAAAACTGGGGACGTACAATCTTCAGGGTACAGATAGAGTTATAAAGGAGTTCATTTAGAACATTGAGATAGAAATTCTCGTGACAACAGGTGAAATAGATTAGGGTGTGACACATATAAAATACAGTATATTCACCGCACCCAGTATTGTAATCAAAACATACCAGAAAGCATGTAGTCCTTGGCTCAGACAGTGTAGTAGTGTGGGCTCAATAGGATCTCATTAGTGTGCAAGATCTTGAGAATCAGCTGTACATGTGATGGAAGAGTGCACTGTGCATGCAGAGGGTTGCAATTCCATTGAATTGGGGATAGTTTAACCAAAATATGCCACAAGATCTAGAATTGCCTTATGTGTATCCCACAAAAAAGGTTCACTGTTATAAGCTAACTTTTTTGATGAATTTAAGCAAAATTCCCCAAATTGACAATTCTGGAAATGTACCGGAACGTTTCCGACCCTTTGCAACCCTATTAATGTAGAATTAGTTTTGCGTTGGTCAGTAGGCTATAGTGGGCCTGGAGGGTTGTTCTGTTGTCGTAACATATTACAGTAGCACTATATTATTATATTTGCATGGTAATGTTGAGTTGAGCTAGTTTTGTGTTGTGCTCCAGGCCCTGGAGCCTCTCTCTCTCTCTCACTCACTCTTTCTCTCTGCTGCCACACTTTTTAATCGCCCTTGTTAGAGTCACAAAGTCCCAGCTTTATTAGCATATATCTCCCCTCCTCTTATGCTTTATTTTGCTGGTGACAGTTATTTTTGTAATTCTAATGACTTTGCCCCAATCTCAAATAATTTAGTTTTTATATGGGTCAGTTTGTTTGTTTATTTATTTTCTCTTTATTTTTCTCTGAGGGAGTGGTTAAGCTTCTGCATTGTGGTGTCTGCCAGCCAGGTAGCTTTGAGGGGCCTCTCTATGTAATATGGAGGAGTGTGTATGTGCGCTGTGTGCTAACAAGTAGGCAACCAAGGAGAGATAGCTAGAGTGTCTGCTAAATGACTAACATTTAAAATGTAATGTGACAGTGATGAATGAACCTTTGTTCAGTGTGTTCTACTTCACTTTCCTCTGTGGCTTGGATTGGGTTTTGTTTTAGAGTTGTTTGAAGTTTCCAAGTTTGGTTTGCTCAGTGTTCTGTTATGATGTGATATATGACATCAAAGTTTGTTGGGTGTTGTTTTTCAGGGAGCGTTGTCATGCTGGGTGATGCTGTGTGGGTTATCTGGCTCGCTTCCAGCAAGCAGCTGTAACTCTGCTCAAGATGTCCAAACACACACTGAGCCACACACACACACCACCACCACCACCAATCCCGCCTCTACCCCAAGGTACCTTGCTCAGCATGGTTGAAATCATTCAACCACACACTGCGAGGGCAGGAAGCAGACGCCAGTGGGCAATGGACAAGGGGGCTGAGGGTAGGGTGGGAAGGTCAAAGACCAACCGTAGACCACGGTCAGCACTTAAAGGAGAGTGATCATGACAGTTTAGGCAATGAGGATGCTGCAGAGCCGGAGAATCCCCTTTCTGCTAATGTACAGAGCTGCTCTTCTAGAAAGTCCAGTGTTTTTCCATAAAACCACATCTATCGCCGGTGAGAAGCTTAGGTTGTAATCCTCCACGACGGATTGAGTCTGCTGCTGCGTGTGAGTGTGTGTGCGCGCAGTATAACCCTTTCCCTAATATTGGGCACAGGTCTATGCTTGGGGAGGCAATGGATACATTAAGAGGGAGCACATGAATGGGTGTAGAGCTGGACGATATGGATACAAATCCATATCGCGATAAATTGCCAGAATTAATGCGATAACAATAAATAGAATGATACAGGGTCGGTCGGTTCTTGGTGTAGAAAGGTGCTGATATGTCCACTATCTGACTGGACATGTGTGCATTCTGACTGGAGGATAGTATTAGACTGAGAGGGTGGAGAGGTCTGAAGCTATAGAGGACCTGGTTACTGTAGCTCTGTTATTATCTCCAACCCACAGACAAGCCAGGATTACTGCACACTCATGTAAATGGATACTAATATAAGGACATTACTCTCACGGACCACTACCACTGACTCCTCTGGTACAGTTTTCTCTCTTTCTTTTGATCCATCCATCCCTTTATCACTCCAATTCTCTCTCTTGCACACACACACATTCTCTCTCTTCCATTCCCTCCCTCTCTCCTTCCCTCCATTCTCCCTTTCACTCACCCTCTCCATCTCCCCTCCCTCCCCCCATCTCCCTCCACTCTCTCTCTTCCTCTCAGGGTATTAGGCATTCAAAGATATCTCTCTGGCTGGCATGCGGTAGAAGTTATCACTCCATCTCTCCCTCCCTCTATCTCTCTAATCTTCCTTAATCTCCCAGTCCATCAATCTCTTGCACCCTCCCCTACCTTCCTCCATCTCCCTCTTTCGCTCATCTCCCTCCCTCATTTAATCTCTCCAATTATTTCACCTCTCTCCTCATCTTTCTCCCTCATTCCAGGATTCAACCTGCTTTATTCCTCCCTCTGGTCTCCTTTTACCCTGCAGTGTGTCCTTCTCTGTCAACCATTCACATCCGCTTTGTGGCCCCAGCCAGTCAAAGGGTAAAGACAAGATGACTTTCATCCATTCACCAGTGTGAATCACTCCACAGGAACAAAAGCACTAGGAAGGGCTATCCTACCCTCAAAACAAACCCTCTGTTGCCAGGCTACCAGGGAGCATTGATGAAAGAGAATAAACAGAATAAGTCCTAAGCGGATAATGTCCCCTAAAGAAGGCCTTTAGACCACAGAGACACACACAGGAAATACACACTCCACTTCCTGTTGTTTACAATATGCCAGGCTCTCCAACTAAAACCTGTCACTGTATAGGGCAATTGTAACACAGCACTGTGTTTTTTCAGACTTTGACCCCAATCACAGGTTCACTGAGAATGTTTACGCTGTATGTCAAGGACAGGTGTAGTTTTGCTTCATTATCCACTAACAATGTGTACAAGGAGGAACAGCTTGCAGGAGGTGTTGGTTTTAACACCATTAACACTTCCTTTACAGCATAAACACTCTCTGAGCGAAGTGAGGCCTCAATCCCGGTTTTTATTGTTGTACAAAATCTACCATCTTTAGCTACAGTGAGGAATGTATAGAATGTACTGTACTAGCAGGAGAGAGACAAAAATTAAATGATAAGGAGGAGAGGGATGGATAGGAGAAGAAGAAGAGGGGGATCAACCGTTTGGTACTGATTAGGTAGTGGATGAATGCTGGGTCAGGTTGTTTAACCATGATTGGATTGTTTTCAGTGGTAATACAGTATACAGTTGAAGTCGGAAGTTTACATACACTTAGGTTGAAGTCATAAAACAAATTTTCAAACCACTCCACAGATTTAATGTTAACAAACTATAGTTTTGGCAAGACGATCTACTTTGTGCATGACACAAGTCATTCTTCCAGCAATTGTTTACAGACAGATTATTTCACTTATAATTCACTATATCACAATTCCAGTGGGTCAGAAGTTTACATACACCAAGTTGACTGTGCCTTTAAACAGCTTGGAAAATTTCAGAAAATTATGTCATGGCTTTAGAAGCTTCTGATAGGCTAGTTGACATAATTTGAGTCAATTGGAGGTGTATCTGTGGATGTATTTCAAAGCCTACCTTCAAACTCAGTGCCTCTTTGCTTGACATCATGGCAAAAACTAAATAAATAAAAATGTATACCTCCACAAGTCTGGTTCATCCTTGGGAGCAATTTCCAAACGCCTGAAGGTACCACGTTCATCTGTACAAACAATAGTACGCAAGTAAAAACACCATAGGACCACGCATCCTCCATACCGCTCCGGAAGGAGACGTGTTCTGTCTCCTAGAGATGAACGTACTTTGGTGCAAACCAATCCCAGAACAACAGCAAAGGACCTTTTGAAGATGCTGGAGGAAACACGTAAAAAAGTATCTATATCCACAGTTAAACAAGTCCTATATCGATATAACCTGAAAGGCTGCTCAGCAAGGAAGAAGCCACTGCTCCAAAACCGCCATAAAAAAATCCAGACTACGGTTTGCAACTGCACATGGGGACAAAGATCGTACTTTTTGGAGAAATGTCCTCTGGTCTGATGAAACAAAAATAGAACTGTTTGGCCATAATGAACATTGTTATGTTTGGAGGAAAGCATCATGTTGTGGGGGTGCTTTGCTGCAGGAGGGACTTAGTGCACTTCACAAAATAGACGGCATCATGAGGGAGGAAAATTATGTGGATATATTGAAGCAACATCTCAAGACATCAGTCAGGAAGTTAAAGCTTGGTCTCAAATGGGTCTTCCAAATGGACAATGACCCCAAGCATACTTCCAAAGCTGTGGCAAAATGGCGTAAGGACAACAAAGTCAAGGTATTAGAGTGGCCATCACAAAGGCCTGACCTCAATCCTATAGAAAAGTTGTGGGCAGAACTGAAAAAGCATGTGCGAGCAAGGAGGCATACAAACCTGACTCAGTTACACCAGTTCTGTCAGGAGGAATGGGCCAAAATTCACCCAATTTAGCTTTTGACCCAAGTTAAACAATTTAAAGGCAATGCTACCAAATACTAATTGAGTGTATGTAAACTTCTGACCCACTGGGAATGTGATGAAAGAAATCAAAGCAGAAATAAATCATTCTCTCTACTATTATTCTGACATTTCACATTCTTAAAATAAAGTGGTGATCCTAACTGACCTAAGACAGGGAAGTTTTACAAGGATTAAATGTCAGGGATTGTGAAAAACTGAGTTTAAATGTATTTGTCTAAGGTGTATGTAAACTTCCGACTTCAACTGTAAATGTTGCAGCAGCCTAGGCTACACCTAAACATTAGCGATCTGACATGCAGTATGGGATGAAAACAAGACAATTGTTCTGTCTGATTAACTGTAGGCTATTAACAACAGCAGCTGCATACAGCCTATGCGCCTTGTCCATCTGGTCAGGGTAAACAAATTGGTATCGTTATGTAATTATAGTCCATTTGTTTTTGTCAGGAGAAAATGTAAATGTAATCAAATTTGAATGTATTCAAAATTGTTAACTGGAATTAATCAATTAACACAGTATCAATTGTCCATCAGTTCTGTGTCTGTATAGAGGAAACCCCCGTTAGTCTAGTTTACTATAATTAAGATGAACAAGTACAAGGTTGCTGCAGTTTGACAGGGTTTTCATCCTCCCCAAGGCCAGGAGTTTTTCCAGATTTCTTAAAACCATGTGACCTGATTACAAAAACTGCTCCCCTCATAGCCCATATAAAACCTTTTACAACTGATTAATCGCTGTCATACCCTATAGGGTCCGGAGTTTTACCACCACTCTGGGACCTGTGGTGCCACCAGTCCGCTCGCAATTGACGATTATCGTCAGATATGTGGATGATTTATTCAGGAATGTTTCTTGGGCTACTTTGATGTGCCCCAAGTGGCACAGTGGTCTAAGACACTGCATCTCAGTCCTAAAGGCATCACTACAGACAACCGGTTCAAATCTAGACTGTATCACTACTGGCTGTGATTGGGAGTCCCATAGTTGTGGTGAGTTTGGCTGGTGTAGGCTGTTATTGTAAATTAGAATATGTTCTTAACTGACTTGCCTAGTTAAATAAAAGTCAAGTGGGTGAGATGCGCAGTCTGGTTTTGACTTTGTGAATTCAGAGATGTCTGACTTTAACTTCATTGAGAAGGCAAAGCTATGATGGCTGCTGCTGTAATGGGATGTATCTGCTGTTTGTAAGGTGAAATACATTTTTTTTTTTTTACAGCTAAGTCCCCTCCTGTTCCCTGATTAAGGGCTGATGACCACTCCACTCCACTACCATTGTCAACTCTCTCCTGACATGATCTGAAGCCATGTGTCATGTGCCCTCTCATCCACTGGTGCACTGAAGGTTTCCTCTCCAAGCACTTTGAGTAGCCCTGCACGTTTTCTCTTATTACTGTATGTAAAATCAATCACATACACAAACACAATCACATTATTACACATCAATGATTTTACTATTTTCTTGGACTAACTAATTCTTTGCTATTTTGTATAACTGTGTTGTGTTATTGTTCTTTATTTTCCCAGTCAAATCCTGTTCTGTCCTCAGTGGAAGAGTTGAGCTCTTCTCCAACACCATCCATCCATGATGAGCCTGTGCTGCACTGAAGCCTCTGAACACCTCAACCCCTGTGCTGCACTGAAGCCTATGAACACCTCAACCCCTGTGCTGCACTGAAGCCTCTGAACACCTCAACCCCTGTGCTGCACTGAAGCCTCTGAACACCTTAACTCATGCCTCATACCCTTATTCAATCACTGCTGTGATCCCTTTCCAACACTGTGTAAGTAGCCCTCTCATTCCCCATAATATTTTACTATAAATGTCTTTATTAAACGTTTTAGGTCATTTGTCTTTAACGATTTTTGAAACATACATTTTGCCGTCTCTGTGCTGTGCGGTTGTTAGGCGGAGCGACTCTGGGGAACCCAAGTGCAGACTCATATGAGGAAACAGGGATGAACAAACCAAAATATTTATTTTAACAGAGAGATATATGGAGTGCAGATTCGGGGAAGCTTGGATGGGTTGTGGAAAAACCAAAGGTGGAGACTGGGGTTGGAGTAGCTGAGTAGAACAGGGTAATGGTCCGGAGGGGAATCCAAGGTGGTGGTGGTGAGTGAAATGCAGAGCAAGGTAGTTGGGTGGTGAGATGTGGAACAGGAGCCAGAGACAGAGCGGTCACTGCAATGAGAGGATCAATGGTGTCAGGCAGGGAAACATGCAAAGCAGAGTAACAGGATCTTGAATAATCAAAAATGGCAAGAATCATGAACTGACTAAGCAGAGATTACGATTTGGCAGAGTGGAAGTGGCAGGACCAATTATTTGTAGAGGTCTTGATTATGGAACGAGTTGCAGCAGGTGGGGATCTGCTCTGACTCCAGCACACCTGTCTCCAACCACACAATCAAAGAGAGAGAGAGAGAGAGAGAGAGAGAGAGAGAGTACAGGGGGAGTAACTGCAGGTCAAGAAGACACCTGATGAGCACCAGAGGGCGTAGAAGGAACAGATGTGACAGCGGTCCTATACTGTGGGTCTATACATCTCTGTGCTGTGGGTCTATACTATACTGTGGGTCTATATATCTCTGTGCTGTGGGTCTATACTATACTGTGGGTCTATACATCTCTGTGCTGTGGGTCTATACTATACTGTGGGTCTATATATCTCTGTGCTGTGCGGTCCTATACTGTGGGTCTATACATCTCTGTGCTGTGGGTCTATACTATACTGTGGGTCTATACATCTCTGTGCTGTGGGTCTATACTATACTGTGGGTCTATATATCTCTGTGCTGTGGGTCTACACTATACTGTGGGTCTATATATCTCTGTGCTGTGGGTCTATACTATACTGTGGGTCTATATATCTCTGTGCTGTGGGTCTACACTATACTGTGGGTCTATATATCTCTGTGCTGTGGGTCTATACTATACTGTGTGTCTATATATCTCTGTGCTGTGCGGTCCTATACTGTGGGTCTATACATCTCTGTGCTGTGGGTCTATACTATACTGTGGGTCTATACATCTCTGTGCTGTGGGTCTATACTATACTGTGGGTCTATATATCTCTGTGCTGTGGGTCTATATTATACTGTGGGTCTATATATCTCTGTGCTGTGGGTCTATACTATACTGTGGGTCTATATATCTCTGTGCTGTGGGTCTATACTATACTGTGGGTCTATACATCTCTGTGCTGTGGTTCTATACTATACTGTGGGTCTATCCATCTCTGTGCTGTCCTGTGGGTCTATACTATACTGTGGGTCTCCCATCCTCCTCCTAAATGTTTCATGTCACCAGCATCCACTGACCTCTCCAATGTGGTTGTGTGTGTTTTAAGTGGCTGCTAGATTAGATTGTGCTGAAATGAACTATATAGGCAGCATTATTATGCATACAACAAACTCTAGGAAATAACATTCATCTATTGGGATGTGTAACGCTAATGACATTGATTGGCGTAATAGCAGCAACACTGGCGCAGGCACAAAAACAACGGGAGGTCAGCTATATGTTATTATTATTTAATATTATTCCGTCCCTGCTGATAGGCCAGAGTGAGAAAGTGAGAGAGTGAGAGGTGGTGTGGCACTTTTCCTGACGCTTATGGGAGGGATACTATCGGCCCATTAATCCCAGTGATTGGTAAACATTCTACAGGGACGACCCAGTCCTCTGTTGCCACGGAAACCTAGACAGACTGGGACACCTTCCCAGCAGCAGCTTGTTTTTGTTTATGTCTGAAATTGAATTAGCAAACAGGCTGCAGAGAGGGAGAGAGAGCGAGAGAAAAAGAGAGAGAGTCTGATGGTTAACTCTCAGCTATAATATGGCAATAGCCAGTTCAATTCCCTCTGGAATAACTTGGCTATATCTACAATCAAGGCAATTAACCTAGATTCCTCTTGTGAGATCCCAGACGTGTAAAGATGTAACCTAGCAAAATCTCTCTGGTAAAGGGCATCAGCTCAGCGAATCAGCAATGCAATGTAATCACGTTTCACACTGTGCTAATCACATCAGCTTAATTTATCATTGGTATGAAAACAATCGTATACGCTATTAATGGAGAGGGAGGGAGCGAGGGGACAGAGGGACAGAGGGAGAGAGAGAGAGAGAGAGAGAGAGAGAGAGAGAGAGTAGCTGAGGAAGAAATCTTGAAGAAAGGAGAAGAGGAAAAATATGGGAACATTGTGTACATAAAAAAAAATTCTTACTCTTCTAAAACCACACTAATTCAATCTGGGGAATCCAGTTATGTGACTGAGCTCACCCTTCCTCCATCCATCCGTCATCTTTGTCATTTCAAAATAGAGCTCAGAGACACTCCTAATCCTCCATCTGATACCGACACTGCACAGCACAGAGACAATAGAGAGAGAGAGAGAGAGAGAGAGAGAGAGAGAGAGAGAGAGAGAGATAGATAGATAGATAGATAGATAGATAGATAGATAGATAGATAGATAGATAGATAGATAGATAGATAGATAGATAGATAGATAGATAGATAGATAGATAGATAGATAGATAGATAGATAGATAGATAGATAGATAGATAGATAGATAGATAGATAGATAGATAGATAGATAGATAGATAGATAGATAGATAGATAGATAGATAGATAGATAGATAGATAGATAGATAGATAGATAGATGGCAGGAGGTGGTGGAAAGATATAGAGAGTATGAGAGAGAAGGTGGGGGGGAGAAAGAGAGAGATTAAGAAAAAGAAAGATGGACAGGAAAGGGGGGAATAATCGAGTATTGTGTCATATTTGAACTCAGTCTGTTGGTGGCATTCCTTGACAAATTCCTCTTTAATTAAAACAAAATCCTCCACACTTTAAAGCCCTTCTTATAATTAACACTCTGATCTACCCCCCCACCTAAAATTAAAAAATTTAAACAATTCAAAACTTTTGTGATTTTCACTTGAAAATCCATTAATTAAAAAAATGAAATGAACAATGGTGTGATATTGAGGCAAACCCTTACTTTGCTCATTAGTGAATTGATCCGAACTGCAATGTTTACCAGAGGGACACTAAAGATGAAGACATTCTAATTTTATCTACTTAATTGCACCTCTTTAAAGATTGGGGACGAAAGGGAACAGTTTGATTTTCAAGATCATAGGAAAGTGGATTTTTAAAGCTTTTACATTCTCTCTGTGTCTCTCTGTTCCCTGTATAGAATTTGTCTGTTAGAAGTGATCATTAAGAGGCCATAGGATCCAACTACCAATAGTCTACATGTTTCTGCCATAGACAGAAATTTCCCCCTCGGTGATCAATAAAGTATCTATCTATCTATCTATCTATCTATCTATCTATCTATCTATCTATCTATCTATCTATCTATCTATCTATCTATCTATCTATCTATCTATCTATCTATCTATCTATCTATCTATCTATCTAGCCATTAGACATAGACATCAATACTCGTACCACCTGCACTCTCATTGTAATTGTGGACCGTTCAACTGCTGATGAACTGCTGGTTGAAGTATCTGGATACAACTTGAATAAAGATATATATATAATAGAAAAAATATTCTGCTGAAATTGCTTATGGTCAAGTGTTAATGTCATCCAGTAAAGAACCCATGCTTGCCCTCCATTCCACCTCATCATAGGCCAGACATGGCCCATCCTTCACAACTCCATTACCCAGAATACATTACAGCAACATCAGCACACTGCTAACTCTCTGTTACCAGAGCTAAACCAAGTCCAATTTCAACTTCACCAACTTTTCACTTTTCAATTTTTTCTTTTTTTTTCTTCAAGCAGCAAAGTAAGCCTACGCCGATTAAAACACTGGGTTTTCTAAGCAAACAGCTTAATTGGAGTTCCAGTGGTGTATTTGATCTGCGCACGTGAAAGTATGCATCTTACAAATAGTTTTCACATTCAAAATTGTTATGTCCGAACTCAGAATCAAATAGGTCTTGCAAAAATAACATGGTCACTGTGGTAGAACATTTATTTTGATTGGCGATTTTCTGCATTAAAAAAGTCCCATCAGGTAGCCTGATATAATGTAAACAATATGTAAACATTTATAAACAAACTATTATAGTAAATGTGATAATTTTTCCAGTTTTCTGCAAACAATGTTTGCAGTACCGTGGTTTCAGTGACAGAGGGCAGTTGTTCTCCCCTGGTGGAACCCTATTGTTCTTGGCATTCATTATACATCTTCTTCCGTAAGGCCAAAGTCAAATGCAAATTTCCGTGAGATGATAGGGCCTAGGAGGATGCAATCTTTTCATGGTGGTAAAGGGCCAAAGGCCACACCCTTTCATGCAATGTCATGCCCATTAACCACATCGTGGTACTATAACAATCGTCTTAATATGTCAACTTTAAAAGGTCACGCCCATCCCCCACGTGACCTAGAGTCATAACATTTCCTAAAGGCATCCACATACATAGGTTCGGTTTGCTCCTAGCAGAACTTGGCTAGGTGAAGCAAATGTCTGTGCTTGCATATTCCCTAAAACGGCAATATTACTGTTGTTTGTCCCTCTTGAGCCTCTTCAGAATTAATCTAAGATATATCAAGAAATCTGTTAATAATTATGTTTTTGCCGAGGAGGTCTTAGTCGTGCAATTTTACATCTAACTAAGATGTTTGGTGCAGTATTTCTCAAGTAAAAAAATGGGCATGAAATCTAGTCGTCTCTCGTTGAAATACAACAACTTCATGTTCCCACTCCTATTAGGAGTACTGCTGTTGACCAATCACCGACAAAGCTGAGTAAACTTCAGCTACTAAACTTCGACTTGCCTCAAGAAAAACATTTGTGTGCACGATGACCAAAACGAACAATAAGCGTCACAAAACTTTATCAGAATATATTTCATTATAATTATGTTTTTTTTAACCTTTATTTATGCACAAACTGTTTCAACAGGGAAGCATACAGTAAGATTTATAAGGTTCGTATTTGCCATAAGGACCCATAAGGCCGCCATGATGGATTTTTCACCATTTTGAACTTTGTGGAAAACACCTAAATTACATCTCCTTCAGAACCACTGGACCGATATGGATGAAACTTGATATATAGCATCTATACCAGTCACATTCTGTTAAAGGTCCCCAAAGCACACACATCCCTGGGTCGCTCGTCATTTCAGTCCGCTGCAGCTAGCAACTGGAACGAGCTGCAACAAACACTCAAACTGGACAGTTTTATCTCAATCTCTTCATTCAAAGACTCAATCATTGACACTCTTACTGACAGTTGTGGCTACTTTGCGTGATGTATTGTTGTCTCTACCTTCTTGCCCTTTGTGCTGCTGTCTGTGCCCAATAATGTTTGTACGTTGTTTTGTTCTGCTGCCATGTTGTGTTGCTACTATGTTGTTGTCATGTTGTGTTGCTACCATGCTGTCCTGTCATGTGTTGCTGCCATGCTACGTTGTTGTCTTAGGTCTCTCTTTATGTAGTGTTGTGTTGTCTCTCTTGTCATGATGTGTGTTTTGTCCTATATTTTTATTGTGTTTTTAATCCCAGCCCCCTTACCCGCAGGATGCCTTTTGCTTTTTGGTAGGCTATCATTGTAAATAAGAATTTGTTCTTAACTGAACTGCCTAGTTAAATAAAGGTTAAATGAAAAATATATATATATTGGACCAAGGTCTCTCAAGGCAATATTTTCCAGGCTAGTACCTGAAACAATATGGTCGCTTTAAACCAATGAACATTCAAGTGGGCGTGACCTGGTACATAAATGCATACAAATCAAGCACTGTCAAGACTTAACATGTAATAACACTGTCAAGACTCAACATGTAATAACACTGTCAAGACTCAACATGTTTGAGCTAGAGTCCTAGAATATATACCAGATTTGGTTCCAATCAGTCCAGCGGTTCTGGAGAAGAAGTAGTCAACATCATACATTTATTTCCAAAATACATGAAAAGCATATTGCATGATCTACTCAATGTTGAGTTCTGATATTTAGCAAGCGTGTTAAGGGGTACCGAAGTAGCTCATCCTGGGGCAATGTGTCCAATGTGTCCTGATGGTGGTGCTATGGGGCCATAGTTTGAACACCGACATGGCTGCTTGCAGATATATTTATTTATTTTGTATTATTTCTCTCACACCCTGGTCTTTGAACCTCTCTTTTTCTCTCTGTCTCACCTCAGGTCAAAGGACTTTTAATGAAGAGCTGCTCTCCAGAGAATATTGCTAGCACATCAACCCTGGGCCATCTCGCCATAGAGTCCTTATGAAAAATGCAGGGCCGGTGTTGTAGCCAGCAGAGAGCTCCTGCCGGTGCTGTCACTCGCTTTGCCCACAGGTCCACACCAAAGTAGCCCTGCCTGTCTTTTCTTCCTTCCTCAGCACTGGAACAACACACATTATCACATCTCTCATCAATATTCATCCTGGCCCCTCTTCTCCAGGTCTGCTCACATGTATCCATCATTTTCTCCCCATTTTTCCCTTCCCTTTCCACTTCCCTCCATCTTTCCACTTCCCTCCATCTCTCTCCCCTCCATCGCTCCATCACTCCTGCTCCTCTACTCTGATCGAGGTGGGTTTGGACCTTAATGAATGTATGCCTGGCTTCTCTCTCTATATGAGGAGCTGCCAATGCAAAGAATTGATTCCTCTGCTTTTTTTTGCGTGACGCAAATGTGACTGATGATGTGGTTAGCGTGATCCTTAGCGTGTTTGAAGGCATTGTTAGCATGTTCTGTGCCATGCTGTGACAATCAGATTAGCGGCTTTGCACATGGAGCCCTTGCCCCGCTAAATCAGGTCTGTCAAAATGGGCAAGCCATGGATTTACTGACTGACAAAAATAAGTACAAGCGTACACACACGCACACACAGAGCCACGCACACACACACGATGGGCTGTGAGAATCCACCCCTACTCTCCCTCTAGAGCCAGGGAGTTTGTAGAGCAGCTTGTTTTATTGTATTTTCAGCTTGTAACAAATCCTATCATAAAAAGATCTACACTGTCGCCCTAGATTTAGTCGAAGCATTTACCTGCCTCCATTTTCTCCCATAAAAGCTCTCCACTAACAAAAACATCCGCAGAGTATTCTAAAACCAAACTCTAAACCCTAAAAAATGTATAATTGTCCGTGCGGGTCCCCAGCAGTCTCCCACAGACAGTCAGTAACTAGCAGAGTAGTCTGGTCTGGTCTAGGGTCAGTAGCTAGCAGAGTAGTTGGGTCTGGTCTAGGGCCAGTAGCTAGCCGAGTAGTTGGGTCTGGTCTAGGGCCAGTAGCTAGCAGAGTAGTCTGGTCTGGTCTAGGGCCAGTAGCTAGCCGAGTAGTTGGGTCTGGTCTAGGGCCAGTAGCTAGCAGAGTAGTCTGGTCTGGTCTAGGGCCAGTAGCTAGCAGAGTAGTTTGGTCTGGTCTAGGGCCAGTAGCTAGCAGAGTAGTCTGGTCTGGTCTAGGGCCAGAAGCTTTCACACGTCTTTGATCTCTCTCTCTCTATATATATCGGGTCGACAGGCTGCCGGCGCCTTTCATTCAATTAGGCCCAGTGTTGTTGTTATCACTAATAATAGAGCCCCTCCATCTTCCTCGGCACCCTGTCACCATCTCACTCATCAAAGCCACTGTCCCTCATCTCCTCATCTCCATCTCAGCAATCAGCCCTCATATTACTGTCATCACTACCAGGGGAGAGGAGGAGATACAGGGGGATGGGGTGAGTTGGGCTGGGTGTATGGATGGAGAGCCTGAGGAAAAGAGAGTGAGAGAGATGGAGAGGAAGTCGGTGGAGGAGAGCGATAGATAGAGGAGGCGGATTTGTGAGCATGCCTGTGTGTATGTGTTTGTCAGGAGAATGAGAGCGTCAGGGAGCAGAGAATAGGTAAAAGTAGAAGTATGCACACTGACATGAATGTAATCGGTGAAAACAAGCTTGAAATGACCAGTTTTGTGGAATGGACAAAATGGAGTATGTAGTTCTCTCTGCATTTCTTTCCTCCTCTATTCTCTCCCTTCTTCTTCTTCTTCTTCTTCTTCTTCACCCGTCATTCTCATTTCTCTTCTCATCTCTCTTCTTCTTTATTCATCATCCTGCTCTCGCTTTATGTCTCTCTTTTTCTCCTTCTATTCCTTGCTCAACAGTTCATATTGTCCTCTTTCTCTTTCCCTCTCTTTCTCTCCATGTCATCTCAATATATTCTCATAACAGTGCGGTTAGTAAATATGAATCCAGACTAGGGCTATTTCACACCGCCAGTCAGGAATCATGACAGCAGTAAAATTCCATGTGACCGTTGAGTCACGGTAATCTCCTTTGTGCACTCTGGATGTGTTCGTAGTACCCAACTTGCTAACTACCATCAGGTCGCTAATGGCCTGGTACTCAGACGTTATTGTCCCATAACCACTCTGACATCAATGCAAATGCAATCGAAAATCACATCAAACACATCATCAAAACAGTATGTGCTTTTTTTTTTTTCCACTGTGATGATCAATTTGAAGAAAGAAGTTCAACCGCAGGTTGAAACAGTGTAAAACATGGTCGTCGTGGCTGCTGTTTCAAAGCCTAACACAACGAAATGGACAACGCTTTCTAAGGCGATGATTCATTTAAAAACACCCATATGCATATTAGAGCTTATGCATACTCATAGGCTTATGAACACAAGCCCGAAAAAATTATGATTGTGCCATTATACAATTCATAGCCTACCGCATACTAAGTATTGGCAGAAAAACAAAAAACAAAACTGATTTAAGATGCCTTTGTTACATCATTTGTCTAGCCTAAACACATTTGAGTAATCACCTTTGAGTGTGGACTGTATTATTATTCATACTGGATGGAGTGGGTACTTTATGCAACGCTCCAAAATGTCTATCCACGAGTCTGGGAGAGAACGTATAGCATTAGGCGTTGCTGTTGGTTCATTGATTGTGCATGGCACCTACAATTATTGTGAATTTGTATTAGTTTTTGCTCTGACATGCACTGTCAACTGTGGGACCTTATATAGACAGGTGTGTGCCTTTCCAAATCATGTCAAATCAATAGAATTTGCCACAGGTGGACTCCAATTAAGTTGTAGAAACATCTCAAGGATGATCAATGGAAACAGCTCAATTTCGAGTCACTTAGCAAAGGGTCTGAATACATTTGCAAATATTTCTAAAAAACGTTTTTTGCTTTGTTATTATTGAGTATTGTGTGTAGATTGATTAGGATTTTGTTATATTTTAATCCATTTTAGAATAACGTAAAACGTCTGTAACATAACAAAATGTAGAAAAAGTCAAGGGGTCTGAACAATTTCCGAATGCACTTAATATCTTGTCAGCTAAACGAACAAGCCTACAGCCAATGGCATGGTACATAGCCAGATAGCATACAGTAGGCCAAGTCATATTCTGTTTTTCTGAAATAGAGTTTCTTCATATCATTACGTTTCTTTAGACCTGACTCAAATTATTAATGGATTTTAAATGTAGATGTTGCAAAGGCATGCATCAGGGGCTTGTATGCAGCTTGTATGCGTAGAGGGCTAAACGTGTTTATGTTAATTAGCGGTCAATTACCGTGAGACCCGGCTGTCTTTTCCATGATAATTACCGGCTAACAAAATTTCATGACCGCCACAACCCTAATCCAGACCCAGCTTGTCAATACCGTTCCGTCCCTCTCGCTGTGTTAACCTGCACTATCATAGACTTGGCCTCTTGTCAAAGCCTGGCATTTGGCTCAACACAGCCAGTGACTGGTGGGAACAGGCTGTGTTTAACCACACTGGTCCCAGAGGACCAAAACAGTAAACCTCCTCCAAGATGTGACACTACCAAGGCTGTATTCCAATTCCCTACCCATCTACATCTACCATGGTGCGCTATCATTCCCTACACCCTTCTCTCTGGAGTGTGCACTTGCTCATTCTTCTTAGTGGACATGAATGTATTGGATGAATGTTAAGGATGGGCTAGAAGGAGTTTGCACCATATTACCGACACCAGTCCCATTTCTTTTCAGATTTACTTAAGACAAAAAATGTATGCAATCACTCCATTTTAGTCCACTGCAAGAAGAGGTTAAGTGCACGAGTAGAGTGATCGAGTGCACACCTTTAGGGAGAAGGGAAGAGATTTGGAGCACAGCCCATGTTCAAGTCTCATTCCACCAAGGAAGTGTTATATTATAGAGTTCTTCTAGATATGCATGGCTCGAAGCACAGAGGTGAGAGGGTTAATCCAAGTGTTCAACTGTGCAGCACTGTAACTTTTACATTCAATTACCTCTGACTAATACACCCACCAACCTCTCCCACAACACAGCCCTGAACAATTCTAACTGCTTGAAAAAAGTGTGTCTTTATACAAAAGAGGAAGGAAACAGTACAGAATATGTAGCTGCGGCTGTTACAGTACTAAAAGGGGAAGCCATGGGAATCAATCTGTCTACATCTTTTCAAACAGCATGCATGTTCTGTTCAAGAGGTTAACGGCCAAGGTGATTGATGGAAGGGCAATGTAATACAGGAAATCACAAGGTGATTAATTCGTAAAAAATAAAGAACATTGCTGCATTGGAAATTAAAGCAAAGCCCTTTATTTTTATAGGGTAATTCTCTCTCTCTCTCTCTCTCAGAATGTTTTATCTATAAATGAGGATAAAACATTCTCAACATGGTGAAAAGAGGATAGAAGATTCTCAACATGGTGAAATGAGGATAAAAGATTCTCAACATGTTGAAATAAGGATAAAACATTCTCAACATGTTGAAATAAGGATAGAAGATTCTCAACATGGTGAAATGAGGATAAAAGATTCTCAACATGGTGAAATAAGGATAGAAGATTCTCAACATGGTGAAATTAGGATAAAAGATTCTCAACATGGTGAAATAAGGATAGAAGATTCTCAACATGGTGAAATGAGGATAAAAGATTCTCAACATGGTGAAATAAGGATAGAAGATTCTCAACATGGTGAAATGAGGATAAAACATTCTCAACATGGTGAAATGAGGATAAAACATTCTCAACATGTTGAAATAAGGATAGAAGATTCTCAACATGGTGAAATGAGGATAAAAGATTCTCAACATGGTGAAATAAGGATAGAAGATTCTCAACATGGTGAAATGAGGATAAAAGATTCTCAACATGGTGAAATAAGGAGAGAAGATTCTCAACATGGTGAAATGAGGATAAAAGATTCTCAACATTGTGAAATAAGGATAGAAGATTCTCAACATGGTGAAATGAGGATAAAACATTCTCAACATGGTGAAATGAGGATAAAACATTCTCAACATGTTGAAATAAGGATAGAAGATTTTCAACATGGTGAAATTAGGATAAAACATTCTCAACATGTTGAAATGAGGATAGAAGATTCTCAACATGGTGAAATAAGGATAAAAGATTCTCAACATGGTCAAATTAGGATAAAAGATTCTCAACATGGTGAAATGAGGATAAAGGATTCTCAACATGGTGAAATGAGGATAGAAGATTCTCAACATGGTGAAATGAGGATAAAACATTCTCAACATGGTGAAATGAGCATCGAAGATTCTCAACATGGTGAAATGAGGATAGAAGATTCTCAACATGGTGAAATGAGGATAAAACATTCTCAACATGGTGAAATTATGATAGAAGATTCTCAACATGGTGAAATGAGGATAGAAGATTCTCAACATGGTGAAATGAGGATAAAACATTCTCAACATGGTGAAATGATTCGCAACATGGTGAAATGAGGATAAAAGATTCTCAACATGGTGAAATGAGGATAAAAGATTCTCAACATGGTGAAATGAGGATAAAACATTCTCAACATGGTGAAATGATCCTCAACATGGTGAAATTAGGATAAAAGATTCTCAACATGGTGAAATGAGGATAGAAGATTCTCAACATGGTGAAATGAGGATAAAACATTCTCAACATGGTGAAATGATCCTCAACATGGTGAAATTAGGATAAAAGATTCTCAACATGGTGAAATGAGCATAGAAGATTCTCAACATGGTGAAATGAGGATAAAACATTCTCAACATGGTGAAATGAGGATAAAACATTCTCAACATGGTGAAATGATTCTCAACATGGTGAAATGAGGATAAAATATTCTCAACATGGTGAAATGAGGATAAAACATTCTCAACATGGTGAAATGATCCTCAACATGGTGAAATGAGGATAAAAGATTCTCAACATGGTGAAATTAGGATAAAAGCCTCTACACATCTGAAACATACATACAGTGGGGAGAACAAGTATTTGATACACTGCCGATTTTGCAGGTTTTCCCACTTACAAAGCATGTTGAAGTCTGTAATTTTTATCATAGGTACTCTTCAACTGTGAGTGACGGAATCTAAAACAAAATTCCAGAAAATCACATTGTATGATTTTTAAGTAATTAATTTGCATTGCATGACATAAGTATTTGATACATCAGAAAAGCAGAACTTAATATTTGGTACAGAAACCTTTGTTTGCAATTACAGAGATCATACGTTTCCTGTAGTTCTTGACCAGGTTCGCACACACTGCAGCAGGGATTTTGGCCCACTCCTCCTTACTGAGGGAAGGAGGTTGTTGGCCAAGATCTCGCGATACATGGCCCCATCCATCCTCCCCTCAATACGGTGCAGTCGTCCTTTCCCCTTTGCAGAAAAGCATCCCCAAAGAATGATGTTTCCACCTCCATGCTTCACGGTTGGGATGGTGTTCTTGGGGTTGTACTCATCCTTCTTCTTCCTTCAAACGCGGCGAGTGGAGTTTAGACCAAAAAGCTATATTTTTGTCTCATCAGACCACATGACCTTCTCCCATTCCTCCGCTGGATCATCCAGATGGTCATTGGCAAACTTCAGACGGGCCTGGACATGCGCTGGCTTGAGCAGGGGGACCATGCGTGTGCTGCAGGATTTTAATCCATGACGGTGTAGTGTGTTTCTAATGGTTCTTTGAGACTGTGGTCCCAGCTCTCTTCAGGTCATTGACCAGGTCCTGCCGTGTAGTTCTGGGCTGATCCCTCACCTTCCTCATGATCATTGATGCCCCACGAAGTGAGATCTTGCATGGTGCCCCAGACCGAGGGAGATTGACCGTCATCTTGAACTTCTTCCATTTTCTAATAATTGCGGCAACAGTTGTTGCCTTCTCACCAAGCTGCTTGCCTATTGTCCTGTAGCCCATCCCAGCCTTGTGCAGGTCTACAATTTTATCCCTGATGTCCTTACACAGCTCTCTGGCCTTGGCCATTGTTGAGAGGTTGGAGTCTGTTTGATTGAGTGTGTGGACAGGTGTCTTTTATACAGGTAACGAGTTCAAACAGGTGCAGTTAATACAGGTAATGAGTGGAGAACAGGAGGGCTTCTTAAAGAAAAACTAACAGGTCTGTGAGAGCCGGAATTCTTACTGGTTGGTAGGTGATCAAATACTTATGTCATGCAATAAAATGCAACTTTATTATTTAAAAATCATACAATGTGATTTTCTGGATTTTTATTTTAGATTCCGTCTCTCACAGTTGAAGTGTACCTATGATAAAAATTACAGACCTCTACATGCTTTGTAAGTAGGAAAACCTGCAAAATCGGCAGTGTATCAAATACTTGTTCTCCCCACTGTATATCTGATTACATAAACAAATACATTGCACACGGTGACGAATCCACACCTTATCATGCTGTGCTTCCTCACACACACACACACACACACACACACACACACACACACACACACACGCACACACGCACACACACACACACACACACACACACGAAAACACACACACACAAAGATACACACACAGAGTTCTCAGATTGCTGTCTTTATGCAGAGCATTTCTGCTAAAGCGAGAGCTCCCTGTCTAAGCTGGAAAGAAACCAAAGTTAAAAATAAACACAGGCACACAGATCCCCAAAATAAAGAAGACATAGAGGAGTTATAGAATCACAACATTTTCATTTAGCGCTTACTCACCTTCTTCCTTCTGTTCACAAAGCCCTGGTAATCCTAACCCTCTTTAGAGTCATGGTGCAACCCATGCAGAGGTCTCTTAATGGGAAAAGTGTCTTCCATTCGAGGACATGATTAAAATGCACTTTGCTGTGGTGAGAGAAAAAGAGTTGGTGAGATGGAGAGTAAATCGCGCTCGGAGGTAGAGAGGGGGGCCAGAAGGATGCATGCTTGTTAGCCACAGCGCCTGAGGGGTAGGGGAGACGGCTGTTGGCAGAGCAAGGGGAGATTGAAGGTCTATGTCCACCCTGAGGGCCTATATGAAACTGGGCACACAGAGGTCTCAAAAAGTCATTGGACCTGCTCATCTGAGCCAACATTTTGTCTCTTGCACCTCACCAACAAATTACTCCGTTTGATGTGATATGGAGTTGATATGGAGAGAGGGAGAGGCCCTCACCTGCAGTTGCGTTTGACAGCACTGACACAATTTCTATCCCACTGTTCAAAACCATTATCCACTGTTTCTAACACTTCCCTCTGACTGTAGAATATTCATGATATTAACACTCACACACGTCCCAGTTCACATTGCACTGTTTGTGTTACAGTGTGAATGTGTGTCTTAGAGGAGATTAGCATTTTTTGGTGTCTGTTTGCATGTGAGTGTGTGATTGTGTGGTGGGTGTTTTTGACTCTGAGGTTTGTGTGTCTGTGTGTGTCTGCGTGTTCGTGTGTGAATGCGCGCGTGCGGTGTGTGCATGCTCTCGGGTGTGTTAGGTGAAATGTGTGTGTTCCTGATCCTGTGGTGTGATTGTGTTACAAAGCGGCGCTGGGAAGAAATGGGCTTGGCTCGTCCATGCTGGCTCCAGCCCTCCACACCTCTGGGCCGATCTCCCCATGCCCAGAGCACCTCAAGGTGGGCTTTGCCCCAGAAGATGATCCATCCTCCACGGCTTTCCCTCTTGGCGGGCTGGCTCAGTGGCCAGGCCAGGGCTCTTCTGGGGCGGGTGGGTGCGGGCTGAGCTGGGCCTCCACTGGGGCTCTGCTGGAGCTCCCCTGGGCAGGAGCCAGCTGGTGAGGATAGGTCACTGAGCACCCCAGGCACAGATATAGAGGGACACGGCTGCTCACTGAGCACAGCCACAGCCCCATGGTGGTTCTCCTGTTTAGCCCCTCTCTACACCACAAACACTACTATTGTCACAGAAAAGAACAGGCTCCATTTTCTGTTCACTTTGTTCAGGGGCAGCGGATTGAATAGGGGTGGAGACTAATTATAAAAGCCTGAGTGAGCTGTTTTATTGTACAATAACGTCTCCGGGAAGAATTAAACCCATAAGAGAGGGTGAAAAGACATGGGCCAGGAAAAGGCATGTTTTTAATTTAGAAGCTAAATGAGGATTCACTCTGTTTCAACAGAAACGTACATTTCACGGTGCCTTTTTTTCCGAAGTGTGTATGTATGTCACAGTCTGGATTCCAACCTGAAGTGAATGAGTCTCATACTGTGGTAACAAATGGAGCAGTGTGTTCACCTGCAGTGCTCTTCTTTTCCACCACTCTGGTAGCCATCGATCCAAGTCATGCTAACCAGCATCCAACCTGCTCACAATGCACTTTCACAGGCGAATGGATTGCCACTGTGAGAGAGGTATCATATCAATGAACCCTCTGTCAATGTAATCAAGTCAGTTATATCAGAATTCATCTTCTATATTAGAATTGCCTCTTTGTGTGTATGTTGATGTGTCAAGAAAACATAAGGGTGTGTGTGTGTGATAAATGTGGATATGTATTTGAACACACTATATATACAAAAGTATGTGGACACCCCTTCAAATTAGGGGATTCGGCTATTTCAGCCACACCCGTTGCTGACAGGTGTATAAAATTGAGCACACCGCCATGCAATCTCCATAGACAAACATTGGCAGTAGAATGGCCTTACTGAAGAGCTCAATGACTTTCAACGTGGCACTGTCATAGGATGCCACCCTTCCAAGTCAGTTCGTCCAATTTCTGCCCTGCTAGAGCTGTCCCGGTCAACTGTAAGTGCTGTTATTGTGAAGTGGAAACGTCTAGGAGCAACAACAGCTCAGCTGTGAAGTGGTAGGATACACAAACTCACAGAACGGGAATGCCAAACTGCCTCTGGAAGCAACGTCAGCACAAGAACTGTTAGTCGGGAGCTTCTGCAAATGGGTTTTCATGGCCGAGCAGCCGCACACAAGCCTAAGATCACCATGCGCAATGCCAAGCGTCAGCTGGGGTGGTGTAAAGCTCGGTGCCATTGGACTCTGGAGCAGTGGAAACGCGTTCTCTGTAGTGATGAATCACGCTTCACCATCAGGCAGTCTGATGGACTAATCTGGGTGTGGCGGATGCCAGTACAACGCTATCTGCCCGAATACATAGTGCCAACTGTAAAGTTTGGTGGAAGAGGAATCATAGTCTAGGGCTGTTTTTCATGATTTGGGCTAGGCCCCTTAGTTCCAGTGAAGGGAAATCTTAATGCTACAGCATACAATGACATTCTAGATGATTCTGTGCTTCCAACTTTGTGGCAACATTTTTGGGAAGGCCCTTTCCTGTTTCAGCATGACAATGCCCCCGTGCACAAAGCAAGGTCCATACAGAAAATGTTTGTCAAGATCGGTGTGGAAGAACTTGACTGGCCTGCACAGAGCCCTGACCGCAACACCATCGAACACCGTTGGGATGAATTGGAACGCTGACTGCGGGCCAGGCCTAATCGCCCAACATCAGTGCCCGACCTCACTAATGCTCTTGTGGCCGAATGGAAGAAAGTCCCCGCAGCAATGTTCCAACATCTAGTGGAAAGCCTTCCCAAAAGAGTGGAGGTTGTTATAGCAACAAAGGGGGACCAACTCCATATTAATGCCCATTTGTAATTAGATGTTCGACGAGCAGGTGTCCATATACTTTTGGTCATGTAGTGTATGTATACATGACTCTAGAAACATGAATGCTGTACATATGTATCATCATCCTAAGTCCCTGTGATATACATTTGTTAGGTATCCTTATATCCTGCTCTGCATCACAACAAACCACATTGTCTCCCTGTGTATGTATGAGACAATGAAGGGACAACAAATATTTATTCTATACGATTCTATGACCTCACACCACAAGGAGAAAATTGAGGTTGAGGAAAAGAAAGCAGAGAAAAGGAGGAAATTCTCAGACAAGGAACGTCGTCCTGAAGAGGTTGGACCTTTGTACTCTCTGGTAAAGAGCACAATTAGAGATACACTCTAGGATACAAGAGGCCATGACAAGAAAGGCTTTCTCAGTGTGTGGAGTTGAAAATCATTGTGTGGTCAGAAAGGAGAAATCTCAGCCATGCAAAGGAACTGCCATTAAAAAAACGTGTGCCGAGATTCAAGGCTTCAAGGTTGCAGGACTACGGGGCTGCAAGGGTGTGTGGCACTAGCTCAGCTAATGGGGGTTTTAGAAAGGCCATCATAGCAAGGCTGTGCATCTCTGAAGTCTTGCAAAGCACCTCAGTGCGTAGGCATGGCACTGTGCTCGAGAATATACAGTAGCTCTGGAGCACGCACGCACAAACACACACACACACACACACATGTGTAGGCTACGTATGCACACGCACGCACAAACACACACACACACACACAGGCTACGTATACACAGGCACGCACGCACACACACACGCGTAGGCTACGTATGCACACACACGCACAAACACACACACACAAACACACACACACGTAGGCTACGTATGCACACACACGCACAAACACACACACACAAACACACACACACGTAGGCTACGTATGCACACGCACGCACAAACACACACACACACATGTAGGCTACGTATCCACACGCACGCACAAACACGCACACACATAGGCTACGTATACACACGCACACACAAACACACACACACACATAGGCTACGTATGCACACGCACACACAAACACACACACATGTAGGCTACGTATGCACATGCACGAACGCGCACACACACACACACACACGTAGGCTGCGTATGCACACGCACAAAGACACACACACACGTAGGCTACATATGCGCACACACACACACACACACACACACACACACACACACACACACACACACACACACAGGCTACGTATGCACACACACACAAACACACTTAGGCTACATATGCACACACACACACATAGGCTACGTATGCACACACACAAGCACACACACACTTAGGCTACATATGCACACACACACACACACGTAGGCTATGTATGCACACACACACAAACACACACACACTTAGGCTACATATGCACACACACACGTAGGCTATGTATGCACACACACACAAACACACACACACTTAGGCTACATATGCACACACACACAAACACACAAACACACACACACACACATAGGCTACATATGCAGAGAGAGAGAGAGAGGCTGACAAGAGGAGGGAAAGAAGCCCCTGTCTAGAGGTAGCAGAGATGGAGAGAAGAGGATGAGGAGGGGAAACAGGGGGATGGAAATAACAGAGAAGGAAGATAAGATTAGAAAGAAGTGGGGGAGGAGGAAGACGAGAGAGGGAAAAGGAAGAAGTGGGAAGAAGGATATATGAAATAACTAAGAGTAGTGAAGGAGAAAAGATTGGTTGGAGATGGAGGGAAAAGTAAGATATAAGAGTGGGAGGAGGAGTGGGAGAGAAATATAGAAAAAGTGTAAAGACAGGAGAGAGGAGAGAGGAGAGAGGATGGATGGATGGATGGATGGATGGATGGATGGATGGATGGATGGATGGATGGATGGATGGATGGATGGATGGATGGATGGATGGATGGATGGATGGATGGATGGATGGATGGATGGATGGATGGATGGATGGATGGATGGATGGACGGACGGACAGATGGGGGCGGGCGGACGGACGGACCGACCGACCGACCGACCGACGGATGGATGGGTGGACGGATGGATGGATGGATGGACGGATGGATGGATGGACAGATGGATGGATGGACGGATGGGAAACCAAGCATTTAGAGATACTTAGCAACACCATGTGCAGAGCTGGAGAGAGAAAGATCCAAGATGAGAGAGATAGAAGTAAAGAGAAAGCACTCTGTCAGAAGACAGTCCAACCAGAGAGAACAAGAGCATGTGAGTGTGTTCGAGTTAGTCCAGAGAGAGAGGGAGGGAAAGAGAAGAAAAGGAGGAGGAGGGTGAGTAAAAAGCAGAGGCAGAGGGAGAGAGAGAGAGAGAGAGAGAGAGAGAGAGAGAGAGAGAGAGAGAGAGAGAGAGAGAGAGTGATGGTGGTGGTGATTTGCAGATGTTATCTCAGTGCAGGGAGATGTGTGTGACACAATCTCAAATTGAAAATCGCTGTTTCAATCTCGCCTCACTCTGTGGTTGCCCGCTCCACTGATAACGAGACCAGCCTAATTCTATTAAAAATAGCCTGTGAGTGCAGTGGTGGCAGGGACACAGGCACAGGAAGAGACATGCAGGGAAGCGGCCCCTAAGACAAAACTACACCAGTGAGTCTCGAAAACGACCCTACCGGACCCATCTAGCACTCTTACCTCTCTTTCTCTCTATCTATCAATCAGCCCCCTGCTCTATCTGACTACACATCCGTCTCTCTATCTGACTACCCATCTGTCTCTCTATTTGACTACCCATCTGTCTCTCTATCTGACTACCCATCTGTCTCTCTATCTGACTACCCATCTGTCTCTCTATCTGACTGCCCATCTGTCTCTCTATCTGACTACCCATCTGTCTCTCTGACTACCCATCAGTTACGCTGACTACACATCTGTCTCTCTATCTGGCTACCCATATGTCTCTCTGTCTGTCTATCTGTCTGTCTGTCTCACTATCTATCCACCCCATCTGTCTCTCTATCTATCTACCCCACCTGTCTGTTATTATCTCTCCCTACAGGTTAGTGTTCTCATTTAGAAGCTGCTCTGCTCTGATTCTCTGGCTTTCTCTCCTCCTTGTCTGTATCTAACTCACTCCTCTCCTCTCCCTCCCTCCCTCCCTCCCTCCATCCCTCCCTCCCTCCCTCCCTCCCTCCCTCCCTCCCTCGTTCTTCTCTTGGTCTCTGTCCTCAAAGGCATGTGCTAAGGTCTCATCAAATAATGTTCACAAAGTTCATCTTGTGTAGAAAAGTCTGAGTGACAGGTCTTGGCTCTTTCTTCTTCGTCTGTGACCCTTCAGCCTACGGGAGTAGAGGAAAAGGACCCTCCTGTCACTGGTTTAACCAATAAGAGAGTAGCGGGGCAGCTATAATCACCAATCAGTGGCAGGCAGACCAATCAGACTGGACTGTAAAGACAATGATTGGATTCACAGAACAGAGTGAAGTTGAAAAGATGGGCATCTAACTCTCAGTGCTCAGAGAAAATAACAAACACATGAAATCCTAATGAGTCTCCTCATAACAGGTCTGCAGAGACCCGCAGTTCTCAGAAAAGAGGATTCGATAAATATAAAGGAGAGTAAGTCGGCACAAAAGAGCAAAGAACAGTCCAGGACACTTCTCGCCTCGCTATAATATGCTTCAGAACACCAGACACATTTTTCCCAGAGTACTCCCACTATAAAGAGCAGAAATGGGAAAGTGGGTTTTCCCACATAAAAAAGTAAACACCCATGACTCCGCAAGGGATGAGAGTGTCAGGCTAATGAATTAATCAGACAGTATTTAGTTTATATCTGCTGCAGAGGAGGCTTGGGTTTCTACTGAATTAAAAGACCATGGAGAAGGAAAATGTTCATTCAACTGTGAGAAAGGCACTGATTCTCTCTCTCTCTCTCTCTCTCTCTCTGTGTGTGTGTGTGTGTGTGTGTGTGTGTGTGTGTGTGTGTGTGTGTGTGTGTGTGTGTGTGTGTGTGTGTGTGTGTGTGTGTGTGTGTGTGTGTGTGTGTGTGTGTGTGTGTGTGTGTGTGTGTGTGTGTGTGTGTGTGTGTGTGTGTGTGTGTGTGCGTCTGTCACGGTTTGTAGCTAACGTTGATAATTTCCTGTCATGCCAATAAAGTCAATCTTAACACAAATCTGAATGTGAAGAGAGTCGCAAAGGCAGAAAGATCAAGAGGGAGAGAATTTGGTAGACAGTTGGGAGACAGTCAAGGGTGAAAGATAAGATGTAGGGATTATGGGTGAGAGAGAGAGAGAGAGAGAGAGAGAGAGAGAGAGAGAGAGAGAGAGAGAGAGAGAGAGAGATGAAGAAGATAGAGAGGGACATTTATAGTATATAATCTGGACTCTAAATGCGATGGTCACTACCAAGGTGGTAGTTAGGGCCTGGTGAGTGGTTGGAGGATGGACAGAGAGAATGGAATGATGACAGTGAGATAAAGAGAATTAAAATGGTTTGGTAGGAGATACAAAAGGGTATCTCTGAAAAAGGACTTACAACATATCCTCTATCCTGGTTCATAGAGTCAGGAACACAAGGATCTCAACATAGGCCTATAGCCAATTCTAACCAAGTCAAGGACGGACCAAACTATTTAAAATCCAACCAAGGTATTTGTCTGTCAAATCTCCTCCAGAGATTTTCTTCCAAAAAGAAAGCCCAGCGGGCAAATTGTGGCATGGGGAGTCATACTGAGTGACAGAATCAAGCCTAATCAAGGTAAAGCCTCTACAGTATCAGTCTTGACTGACCCACAAAGCTTACCCAACACTAAAGCCAAGTTTAACTAGAGCAACACCACGTATGTCTTACGGCCAAGTGCAGTCAGTCCATACTCCTGATCGATGGATAGAGTGAAAATCAGTCCATACTCCTGATCAATGGATAGAGTGAAAACCATGAGTCAACTGTCTAATCTATCTGGTCATTCCCCTCTGTCTTCCTCCTCCCATCTCCTTGTGGTTAAAACTTGCCAGTCAATAATCTCCTCGTGGTTAAAACCTGCCAATCAATACTGGCATTCGATGGCACTGGTGATTTAGAGTAAGCTCTCCTCAACTCTTAATGGTGTGACATTCACCTTCATCTTACTCAGGACAAAAGACAGCCGTTCACTCTCCACACACAGGCCAAAACATTAATTCACCATGAGAGGAACTGTCTGTCAGTGGTCTTACTGAGCAGCCATTTTGAAGGATAAGAAAGTGTGGATTTGTCTACCCTTTGATGCCCTATTCCCGATATAGTGCACTACGTTTGGTGCCCTATTCCCGATATAGTGCACTACATTTGGCCAGAACATTTAACGCGACTCTCTGTGGCTTTGGACAAAAGTTGTGCATTATGGGGAATAGAGTGTCATTACGGGGAATAGAGTGTCATTTGAGATTTGCGGAGTGTGTTTTTTGTATGAGCCCCCCCCCCAAAATAGGATGCCACCACAACAAGGGAGAAAAGGTTGAGCAGGAAGGAAAGATAAGGATGTTTTGGAAAGCGGGTTGATTTCCAAGTGAAAACACTCTTAGTTAGAGGAGCTCTTCTCTCAGCATCTCCCAGGAAGCTAGGATCAAACAGTGCTGGTTAAGGGTCTCTCACTACAATGATGCAGGCCACAGCTGAAGAGACGCCAAGCGGCGCAGATAAATGTGACTTTTGGCTCAGGTTATAGATAGTCCTATTTTTCACGATAAGGGTTGCTTTTATTGAATAGATCTGCGTAAAGATCCGGGAGATTTGCTGGTGGATTAATCCTTTCATTAGGGAAAGCGAGAAGTTAATTGCGACGACAGCTGCATTTCTCTGAGTTCACACAATTGACGTTTTAACAGAATCTCTTTAAACGGAAAAAGCAATTATCAATAAATGCAGGGCAATCTTTGCACGATGAATCATGCTCAAATTAGCTTTTCTTCTTCTTCTCTCCTCCTTCCAAAGCCGTGTTGGCAGCACAGCGTTGGAGTGAGTTGTCTTGTTGAGCCGTCACACAACGAAAATAAAAACCCTCCACGGCAAACAATGAAATGGAGACGCTCCCAATTTGAAGAGAGATCAAAGGTGAGCCAGAACACTGATGACTGATGAAGAGAGAGAAGAGTATTAAACTGGTGAAGAGAGAGAAAAATATTAAACTGGTGAAGAGAGAGAAGAATATTAAACTGGTGAAGAGGGAGAAGAGTATTAAACTGGTGAAGAGAGAGAAAAATATTAAACTGGTGAAGAGAGAGAAGAATATTAAACTGGTGAAGAGGGAGAAGAGTATTAAACTGGTGAAGAGAGAGAAGAGTATTAAACTGGTGAAGAGAGAGAAGAGTATTAAACTGGTGAAGAGAGAGAAGAATATTAAACTGGTGAAGAGAGAGAAGAATATTAAACTGGTGAAGAGAGAGAAGAGTATTAAACTGGTGAAGAGAGACACAGGGAATAGAGTGAGTGAGAGGAGCACTAACTCAATGATTAGATGGGAGAGTGGAGGGAGAGAGGGGAGCTCTGACTAAATGATTAGATGGGGGAGTGGAGGGAGAGAGGGGAGCTCTGACTAACTGATTAGATGGGGGAGTGGAGGGAGAGAGGGGAGCTCTGACTAACTGATTAGATGGGGGAGTGGAGGGAGAGAGGGGAGCTCTGACTAAATGATTAGATGGGAGAGTGGAGGGAGAGAGGGGAGCTCTGACTAAATGATTAGATGGGGGAGTGGAGGGAGAGAGGGGAGCTCTGACTAAATGATTAGATGGGGGAGTGGAGGGAGAGAGGGGAGCTCTGACTAAATGATTAGATGGGGGAGTGGAGGGAGAGAGGGGAGCTCTGACTAAATGATTAGATGGGGGAGTGGAGGGAGAGAGGGGAGCTCTGACTAACTGATTAGATGGGGGAGTGGAGGGAGAGAGGGGAGCTCTGACTAAATGATTAGATGGGAGAGTGGGGGGAGAAAGTTGACGCATTGCTGGAAGACAAGGGAGAAACGTGAGGGAGTTGAGGGAACTAGAAACACACAATAAGATTTCAGTATGGAAACTGAAAAAGTTTTATGATGAGAAATTAGGTGTGAGGGGAGATACAAAGAGAGGATTACAAGGATAGAGGACTCTGCCATGTATGGGCGAGAGAGAGAAAGAAACAAGAGTGAAAAAGAGAGAAGAAGGGAGTCGGAGAAAGCGATAGAGTACATTACAGCGGGAGGGAGGAGGGAGAGGAAAGAGGATTAGAGAGTAAGGCTATATGTGTGAAAAGAAGAGATATAAACAAAAGAAACAGAGGAGGGAATGATAGAAGGACTGAGCCGTTAGAGGCAGATAGAGAGCAGGAGAAGCCCTGCAGTGTATGAGAGACATGGCAACAGGCACTGTTAGTGCCGATCAATTTCCCATCCCTCAATAATAAATGTGACGAGGCCGGTGGGCTGTTATCAGACTTGCCTGACCGACCAAAACACAATCCCCTCAGGGATCCCTCATACACTCGCACACACACATATACTACACACAGTCATAAACAGCATATACACACAAACACAAAGCCCAGGAGCACACAGTCCCTCAGTGTTATAGCCATAGATTCTAAAATACACACACACACACACACACACACCAACTGCACTTTCTCCTCAAACCACACAAACCACAAACTGTCATCAGCATTCCCACCATATGCTCTCTTGCCTTCTCTCTCTCCATTTATCTCCCTCTCTCATCTCTCTCTTTCTCAACAGAGGCTCGTGGTGATGACAGCCGTGACCTGGTGTCACTAGTGCTTTTAACAGTGCAGCTGTAAATGTAGCAACAGGCATGTGGAAAAACCTCCCAGTGACAAAACATGATAGGAACAGCTCTCTCTCTACCCATATCTTTCAGGAACAGCTCTCTCTCTGCCCATATCTTTCAGGAACAGCTCTCTCTCTGCCCATATCTTTCAGGAACAGCTCTCTCTCTGCCCATATCTGTCAAGAACAGCTCTCTCTTTACACACATCTGTCAGGAACAGCTATCTCTCTACCCATATCTGTCAGGAAAAGCTCTCTATTTACACATATCTGTCAGGAACAGCTCTCTCTCTCTGCCCATATCTGTCACTTGTGTTTCCGGGTCTCGTCCCGTGTACTTATTACGGGTCTCGTCCCGTGTATTTATTTGAGGTACACCTCGCTCTTTTGTTTGGGTTTCAACCCTGTGTTTTCTATACATGCTTGTTTTTGGGTGTAAATTTAAACCGCTACTACGCATTCCTGCGCCTGTCTCCCGATCTTTTCATACAAAGTGACAAAAATAACAATAAAATAACAACAACGAGGCTATATACAAGGACTACCAGTACCGAGTTAATGTGCAGGGGTACGAGGTAGTTGAGGTAGTTGAGGTAATACAGTGCGTACAGTAAATGCAGGAAGGGGTAAAAGTGACTAGGCAATCAGGATAGATAATAAACAGAGAAGCTGCATCATGTGTGAAGAGTGGGAAAGTATGTCTATGTGTGTGTGTGTGTGTGTGTGTGTGTGTGTGTGTGTGTGTGTGTGTGTGTGTGTGTGTGTGTGTTTGGATTCCCTTATCTGTATGCAAGCTCCATCTGTGCATGTGAACAGTGTGCTGTCTGTGTGTCGCTATTACAGCATCCATGTATGTGCAGTAGGAAACATCAGAGTAGAATACATCTTACCAGCCTGTGTTGAGACGACACCAGAACAACGATCAGTCTGGATGATTGGCCAGCACTGGGATAATAACAACACAACTAAGAAGACTAGAAATGAGATCATGACCACAGCCACTGTAGAACAGCGGTAGGCAACTAGATTCAGCAACGGGACGATTTCTGTCGGAGCAGATAGTTGGGGTGTCGCAACATAAAAAAATATCAATCATTTCATACCTTTACTACATTGAGAAACGATCCCATACCTCTCTTTCTTTAGTCGTGGGAATACTTGAACAGATTTCCTAAATAAAACAAGTTTTTATCTGAATTCCAGGTGATTTTAGTATTTGTTTTACCACCCTGCTCTAGTGATGATGAGGGTTATCACACATGCTTTTAAATATATGTGACATTTCTGCTCAGGAACATAATTTACTATGCCATAGAATATTTAATAAGTGTCCACTCCTTCACTCTATTAAGTGTGACATTTACTTAATGGTACTCTCAAGCCATTGTCATGTCCATGAAGCCAATACAAGTGGCTCATCATGATGCCGTAATAAATGAGTCATTGTGTAAAGTGTGACGGAGATAATTAGCCTGCAGTGAGTGGGGGGAAAGTCTCATATAGGCCATTTGGCCCGAATTCAACAGCCGATCTGTATTATAACTGCGTGGGCCGTTACACTAATGTTCGGCACAGTTTAAATCTGTCGGTGGCACAGTCAAGAAACTTTATTTGAGAAAAGATGCTGACTGTTCTAGCAGGCTGGTAAGATAAACAAGTCAGCAAGCCCCTAATACTGAGACACACACAGTCACAAAAACACACACACGCTAACAAACACACTCAGAAGATTTGCCCAGTGGCCCAGAGAGACGCAGTACTTCCAACGCAAGACTCTAACTGATCAGCTCTAACCTCATGATGATGAAGTCAAAACCTACACGATACTGCAGCCCCCTCTTTATTTATTTATACAGTAGACCAAGAATCCAAGCCAGGTCTTTCAGAGCATTTCAAGAGCACAATAACCCATCTCCAGGAGCTAACACGAGTCCCAGTTCTCAAGAAAGGTTACTCATCAGGCTGGCGTATAGTTAAACGAACCATCTCCCTTACATAAGCTCTATGGCTGTTACTGTTGAGTTAAAAAAATGCAATCAACCATCCATTCAACCAAACAGCAGGTATTCCATTGGCATTTGAAAGCACTAATCATCTAATTCCAAATGTTCCATTTAGTTAGTGACAGTAGCTATCTGGCGTTAAGCACATGACACATGAGAGAGAGACACATGGGCTCACTAAGGAATGCACATCAGGAGGTCCATGTCTCCTGGTGGGCGGTTTAGTTCAAGGTGGTACCAGCTTGTTTGGTTGTTTAATGCCGTGTTGGTTCCACCATTTCAGATCAAAGCCGTGTTTTATTTTCCCCTCTAAGAATCAGTGAGCACATCAGCCGTCTCCCATGAAACAGGAAATATGGAAGAAAGCAAAACAAATTTCTGTTTCTTTGAACATTTAGGGTGTTTTGCTATTTTTCAGTTTTTGAGCTGTATCATTAATTATGTATAAAATGAGACTTTATGATTAAGGCATCACAAACACAGCAACATGATTCCAACATGCTTTCGGAAGAGACGCTTTTCTCGCTAATTGAAGTGCAAGACGACACGCTCTAATAAAAAATAAAACCAAGAAATTAGAGATGATAAGATAGGATTTGAAAAAAGGAAAGAAAACAACTAAGTTTTTCAATTCATGCCACTGAAACTTTGACTCGTCCGTGATAACAGCTAAACCGTCACATAAAAACCAAAACACAAACATGCACACACACATTCAAAGACATACTGTGGGCTATGTCCTTAGTGAACAGCGATACAAAACGCAGACACAAATAGAAACAAACACACATTCACTCACACGTATTCCAAACATGTTGAAATTGTATGGGATGCATTGAGTGGATTATGGTACAGATAGAAACGTGAATTAGAAGCCACGGTTATATAACGCATTACAAAAGCAGTCATGTGCATCGGAGCTGGAAAAGGGACTGACCACTATACCCACAGGAGCCGCACACACACACACACACACACACACACACACACACACACACACACACACACACACTTACAAGCTCAGCGCTTCTTGGACCAGGGTATTGATGATTCATTTTTTGTTTTTATCAAAGAATCAGGAGTGCCATTAGAAAGAGATCAGTCCACCACCAAGGATGAGGAGGCTGCCTCTAATTGGCCATTCATCAACAGGGTTTTTCAAGTAGATCCAGCGCATGACAACTGAACATTAATTACGCTACTGATGAACCTCGCAAACACACTCACGCACACACACACTCTCTCTGGCTGGCTCACTGTTAAACTCTCATACTACACACTCGTTATTACAGAGACACTCACATGAAATAACACAAAGCTGTCAAAAACAAACAAATGTAGGCAGGCTCACTGTATTATAAAACATGGTGTACTTTATCACACAGTACAATGCCATACATCATAATATACTGTACTGTAGTAATCAAATCTATCCATGAATAAACACACAGTACTTGTATACTGTCTAGTAGCACCAAGAAATACTTAAGCTCACCATCTCATGCTCTACCTCTAAGGGTGTTTTCAGCCAATTCACTGCACAGCATGAAAGAACAACTCAGGTCTTAAACAGGAATTATACTGGTTCATTAATTTTGTTCCCTTTTGTTCCATTACAAGGCTTTTTTCTCTCCCACGTTTTTGGGAATTCATGCTTTCATCCATTTTACCGATGCATGCACTGTAACTAGACATTTCTCGGTCACTTCCCCAGAATTATGCGTGCTGCCTGTCATATTTCTTCCCACACGAGCGGCTGCATCTGCTGACAATTCATCCGTCTCCTGGGCTCTCATTTTCTGGTTTTAGCATTTCCACTGAATCCTGCACCTCCGGATCAGCTGTTTTAGCTTCTAAGCAGCTGCCTTGGGCCAGGACTAGGAGCGGCAGGTAGCCTAGTGGTTAAGAGCGTTGGGCCATTGACCGAATGTTAAATAGTTTGAATCCCTGAGCTGACTAGGTGAAAAATGTCGACGTGCCCTTGAGCAAGGCATTTAACCCTAAATGCTCCTGTAAGTCACTCTGGATAAAAGCATCTACTAAATGCCTTAAATGTTATTAAGGGTTACTTAAGGGGTTTAAATAAGCATTAAAACATACACACTCACTTATCTCATCTCCTTCAGGCACTGGACTGATGAGAAAAATCTTAAAAGTGGCAATGTGAACCCAGGCTGGTGTTTGATGTGAGGGTAATGGTTTAGGTATGCTGTTGCCAGAGAGAGAGAGAGAGAGAGAGAGAGAGAGTTGCCAGAGAGAGAGAGAGAGAGAGAGAGAGAGAGAGAGAGATTTCCATGCCAAACTAAATGGGCTTGGAAATCCTCATTTAGGGCTTTTGAGTTGGAAATCAGAAATTTGGAGCTTGAGGTTTGCTGCTCGGAGCTCTAAACAAGGAAGTTATGAGAGAGAAGTCTGACAGGCATTTGGTTGGTTCTTATTTCATGAGTGATAGTTAGTTAGTCTACATTATAATGACGCTCTGTGTAAGCAAACCTTCCGGTCTCTGTGTGTGTGATCGAAACTTTAATGGGCTAGGGCTCTGCACTGCTGAGTGCACTGCAGCTATCGGTTCATCATTAGTAATTCAGTGTGTAATACCCGTCTAAGTCCCAGACGAAGCAGAGGAGCAGACACAGTGTCTGAACCAAACGTGTTAAGCCCACTCAATGTCCTGTAGGACAGACCAATTTAACACAGGAATAAGCCAATTATCTTTGTGGAGTAGACACATTGACAATAGGATTTACCACAACTCCTTCTGGACTCCCATGTTAGGGGTCTCTCTCTAATGGCCACACACCGGCACACACCTGCCCAATACCAATACACACACTCACATACTTCCAGAAGTGTGGACTCAAGTTACATAACTTGGTCTGACTCGAGTCACAGATTTGATGACTTGAGACTCGACTTGATAGAAAATAAAATAACTTCAGATTTAACTTGGCCTTGGAGCCTCACGACTGGGGACTCGACTTTGACTTGAGACTGATGACTTGAAATTATCTGGCCAGGTTTTGTAACGTTTTGACACTCAATTTGTGTCAAAGAGTCGCCATGGATTACTCTCCAAGCAGCCAGCCTGCTAGCCAGTAACCTAACGTAGAGTAACCTAACACCGGAAATCCACCTAGCATGTTGGGGGCGATGAAACAACGGAGCCCAATTATTTTTCAATGAAGGGAATCGAAGTGGGCGGAGGACCACTGGTCAACGCGAGCATGAGCGAGGGAGCGTGAACAGGGTGGGACCAAAGTTGGGTAAAGCTGAACTTTATGCAAATACTCTGAGACATTGTGTTGCTATTGATCAGTCGCCGATCACTATAGTTTCCAGCCCCTACTGGATTGGTTGTTAATACCTAGCACTACCAAGCCTGCTTGCTAGCTTGCTAGTACCAACATGAGGGTGAAGCAAGCTTGGCTATCTGAATTTACACGTTAAAAGGTTCTTGGCCGTAACGTAGCAGGCATGCGCAGCCAGAGACAGTACCGCACTAGCAAAAAAAATGATTTGCTTGTGAAACGCACACTCAGCGCTCTGATTGGACCACCAAACTGTCAATCAACACAGGTTGATTATATATTTTAATAGCCGACATATTAATAGCCTACCATTTGTATTTTATATTTATACCTTTATACCAGATTTTGCCTGACAAAAACAAAGCAGCCTACCTACATTAATATCATACATACAAAATACAGTTTAGCAGTCTTTGCCACAACAATAGGCTACCTGGTGATTTCCATATTTCAGATAGGCCTAGTTTTTTTTTGTATTTATTTACTTAACCTTTATTTAACTAGGCAGGTCAGTTAAGAACAATTCTTATTTACAATGACGGCCTACCCTGTAGTGACACCTCTAGCACTGAGATGCAGTGCCTTAGACCACTGCGGCACTCGGGTTATAATCAGTGCGACTTGGGATGGAAGAAGTGCAGGAGCTGTCTTAATCCAACTCGCCGAAATTCACAAATGACATTATGCTATAGAGACCTCTGATTATTCACTGTTAATGGTTTATACACATTTACATGATGCTATAGAGACATCTGATTATACACATTTTCCATGACTTGTAACCACATTGTCATGACTATTATTATAGCCTACATGGTAAAGTAAGCATTCTTGACAGTGGAAAGCAGCTGTGTCTGATCCCAGGTAGACCTACCACCTTCGTGTCCTTGAACATAGCACTCCCACCCCACATAGAACTGCACTGTTAGTCACATGTTGTGGTCAACCCTCCCTCTGGAGAGTTCCTGGCTGTCCAGGCTTTTTTAATGTATATATATTTTTTTAACCTTTATTTAACTAGACAAGTCAGTTAAGAACAAATTCTTATTTACAATGACGGAGGCAGGACGACAGATTTTTACCTTGTCAGCTCGGGGCCCAACGCTCTAACCAATCAGCTACCTGCAGCCCCACTCGGCTACATTACAACCAAATAGTTTTGTCTTTATAAAATTATTCCCTCATTCAATGAATCAGGGATCAAATGGATGTTTATATATAAGGCTCAAATATTCATGTTTTGGGGGAGATCTATGCACAGCAAGTTATTTGTCAATTAGGCTATTCTTAGAATATTTTTTACATTGTCGCAATTGCATGGCTACTGCTACTAGTTGTTGCCTTTCCAGTGCCGGTGGAAAGGCAACAACGAAATGAATGCTTAGTTAGCTAAAGATAGTTAAGTAGCAAGATTTCCGCTACAAGGTATGTTTTGAATTGGTGATCTATTTAGTCTGTCTGTCATTATGTTATACCTGCTGCTGAAATGTCGCGCTCAATATCTTCAGGCAATGGCCCACTCGCACTGGAACACACGCAGCACCACAGACATGCACTGAAGGGTCATTCCGATAATGGCTGATATGTCGTTTTTTTATTGATTGATCATATTTAAAAGTGTGCTTTCATGAATTACATTAACAACAATTATTAAACAAATTTCTATTACTTTTCATTAACTTACAAACCCTCATTTGACAACTTGGAACAGCGCATCATGCCATTCAGGAAGGCACATTTTTATTCTGCGCAATATCGAACAGCATACTGCCACTCACAGATTCACAGACTATCGGCAAAAACTTGAACAAAGCGGAATCAGGAAATGCATGCCCACTCCATTGCTATTCAATGAAGATTCCACTTTCATTTCACTTTGATCAACCTTTTTCAGTGTGTGAATCTGGGCCTGTGATAGGCTACTTTGAGAAAGGATTTCCATAAATAAATATACAGCTCCAAAGTTTGTTTGATGATCAAAAATATGAACTGTTTACTTTGCAAGCTCACCAAGACTGTAACTACCAATTGTATACCACAAAATTGGGGAGAGAAGGGGGTAAAAAATAAATAAATAAACCGCCCCAGCATCGGCCATTGCACATAAACATTACGCAAATTCAACAATGAGTGGTTTGGAAGTAATCAGTGGCTAACTGCAAGCATTGCAAAGGAATTAATAGCCTGCTACTCAGTGGAGATATTGTGTGGTCCCAAGTCTGGGTTTAAGGGTCTATTTTCTAAGCTTAAAAGGATAAACATTCAACATTGGCCATGCTGTCAATGCAGAAAGACTTCTACCGCACTCAAAACAACTGGAAACTCAGAACTGCAAAATCTGATTTCAGTGAGTTCAAGACAACTGGGAACTCGGAAAAAACGAGCTCCAACTGGGAAAATACGTTTTGAAAAGTCATCCAACTCGGAATTGCAAGTCGGGAACTCGGGCCTCTTTCTACAGCTCTGACCTGAAGATCACTGAGGTCATCATGATTCAACCTTGTTTCTTTTTCCAGAGTTCCCAGTTGTCTTGAAAGCACCATAAATCCAAATAATGCCAGACTTTGATGACAAAATTTGCCCACGAAGGACTGCCGCGTCACCTTCCTGTTCAAGTGAGCACTGCACAACAAGGTGAGTCTAAAAATGAATTGTATGCTGCTGCATAAATAATGTAATATGCCAGGGAGATATGTATACTGTAGCTAAGAAAGTAATACTACGTTTATGTTAAGTAGTAAGCTGTTAGTAGCCCATGTGCCTCACCCTAATAATGTGGTCTATTTTCACCTCTTAATTTTGCCTACTGTTCTGACTTGGTGGTGCACATGTAGCCTATAGCCTGTTTTATAGAAACTTAATCATTGAATATTGTAAGAGCTTTCATTGTCTGCTTATATTCCCCCTTTATTTATCCTACTGTTCTGACTTGGTGTACAGGGAGAATATTGTAAGAATGGTCCACGTTCTGAATTCAGTCGCTGTACATTTCAAAAGTGCTGAACAAATAGTTATATTGACTATGTCCGTCCTAGCTCGCTCATTAATGTCTTAATCGAAATTACGGATTGCCTCTTATCCACTCGCTCTTATCCACTCGTCGTCCCCTTTATTGTCATTAGAAACCACATTTGTTTAAGCAAGTCAGTCATATCAATATGTTTTTAAAAAATTCAGTAAATGAGGCTGAATTAACTGTTTAGCTCCCAGACAAGGCTCCGCTGATAACCAGGTGTAGCAGTGGTAAGGTGTTGGGACTGCTGTTGGGACAGCTATATGTAGTCCCTAACAGTTTGTGGGCACTGTTTGTCACCGTTATAGTGCAATTAATGTATTGTTTAGTGTTGTGTTGTGTAGTGGCTTTGCTGGCATGCATACAAAAATAATAATCATTGTTTGCCCCACCAAGATTTACATGCTAAAATCACCACTGCTTGTGACTCTAATAAAAGTGATTTGGTTCCACCTCTGCACACTTCCATCACACACACACAACTGGTTGAGCCCCCACTGTGACGTACGCTCCCTCTCTCCCTTTAAAATAACATCTCCAGCAACGTGGACCACTGTACATTTTCACGAGGAAATCTTCTTTAATCTGAGCGGCCAGCGAGACAGCTGGTTCACTTCCATCTCAGAAAGCAGGAAGGGGCTGGGTGCCTGCCACACTCCAGCCCCACAGCCCTAACATTACATGCTCCAGCCACAAAAGAGACCTCCTCCCTGGGCTTGGCATAGTGGGCCAGCTGCATCCTCCCACACCGTGTTCAGGAGAAGGAAGAACAGCCACAGTCGCCTGTGTACAATCAGACCGTGACAAGCTCCAGCAGCAGCATCCAACCCTGAGGAGAACAGGCTCCTTCACAGCCATTTCTATAAAAGGGGACCCCAGGGAATTAATATTTGTTTCTGCTTTACAGGCTTGACTGGGAGGAGAGTCACAGCAGAGTGTTATAATGCATGTCTTGAACCGTCACTTCTATATGTAGAGACATATCTCTGTCTGTCTGTCTATCTGTCAGGTTTAAACACCTCTGTGACTGCAGATGATTCAAAGGCTGCTATATGGCTTTAACAGTTAGACTTCTATAAGGTGACACCAGAGAGGCAGAATGTTAATTCCATTTTCTGACTAAACAGCATGAGTGAGTAAGTCTGGTTATCCCTGGCAACATGGGACTCAGAAGCCCCATTTCCCCCATAACAATCAGAGTGGGAAAACGAGCATTAAATAATATCTCTCTGAGATGACTTCAGGGAACACTCATAGTCTTTAACAGAGGGGCTATTACAACAGAGGTGCTAGGCGTCTAGTTCGTTTTGCTGAATTGATTGCTAATGAATTGGTAGACGTCAATAACAACAGTCACTTCCCTTCCCCTCTCTGCACTACAAACCCCAGGGTGGTAGACTGTAGGTCTTCAATACTCATTGGTTTGGTATAAGAAAGGGAATACATGAAACCCCCTCCCCCCGTTAACAGTGCAGTCCCAGCTCAGCTGCACATCTTTAACAGTCATTTTGCCTTGGGGTGCTGTGTGTCTTTAACACTCTCTTAATCGTCTACAGAGAGTAGCCTGAGGAGAGGATGCGTCATTCGAGGGTCCCTCTCCATTGTCTATGAGTGACTGCCACTAGCAACGCAGCTCTCCATTTGTGTGGACACACTTTAGCTCCACTTGAGATAACGGTTTTAATGTTGTTACTAGGGTTGCAAAGGGTCAGAAACTTTCCGGTAAATTTTTTCATGGGAAGTTAAGACCTGGAATTTGGGGAATTTTGCTTAAATTCATCAAAAAAGTTAGCTTATAACCTTTTTTTGAAGGGCACACATAAGGCAATTCTAGGTCTTGTGGCATATTTTGGTTAAACTATCCCCAATTCAATGGAATTGCAACCCTCTGCATGCACAGTGCATTCTTCCATCACATGTACATTCTCAAGATCTTGCACACTAATGATATGCTATTGAGCCCACACTACTATACTGTCAGAGCCAAGAACTACAGGCTTTATGGTAAGTTTTGATTACAATACTGGTTGGGGTGAATATAGTTTAAATGACATACTTTTGTTAACTAGTAAATAGTAGCCTACAGCAAAGTGTGTTTAAATCATTTCTAAATTGTTAACAATTTCTGCTAGTTAGTTTTTTCTACCTTGTGGGTTTTAGCTTGCTCGAGCCTGCTAACTGAGGAGTGTTAATTCACCTGTTTCCATACATGTTTCATTTTAAAACATGTATCTTACAAAGGAGTTGTTTAATCTAACTGCATAACTAATTATCTGTACATGGAATTGTATTTGTTGTTTTTTTCCTAATGTTTTCTAATCTTTACAGGAAAATGCCACGGGCACAATCTGATGTGTGGAGACATTTCACTTCAGCTAATGTATAAGGAAAAGCTGTGGACATTTGCAAATATTGTGCCAAATCGTATGTGAAGAATGCAACAAAGATGCAGAATCATCTGGCCAAGTACATAAAGTTCCCTCAGCGCTCACAACAAGAAACCTCTGACAAAAGTCCCTCTACTTCTATTTGAGGTGAAAATGATGAATCAGACACCTTATCGATAGCAACTGCTCATGGTCCTCCTGGAATAAGACGTTTTTTGGACTCAATGGAGGAACGTAGTCAGAGAAATGCTGATGAATGTCTTGCTCGAGCTGTGTATGCAAGTGGTTCACCTCTGATGCTCACAGGCAATGTGTATTGGAAGAGATTTCTGAATGTTCTTCGCCCAGCACGCACCCCTCCAACCAGACAAGTTTTATCTACTCATTTGCTGGATGCAGAGTTCAACAGAGTTCAAGTGAAGATCAAGCAAATCATAGAGAAAGCAGACTGTATTGCAATCATCTCTGATGGGTGGTCGAATGTTCATGGCCAAGGAATAATTAACTACATCATCTCCACCCCTCAACCAGTATTCTACAAGAGCACAGACACAAGGAAGAACAGACACACCGGTCTCTACATTGCAGATGAGCTGAAGGCAGTCGTCAATTACCTTGGAACACAGAGGGTATTTACACTGGTGACAGACAATGCTGCGAACATGAAGGCTGCTTGGTCTAAAATGGAGGAGTCCTACCCTCCCATCACACCCATTGGCTGTGCTGCTCATGCATTGAATCTGCTCCTCAAGGACAATAATGGCACTGAAAACAATGGATACACTCTACAAGAGAGCCAAGGAAATGGTTAGGTATGTGAAGGGTCATCAAGTTACAGCAGCAATCTACCTCACCAAGCAAAGTGAGAAGAATAAGGGCACCACCTTGAAGCTGCCCAGCAACCCCTGTTGGGGTGGTGTTGTTATCATGTTTGACAGCCTCCTGGAGGGGAAGGAGTCTCTCCAATAAATGGCCATTACACAGTCTGCCGATATGGACAGCCGCATTAAGAGGATCCTCCTGGATGATGTATTTTGGGAGATTCAGCCGCCTCAGAGTGCAACTGGTCCTTGTTTGGGAACACACACCAAAGCACGCAACAGGCTGCCCAATACAAGGGTTGAAAAATTGGTGGCCATCCAGGCAAATTTTAGGCTTGTTGAGCCTGACAACGAGCCATCCTCATCAAGGTTGGAAAGTGACAGTGAAGATGAGGCCTCAGAGTCTGATGTTCAAGAGGTAGACATTGAGGAGGTCCAGGGAGAAGACATGGAAGCCT
>CM042382.1:12663213-13189549 GCA_023634145.1 Thymallus thymallus
AATGCTTCAAATCAGAAGCCCCTTTATCATTTACATCTAAAGACGTGACAGCCACTGTAATCACTGCAACTAACCTGCCAATGGCAGCCATTTTGAAATCTCCATAAATACTAAAACCATGGGGTTTGAGAGTTTTACTCCTTGTTGTTCCTCTCACCATCTGTTTTATGTTTCCACAAAAGCCACAGTAAAGATCACAGTAATATCCCAGTTCTGTTTACCACTGGATTCCTTCTATTTTAGGGCTGCACACTGTGTGTGTGTGTGTGTGTGTGTGTGTGTCTAGCAAATTCTGTGTCTAAAAACAAAAAATGATTGCTTCCTCTGATGTCCTTGTTTCCTCCACTCTGTGATATTGCGAGGGGTGAAAGAGATTTAATGACGAAGAAGACAGCAATACACAAAAAGGAAATAATAACCCGCGAGGGGTGAAACAAACACACAAGGCTATATGGTGACCCTGATGACCAAATGCAAAATAGGTGTGAGTCATCAGGGTGTTACTACCATCTTCCCATGACCGCCGGTTAGAACGCCGGCGAGGAGGAGGTCCCGCAGCTCTGCGCGGGGCATTCGTTACAGTACCCCCCCACTAGGCGTGGCTCCTGACGTCGCCTCTCCTCGGCTCCCCGGACGACCCCGAGGGCGAGGAGCTGGCCGATCCTGACGGCGCAGGTCGCAGATATTCACCGCCCGAATCCAGCTGCGCTCCTCAGGGCCGTATCCCGCCCAGTCCACCAGTCCTCCCCATCCCTGGCCACCAATACTTCTCCCGGAGCGCCTTCAGGGTCCAGCTGATACCTGGGTGTCCTGTAGCGGATGTAGTGTGCACCCAGGTCACCAACCTTCCCCGCACTCTCCGGGGCACATAGGTTTTCCCCGGGGGGGGATCTAGCTGGGGTAGGGTCCGGTCCCGCCTCTCCGCCCGATGGATTTCGGCGTCGATGTCCCAGGAGACGGGACCTACAATGCAGTCTGGTGGCAGGATCGTAATATCCTTCCGAAGATCAGCCCCCCGGTCGTGGATACGGGAGAGTGCGTCCACCCTGCCATTCTTCGTTCCCGGGCGATAGGTCAGGGTGAACCGGAAGCGCTCAAAAAAACAAAGTCCAGCGGGCCTAACGGGGGTTAAGGCACCGGGCTGCCCTGACGTACTCCAGGTTCCGATGATCTGTCAGGACAGTGAACGGCTCCTGAGCACCCTCCAGCCAATGCCTCCACTCCTCCAATGCCAACTTTACTGCCAGTAGCTCTCGGTCACCCACGTCGTAGTTCCTCTCCGCAGCACTCAGCTTCTTGGAGTAGTAAGCACAGGGGTACAGCAGCGGAGGGTTCCCCTGTTGCTGGGAGAGGACCGCCCCCACCCCGATCTCTGACGCGTCGACCTCAACCGTAAAGGGCTTGAGCGGGTCCGGGTGACCTCACCGCCTCGACCTTCAACTCCTCGACCTTCAACTCCTCCAACTTCACCCCCTCCGGAGCGATGCGGTACCCAAAGAATGAAACGGCCGTTTGGTGGAAGGTGCATTTTTCCTCCTTGACATACAGATTATTCTGTAGCAAGCGTCGGAGGACAGCACGAACGTGAGCCACATATTCTGGGAATGTCGGGGCGTAGACCAGAATGTCATCAATATAGACCACCACATACCTCCCCGACATATCCCTAAATACCTCATTCAGAAAAGACTGGAATACCTCTGGGGCATTTGCGAGTCCGTATGGCATCACTAGGTATTCATAGTGACCCGACGCCGTGCCAAATGCGGTCTTCCACTCGTCTCCTTCCCGGATACGCACAAGGTTCTATGGCCGCAGGAACGAGGGGCATTGGATACCGGAACTTCGTGGTTACATCATTTAGTCCTCGATAATCAATGCACGGCCGTCCCTCTTCTTCACGAAGAAGAAACTGGCTGAAGCAGGGGAGGTGGAATGGCGGTTGTGCCCCTGTTCCAGCGTCTCTCGGATGTATGTCTCCATAGTCTCCGTTTCGGCCATAGAGAGCTGATAGATTCTTCTTCGGGGGGGCGTGGCGTCTGCTACCAGGTCAATGGCGCAGTCCCAGGAATGGTGAGGAGGGAGACACTTGGCCTTTTCTCGAGATGCATTTCAATTTGTCCTTGTCCCCCTCCTTGAAGATCCTCTTCTTCTCATTCAGCAGGGCCTTCAGGTCGCTGGTGACCCAGGGTTTATTATTTGGAAAACAGCATACCTTCCTGGTGGATACAGTGTTGTCTACACAAAAATTTATATAGTCCGTTATGCAGTCAGTAAGTCCTTCAATGTCCTCCCCATGAGACTCACAGAGCACATCCCAGTCTGTTGTTTCAAAGCAGTCCTGTAGGGCCTCATTCGACCCTGGGGACCATCTCCTAATGGTCCTAGTGGTCGCGGGCTGCTGTTGGACCATAGGCCTGTAGAGTGGGGTGAGGTGGACAAGGTTGTGATCCGATCTACTGAGGGGAGGGAGTGCAGTGGAGTTGTCTGCATCCTTCACATTAGCATATAACATGTCCAGAGTTGTATTATTTCTGGTTGGGCACTTCATAAACTGCTTGAACGTGGGCAGCGTTGAAGAGAGAGATGCATGGTTAAAATCCCCCGAAATGGCAAAGGAAGCACTGGGATGCTCTGTCTGTAACCTTGCGATAACAGAGTTGATGACAACACAAGCTGTGTTTGCATCAGCGGAGGGCGGGATGTAAACAAAACAGCAATGGCCGCTGTGAATTCCCTCGGCAAATAGTAGGGTCTCAGGCTAACAGCTCAATGTCCGGGCTAAAAAACTGTTCCTTAAGAGTAATATGGCTCGGATAACACCATTTGTTGTTTACTAATAAAGCCAGCCCCCCTCCCTTACTCTTACCGGAAGAAACGCTATCCCTGTCCGCTCTGATGGTCTTGAAACTGCCGATAGTGGCGTTCTCTATGGGGATGTTATCATTCAGCCAAGTCTCAGTAAAACACAATAGGCTCGCTTCCTGGTAGTCTCTTTGTCCATGAACCAGTCCCTGAAGCTCGTCCATCTTGTTATGCAGCGATGCCCATAATGATAGAGGATATAGCCGGCTTGTACTTCCTCAGCTTTGCCTTACACTTCAACACTATTTGAGGAGCATGCAGCCTCTCGCTGCACGACAGTTTTTAATTTGGGAAAACAAGTGAAATCTGTTGGGAACATCGATAATAACATGTTTTCACAACGAAACAAATGTAATTAAACTATTGACAGGCCCTACCTGCACGCTCTAGAAATGAATGAAGGAGAGAGGGGAAGAGATGAAAATGCAAGGTGTTGATATATTCTGTAGCTAAAGGTACTTACCTCAGGAATCTTGACATAATGTTGTCCACAACATAGGCTAATTATATTGACTGCCTTAACAACATAGACACCAAAATCTTCTGTAAATTCTCCAGGTCAACATTAATTCCCACACTTTGGCAGTTTTTCAATCACATGTAGTATCACACCAGCTCTTTATCACTTGACAGCTGTTATGCATAATTATTAAAGAACCCCTTTAATGACAGTATTGACAGTATTGTTAAAGTTACAGTACTCTTTCTGTTAGAAGCATTGGATTTTGCAATCCATACATTTTTTGGGATATGTGTGCCTATGAAAACTGTTTTCACACGTTACAGTGCACTTCCGAGATCTCCATACAGAGTCCAACAGCAATATCCAGGAATTTTACAGGATCACATTCAATGTGTAATTCAATTGTTAAATGCTTGGTATATGATATAACGACAAACAGCAGTATCATAAATGTAAGGAAAGAAAGGTAGTGTTTAAACATAGGGTTTAAACCTAGGTTTTTATTCAACTCATGAATTATATTGAATGTATCTATGTTCCCCCTTTATATATTAATGTATTCACGTGAAAAAAAAGGCAAATTATTACTAATGACTTTGTAACAGCTCCAAACAAGACCCACCACCAAAAAGCCTCTGATCTCCTTTTTACTTTTTCATCTAATTTGACCCCTCCCATCACAGCAAGGGGGCGTGGCCTCAGGCTTCCAGCACGTCGTGACCAATGACGTGAGCGTGAAGCGCCTGTTGCACATCAAGGGGAGGCGGGCCATCCGAGCCACAGAGGTAGCAATGTCCTGGGCTAGCTTCAACCAGGGAGACTGCTTCATCGTGGACCTGGGAAAGGTACGACTCTACGCAGTATAGCGTGGGTGAAATGTAGACCTGTGTACATAGGTATAGGTATTTGAAAGCTGGAGTCAGAGCTATTAGCCAAGTTATATGATGAGCAAAATGAGGTGGCTACACCATTGAAGGGACTCTGTATTCTGTAGAATTGGTGAAATTATCATCATTAACATTAACTCATATTTACAGCACCTCACATTTCTGTGTAAATCATGCATTGACGTCAATGATTATTTGCATAGCATTTCAAGTTAGGCATCTCAATATAGGAGTTCAAGCCTGAAGGGCTATAGCTAAGTAGCATAAGAAGAAACAATTATGTACACCAGAAATCACACAGCAACAAAAGACATGGAACTAAGTGACAATGGAGAGCTAGCTAAACCCTTTATTTCCTTACCTACCTCTTCCTCAGGATATATACCAGTGGTGTGGCAGTGAGTGTAACCGTTTTGAGCGTCTGAAGGCCTCCCAGGTGGCCATTGACATCAGGGACAATGAGAGGAACGGCAGGGCCAAACTCCACATGGTGGAGGACGGGGCTGAGCCACAGGCACTTACTGAGGTGAAGGATAGGGACACACACAGACACATGCATGTACCAACACACACACACAAGAAAATCAATCATACTTATACATGTACAGTATCCAAGTATCAAACAACATTCAAATATTCACCATTGTATGTGGCAATTATAACATATCATAAAATGGTGTTATACATTTTTGAGGAGTTTCCTGGTTATTGAAATTGCCCTCACTGTGAGAAGCCAGACGGGTACAAATGCCTTTAGCTAAACTGGGCCACAAACAAGTATGTCTCTAATCCGACTAATGAGAGAGAGAAAGAGAGGGTGAGAGAGAGAGTGGATAAAAGAGAGAAAAGAGACACTGGCCTTGCATGTGTATGGGGGCTGGAACACGGCTGCTCTGTGTTTCTGTATGAAGCTAATCCTCCATGTTGGATCCTCCTAGGCTCTGGGGCCCAAACCCACTATACCCCCTGGCACACTTGATGATGAGAAGGTGGACACCTCCAACAGGAAGAAAGGGGCCCTCTACATGGTAACTGATGTTACTGCACTTTGTTGTTTGGCATCAGCATCATGATTTCTCATTTGTTCTCTTCTTTGATAATGGTGTCGTCCATTTCAGTTCTCACATATTGTTGATCTCTCAAGCTTATTCACATACATTGTAGATCTCTGATGTTGTATCTATTTGTTGATTCCGTATTGATCCCTTATTTGTACATGGGAATCCATAGAGAAGAACACATTATTTTTCAAGGGAGTCCTGTCAATATATGTACATGATAAATGTATGTATCTATTGATATCTAATCCCTGTGTTTTGTAGATCTCTGATGCCTCTGGCTCTATGAAGTCATCAGTGGTGGCCTCCTCCAGCCCCTTCAAACAGGCCATGCTGACCGCTGAGGAGTGCTACATCCTGGACAACGGCCTGGACAAGAATGTATTCGTGTGGAAAGGTAGGCTGCTCTTCTCCTCTCCACTCTGCTTTTGAAAAATTTTCCAGTATATTGATCATTATGTGATGCACTTCGACAAAGCAAGTCGATCATCTGAAAAGATGTCGCTTCTGGAAACAGCTCCATCTGGTCAAAATTAGTTTTGGGGCATAAATGGCTACTTCAACATGTAATGTTTTACAACATTATTTTCAGAGTTCTCTCTTTACATATTTGTTTTAGCGATCGTCTGTTGTGTTGATAATTTAGCATCCCTATCTGTCCCCCCATCACAGGACCCAAGGCCAACACATCGGAGCGTAAAGCAGCCATGTCAGCAGCCCAGCAGTTCATCAAAGAGAAGGGCTACTCCAATAAGACACAGGTACAATGATGGAATAATGTGAAGTTTAATTTTGAAATTATCATGGATGAAAACATTTTGACCATTGCCAGGTCTTGCTCAGGCACTACTAGGCAATGGTCAAAATGTTGATAGCCATGTCCACTACTTCCCAGTTTAATTTATCACTCGGCTATTGGAACGAATGTGAGATGAAATGATGGTTTATGATGAACAAAACTCTTATTTCTTCTTTGGCCCTGCAGATCCAGGTACTTCCAGCAGGAGGCGAGACCACTCTGTTCAAGCAGTTCTTCAGTGACTGGAAGGACAAGGACCAGACCACGGGTCCCAGTAAGGCCTACAGCATCGGCCGCATCGCCAAGGTGGAGCAGGTGCCCTTCGACGCCTCCTCCCTCCACTCCAACAACAACATGGCCGCCCAGCACGGCATGGTGGATGATGGCAAAGGCAAAGTCCAGGTAAAACACATAATACTGGACTACAATGTCAAGGGTCTGAAACTCATTTTGCCCAGGGTCTGTCTGTTTATCTTTACAAAGACAACCGCGGGCCATATTAAATCGGCTTGCAGGCCAGAGATGGCCCACCACCCCTTTGTTTCAGACCCCTGAACTTAGTCTTTGGAATTGAATGTGTTTCTGTCTTCTTACATTTGGGAAAGTCAGATAGTCAGGGTGCTGGGCACTTTCAAAACAAATCAGGGCGGCAGGTAGCCTAGTAGTTAGAGCATTGGGCCAGTAACCGAAAGGTCGCTGGTTCAAATACCCGAGCCGACAAGGTGAAAAACCTGTCTGTCCTTAACCCTAATTTGCTCCAGGGGCTGACCCTGTAGTTAGGCTGTCATTGTAAATAAGAATTTGTTCTTAACCGACTTGCCTAGTTAAATAAAAAAACATAAACGTTGAAAATTATATTGTGAGTGAGCACCCCTAACTATTGCTTTGGTTTCAGATCTGGCGTGTTGAGGATGGTGATAAAGTGGCTGTGGATTCCTCCTCCTATGGCCAGTTCTATGGAGGAGACTGTTACCTCATCCTCTACAGCTACAGACTGGGAGGCAGGGAGCAGCACATCATCTACACCTGGTCAGTACATATCCACAACTATGCTGTAAACATGATGTCATTTATGTACACCTAGTTAGTGGAAATGACATCACCTACACCTAATCATCTACTGTGCACCTGGTCAGTGCAAATGACATCGACACCAGGTTTGTGTACAACAAATTAATTACACAAAAGGGACGTTTTACCTAACCCTAACCTGTTCTTGAATATTCTAAAACACGTCCACATGTCCTCTTTGATCTAGTTCATAAAGAAAGATGTACACTATCGTTCAAAAGTTTGGGGTCACTTAGAAATGTCCTTGTTTTTTAAAGAAAAGCACATTTTTGTCCATTAAAATAACATCAAATTGATCAGAAATACAGTGTAGACATTGTTAATGTTGTAAATGACTATTGTAGCTGGAAATGGTGGATTTTTTATGGAATATCTACATAGGCGTACAGAGGCCCATTATCAGCAACCATCACTCCTGTGTTCCAATGGCACATTTGAAGGGTTTTCTAATGATCAATTAGCCTTTTAAAATTATAAACTTGGATTAGCTAACACAACACAGGAGTGATGGTTGCTGATAATGGGCCTCTGTACGCCTATGTAGATATTCCATTAAAGTTCAGCCGTTTCCAGCTACAATAGTAATTTACAACATTAGCAATGTCTACACTGTATTTCTGATCAATTTGATATTTTAATGGACAAAAAATTAGCTTTTCTTTAAAAAACAAGGACATTTCTAAGTGACCCCAAACGGTAGCGTATCTGAAATGAGCATGGCAGAACTGACTAAATACTTTTAGCCCATATTTGGTACCTGTAGAAAGGTCCCAATAAGGAGTGGTTTACATGTTTGTTGGTTTGTGTGTGTTTTTTAATCTGTATCCATGTGTGTGTATCAGGCAGGGGCTGAAGTGCACCCAGGATGAGCTGGCTGCCTCTGCCTTCATGACAGTGAAGCTGGATGACTCTATGGGAGGAGCCCCTGTTCAGGTGGGTCTCTATCCTCTCCAGCTCATCTTCCTGTCTCCAACACTCCCACGCACAGTCAATAGCTATGACGGTGTGACATTTGTATTCGTCAGGACACTGGATAAAGCACTGTAAGTTAATAGGCCAAAGGTTGTCAAGCCGTTGCATTTATTGTGGTTCATAAAGGCGATGGTGATGCATGATCTTTTGGCAAGGGCAGCTGCTGCATTGGTATCCAGTCTCTAACAAATGAGGTCATATTATTGAACCTCTTATGAATTTTGTCCTGTCTTTATAGACTGAATAATTGTGTGGAAAGGTTTTGATATGGCAGTCACTCTTTGTTTTGCTTCCAGTTGGGTATTTCAAGCAGTTTTGTGTTTAACATTTTAATGGGTACCACCATATTGGCATGACTGAACCATGAATGGACCATCACTTTAGAATGGGTTTTCTTAACCTACATCCTTATCATTAAGTGTCCATGTTTGTCTATTTCCCCCAACAGGTGCGTGTGACCCAGGGCCAGGAACCCCCCCACTTGATGAGCCTGTTCCAGGGCAAGCCCATGATGGTCCACATTGGAGGGACGTCCCGAAAAGGGGGACAGACAGGCACTGGCAGCACACGCCTCTTCCACATTCGCCAGTCCTCCACCCGCGCTACACGAGCTGTAGAGGTGAGTTCTGTGTGTGAGGGAGAAGGAACGTGAGTTCTCAGTGTGTCTATGTATCAGGGAGAGGGAACAATAAGTCAGGTCGGGTTCAACGGGTATATTATGATACCATTGCCTATTAATATGGGAGATGCGGGGGATTGGAAGGGGGAGCCTTTTTTGTTTATTTTCCTTGCATACAAAATATTACAAAACTGTTAACACTGTTCTTTATCTTTTTATGCATTAAAAAAAAAATGCTAATATGAGAACTGAATATATGAATATATCTGAATTAATATGACTTTGAATGTTATACCTGTACCCGTTACTAGGGCTGTAACTAGGGCCACACTGGCAGTCATCAGTCATGACCACAGTAACGGTAATCTCCTTTTATGCATTCTGGACATGCGTCAGTAGTACCCAACTCACTAACGACCATCAGGTCGCTAATGGCCTTGTACTCAGGGCTCTATTGGCCCTCTAACCACTCTGACATCAATGCAAATGCAATTGAAAATCACATCAAACACTTATCATCAAAACAGTGTGTGCTTTTAAAACTCAGCTCACTGTGATGATCAATTTGAAGACAGAAGTTCAACAACAGGTTGAAACTGAGTGTAAAACATGGTCATTGTGGATGTTGTTTCAAAGACTTAACACAACGAAATGGACAGCACTTTCTAAGGTGATGATTAATTCAAAACATCCAAACGCATATTAGAGCTTATGCATAGGCCTATATATGAGGCCAAGGCCGAAAAAATACCAGAAATCATTATTTGAAATTTTTTTTAACCTTTTTTTGACTAGACAAATCAGTTAAGAACAAATTCTTATTTACAATGACGGCCTACCTACAGGGTCAGCCCCTGTTGCAAATCAAGGACACATCGACAAGTTTTTCACCTTGTCGGCCCGGGTATTCAAACCAGCGACCTTTCGGTTACTGGCCCAGTGCTCTAACCGCTATTAAAATATTGATTGTGCCATTATACGATACATAGCCTACCACATATCACGCATGTCAGAAACACATATAAAAAAAAAAAACTGATTTAAGATGTCCTTGGTACATAATTGGTCTAGCCTATACTCCAAAATTAAACAAATTCTAGTAATCGCCTTTGATTGTGGACTGCATTATTATGCATGAACTTGTATTTGATTTGGAATAGCCTAGTAATAGGGAACTTTTATATTTTTTATGAATTAATAGGCTGACACATTACCTTTAGCTATAGAATATCTCACCACCGTGCGTTTCCATCTCCTCTCTCTCCTTCATTCCTTTCTCAGTGCACAGAGAGAGGGGCTGTCAACAGTTTAACCAAATACGTTTTGTTGTGAAAACGTGTTACTATTGATGTTTCAGAACAGACTTCACTTGGTTTCCCAAATTAAGCACTCGGTACCTGCAGGAACAGGGTTGGAGAGCCCATGGTATACAGAGTTTGGGCGGAACATCACCTGTCGCGCAGCTAGAGGCTGCATGCTCCACAAACAGTGGTTGGTGAATGGAGTGAAATAACCGGAGTACCCTACCAGGCATGATTGAAAAACAAACAGGCGGGAAAGCGGCCTCCATTCGCTATTGGAGTGCATATGGATGATGTCTTTTTACCCCTGCCCCTGTTCCTGCCCATTTGATAATGGGCCATTCTAAATCTAAACTACTTTGACATATTAGTAAAGACAAGATTAATAATAGAAAATAGTCTAATGGGTGAAAATATGATCACTTGATGAAAGAACAAAATGTGCAGCCTGAGGCAAGAAACAGAGCGCAAGCTTTCTCAAATCATCAATAGCCTATAGTCTCATCGTGCAGCCCATGTTTTGTTTTGATTTGTTATGTCTTGATTTCCAAGGCATTCTAAGCTTTGTATCATTCACAAGTAAAGTTGCCAAATAACTCTAAATCTAGCGTATAGGACCTGTTTCAAATTATCACTTTTTGTCACGATCTCGGGTGAGGCAACGAGGCGCAGAGCTGGAGTGAACAGACATTCCTTTATTTTCTGTATAAAATAATCAGAAACAAAGGAGAGGTAGCGACCGTGAACTGGTGTGAACACAAAACAATGAACAACACACAAGAATCCACACCCAGGTGGAAAACAGTGGCACATAAATAGAATCCCCAATTAGAGACAACTCGAGACAGCTGCCTCTAATTGGGGATTGAAATGAACTAAAAATAAAAAACACCCCAGTCCACTGTCACGTCCCAACTGTGGCCCTACAGCTCCCCCCTAGAGAGAGCCAGAGACCTGGCCTCAGTCAGAACCTGACACTTTTATGCTCAACATAGCCATTATATTCTTCTTACTATAAAACCATATAATATAAAATAATGGTAAGGGACATATAAGCATATCTTGTCAAGCCTGCATCCTTTGGCATGGTGCATAGCCAGACAACATACTGTAGGCCAACTCATATTCTGTTCTTCTGAAATACATTTTCTTCATATCATAATGTTTCTTTAGACCTGCCTAAAATAAATAATGGATTTATTGTTATGGTGTATATTGAATTGCTTTATTAGACTGTTTTCAATGTAGATGTTCCAAAGGCGCGCATCAGTGGCTTGTATGTAGCTTGTATGTGTGGAGGCCTGGAGATGCTAAACGTGTTTATATTAATTAACGGTAAATTACCGTGAGACCGGCAGTCTTTTGCATGACAATAACCGGCCCACAAATGTTTGACTGCCACAGCTCTATGCCGTAAACCCCCTTCTGAAAAAATTCACAAGTTGGTCACAAAAAAAGATCGGAGATAAAAACTATCGTTGTGGGTGGAGGATTGACAGGCCATTAGAAGAACATCTAAGAGTATAATATAGTGTAGTATAAGAAGTAGGATTCTACTTTTACCAGACCACTTCTGAACCCCTCTTGTATTTTCTCTCTGTCAGGTAGAGCCCTCCGCTTCCTTCCTGAATGCCAATGACGTGTTTGTGCTCAAATCTCCTGATGCCATGTTTGTGTGGAGGGGGGTGGGCGCCAGCGAGGAGGAAATGGCCTCCGCCAAGCATGTGGTGGGCATCCTGGGTGGCAGTGCCAGTGATGTGTCCGAGGGCAAGGAGCCAGGTAAGGATTTCATGTAGTGTTCCATCTTTATTGTATTAATGGGGTGCATCTCAATAGTCCAACGTGTCTTCCTCTTTTTGTCTTATCTCCTTCATCTACACAAGGCTGAAATCACAGGATAGGTAAAGACTATTTGGTGGTGTCTTCCTGTCATGTATTTGCTTGACTATCTACCTTTTTCAGATCCGTGTTGATGAAGGAAAGGTTACAAGGAGAGGAAACAACTTTAGACAATTGAAATGTGCCCACAGAAAAGAGATCATAATATATCACAACACAACATAGTTCCAAAGAACCAATTAAATTAATCTATGCTGGTCTTTCCTGTCGTAGCTGGGTTCTGGTCTGCCCTTGGAGGAAAGAAGGAGTACCAGACCTCCAAGAGTCTGCAGAACATGGTCAAACCTCCACGTCTGTTTGGCTGCTCCAACAAGACTGGATGTCTCAGTGTAAGTGATGGAGTGTTGTTGAGTGTGTCTAACGTAGCATGTCTCCCTTGGATAGACAGATGACTACTCAAGGCCGGCCCTGGATGTTCTGTCGCCCCTAGGCACACACAAACATCTTCAGGAACTGCAGCAACGCTATGAGCTGGCAGCTAGAGTGCCGCCAGCAGTGTAGTAGCCGATCAGGGGCGCCGGAGGGCGGCAGCCAATTGTCAAAATGCCGCCCCAAATTCAAGTGCTGCCCTAGGCGATTGCCAAATCTTGCCTAATGGGAGGGCCGGCCCTGTGACTACTCAATTCAACCCCAATGAGAAATTTAGTGTCACTCAGAAGGAGAGAAAATTGCATAGATAATGCAAAGTAGAATACTACAGTGCAAAAGTCCAATGTGCCCATGTTCCACAGTGCTGTATTGTAATCCTCCAATCATCAGGTGGAAGAGGTTCCTGGAGACTTCCAACAGTCTGACCTGGCCACTGATGATGTCATGCTGCTGGACACCTGGGACCAAGTGAGTGAGGCTCCCCATCATCATCATAATCATAATTCACAAGCTTGTTCATCTTCTGCTCTCAAAAAGCAATGCAGAGTGAGTCTGAAAGTCTATAAGCTAACAGCATGTGTGGCCTCCCACCAGATCTTCCTCTGGATCGGCAATGATGCGAATGCGGAAGAGAGGACTGGAGCACCAAAAATAGGTACAAGAACAAACTTTTACAGTGGCCCCTACTCAGGACCCAGACGGGGTCACAACTGATTAAAAATAACATGAGTGACCTTATGACTCTCATTGTATCTAGCTATATAATAAAAGGATTACCTTTATGTTTGTAAAAGGTTGTTTTCTCCCTCTGACGCTCACCATTGTATACAGTTGAACTTGGACATTGGTTTCAGCCTATGGTTAAATCTCCACTTAAAAATATTTTCTGGATCAAACCATATGAGTGCCTTTTGAGACTTAATAACATATTGTATTTCTGGTCTCTCTCTTTTGCTAGAGACTTGGACTGTCAATATACAGGAATAATGATTATTCTCTCTCTCTCTCTCTCTCTCTCTCCCTCCCTCCATCTAGCTAAGGACTATGTGGACTCAGACCCCTCTGGACGCAAAGGGCTGCCCATCGCTACCATCAAACAGGGGGCTGAACCCCCAACCTTCACTGGCTGGTTCCAGGCTTGGGACCCCAAAATGTGGGAAACAGACCCTCTGGAGAGAATCCGTGCGCACTTCTAAATGCCAAACTTCCCTTGTCACTCCCCTGCACTGCTGTTTGGGAGTTTCTGCCTCTATTATGCACCTTGATATGGATGCATGCTGCATTTAAACAAGATTTACTACATGGCCAAAAGTATGTGGACACCTGCTCATCAAACATCTCATTCCAAAATCATGGGCATTAATATGGAGTTGGTCCCCTTTGATGCTTTAACAGCCTCCACTCCTCTGGGAAGGCTTTCCACCAGATGTTGGAACATTGCTGCAGGGACTTGCTTCCATTCAGCCACAAGAGCATTAGTCAGGTCGGGCACTGATGTTGGGCAATTAGACCTGGCTCAAAGTCAGCTTTCCAATTGTGTGGCCTACCACTTCGTGGCTGAGCCGTTTTTACTCCTAGACGTTTCCACTTCAAAATAACAGCACTTGCAGTTGACCAGGCCAGCTCTAGCAGGGCAGAAATTGGACAAACTGACTTGTTGGAAAAGTGGCATCCTATGACGTTGCCACGTTGAAAGTCACTGAGCTCTTCAGTCAGACCATTCTACTGCCAATGTTTGTCTATGGAGATTGCATGGCTGTGTTCTCGATTTTATATACCTGTCAGCAACGTGTGTGGCTAAAATAGCCCAATTCACTAATTTGGAGGGGTGTCAACATACTTTTGTATATGTAGTATATCTAGCTGAAGAAATATGTATTGTCTTTTTTACATTAGATTTGATGATTCTGAAATGTTAATACAGATGGCTTTTAAATAAATGTCTAGTATTTTAAAGGATTGTGTTTCTTCTGCAGACTGTGGTAGAACAACTCTAGAAATAAAGACATGTGGATAGATAGATAGATAGATAGATAGATAGATAGCTACTTTAATGATCCCCGAGGGGACATTTCTTCGTCATAGGAATGACAGCAGACCAGTGTATCACACTTTTAACACCAGCACAACCTCTTTCTTCCATGTAACATTTCTGTCTTCTGAAGTTGGACAAATGGTGGAAAAAACGTACCTAACTTCTGAGAACAGAAAACCATAGTAGCCGTCTAGGATACTTTAACAGCTGAAGACTCCAATAGAATTTTACCCTTTCACGCACCATTTGGCTAAGAGTTGCCTGAATTCCTTCTTCCAGTGGCAGAGCGCGCGGCGTGATTGACAGGGTGCCATTGATCGAACCGCTCATCAGACAATCTCGGGACAGCTCTTTCCCGCCACTCTTCGGAAGTGAAAATGGTTTGCTGCTTGCCATGGCTCGAGGGAAATGACATGAAAGCTTCTTATACATTAGCTTTCACAACTGTACAGGCCTACAGGGACTTTATGAGAAACTGAGAAAGGTTTATAGAAAAACAAAGAGCTGAAAGCTTTCTGTTTTTCTGCAAGAGAGGGGTAGGCCTATATGCCCCATGTGAGTGAGTGACCCACATGGCAGGCCTGTGTAGATAAGACATTCTGGTCAAATATGCTGAGTGCCTTTTAATAGGCTGAAAGCTTTTGGTTAGGCCTCAGACTAATAAGTATGTGATATTGTTGCTAGGCTTTTAATCATCAAAATAATGTATTAGAACTGCATGCAGAATGTTTTCTACTAGCTTTTGTAGCTAGGCCTAGGACTCCTTAAAGTGTAGGGGGGGGGGGGGGGCGTAGATTATCCTTGTGAACATGGCGGTCACTATATATCATAATTTGACCTGTTTCTTTGACTAGGCTTCCTTCTCCTTTCACCAAGTAAAGTGACATTTGTCCTGTAACCGCTTGCGCACGTGCCAAATACGCCCACTGGTGTGCTCGCTACAGCTCGCCTCCAACACTGTTTAAAAAATTGATAGAGTGACTTATAGTTAGATTTAGCCTCTCAATAGTAGGCTATCTTGGGCACCGCAGACATAGATGGGATCACACAACAAAACTGTAGGCTAAAGTGTGCATAGGCTTTAATGATGGGGAAAGTCACGTCAAGCTCAACTCTTCAAGCTTCACTGAAAACGTTCCTTTGAATAGCCCTTGACTGGCATAATAGATGCTGTTATTATTCGGGCATTCAATTACAAGGTAACCTGGCATTACGAACCACTATTGCTATGCGGCGGCGCTCCACAGATCCCTCTGCAGTGTAGTGTTCGGAAGGGATTGGCAGGGGTGCTATTCGGTCATGTGATTCTCATTTTTTCCTCCTATAGTCTGCCTTCGAAGTTGAAACGCTAGCGAGGCAGTGCGGTGCCAGCCTTCTCAATCTTTGCAGCTGGAGTACTAACTAGATGCGGTGAATTTCGTCCCGACTAACCTTATTTTTCTCACTCGGCGTAGTTTTCACCAACTTTTTAAGATGGCCGGGGCAATTATAGAAAACATGAGCACCAAAAAGTTGGTGATCGTGGGAGTGATTCTGCTTTTGTTCCAAGCGTTTTCTTTTATGGTCGGTGGCTTGATTGGTAAGCATGGTTTTTCCAATTGTATTCTCTTTTGTTGCAACCTTTGGCTTTGTTACGCGATATCCACGGTTGACTATACACGATTGTGTCGAGTAGGCCTATATTGAATAATCTATGTAGGCTTATCAAATAATGAAAACAATGACATTGTTTAGTCTATCATTCTAGAGAGGACGGGACGTTTAAAAATCACTTACGATTTGTTATGTAAAAGTTTTGTCAATGTAACTAACAATGTAGCCTTTAAGTTACAATGTATCAAACGCTCTCTGAGTTAAAGTTGCAAAAAAAAAGAACGTACTGGTATTCGCCTGCCTCAACTCAATATTTCCCTCTGTATTGTGTGTGTTTTTTGTAATATTTGCCTTTACTAATACTACAACACCTTTCCTATATTTCATAATACTATTATTGTAAAGTATTGAGTGAATTCACTTTGAATTGGCATATGCTTTTTCCGCCTATAATAATTAAATATTTTACTGTAAAACACCATAGGAATTAGTGTGTCTAACGTCACTCTGATCCAACAGAGAACGTTGCCTGCCCCACTTCTCTCCTCCTCCTCATTATGTATGTCTGCTCTGTAGCCCCAGGCAGGCACCATCTCTTTCTTTCCCCCTCGCATCTCCCTCTCTCCTTAAATCACAAACCCCTCTCAGCATTGCATATTTTGCCTTCTGCCGGTTCCATTTGCACGACTCTGCTCTCCACTGACACACACTCATGCACATACATGCTCATACTGTACACAAACTGCCACAAACTCAATGCCTCAATAGTTGAGGCCTGTTGTTACAGATCCCAATCTCTGGTTAGTTTGGGCAAAACCCTCCCGTCAGTCTCCTCTCCACGAGCTGGGTGGCTGCTGATAAATTAGCTTGTTTGGGCTACTCCTGCCCAAGATAGTTTTAATGAAGCCGGATGCCTTTGTATTGGCTCGGTGGCCGGGGCCAGCCAGGGTAATTGAGTAGAAAGGCGTTTGTCTCCCCCTGTTATTGGACAACTCCGACACGGCATGAGGTCACTGGGCCGAGAGGCGGCCATTATTGTGGACACACTGGGGAGGAGACTGGAGGAGCGGTGTGCTCCCAGAATCTCAGGGTCCCAGGATAATTGAACTCTGAGGGGTTCCGTAGAGCTGGGTTAATTAAATTTGGTGTGTCTGTGCTTGTTTCTGAATAGGCCGAAGTCCATTGTGAGGTGACAGTGGCACACCTAGCTAAGAAGACAGTTCAAATCAAATAGTTGATACTCATATGAGGGGGGTGCCAAAGGCCTAATCTCAAGGGTGATTTTATACTGTGGTATGGTTTGTCTGTTAATCTATTGAGAGTAAATAAATAGACTCAACATCAGCCCGGTCACATTTTATTTGGACAGGCCATCCGTAGATGCTCTATTGATAAGCAAAGTTGGTTGCAAGGTTATGGCTAGGCTTAGCATACATTTTTAGAATAAGGGTAAGGGTTAAGGTTAGTACATGGTTAGTTGAAATGTTACTGATAGTCTGTAGAGCAACTAAAGATGGACTATCCAAATAAAGTGTTACAAAGGGACCATCTACACAGACATGACATCGTAATCAGACATGTTTCCTTGTTAGCTGCATAAGTTATTAAAAATGTATGATATTAGAGAGCTGAATTAACTCATGTCAAACAGTGTTGCAGGTGTCTCATATTACTTCAATTTGAGCAGGTTTTAAACTGAATTGTAGTGGCACTGATGTATACCTAGTAGTGTTTTAAGTCCCTCAAGTTCTTTTGTTCTTTGCTGCTGTCTGTCTCTGGCCCTGATGGCATGGTCTGGCTCTTGTTGATAGCTATTACCAATACATCCTGGTACTTTATGGACTAAAGGTGCCCTGAGTGACCCAGAGAGTCTGTTAACTACCAACAACTATTGACATCCTATGAGAGAGTGGCCAAACTCATCTGGCTCATGAATCTCTGTAAGGATACAGTATTATGACTTAAGTGTTGGGGGCTTTCCCGGCAGCCAGCTTCAAAGAGATTAGGCCATACTACAGGGTGTTCTGTCAACATGATTAGAATTAATTGCCACTTTGTTTAACCAGGATTTGGCTAGGTTTGATCTGAAACTCAACTTCTTCATCTGTGCCTACTTAGTTGAGCTTGATAGCCGTCTGACACACATTAAACTCCAGAACAATGCTTTGATAATGAGTTTGGAAATGTATTTAATGTTTTAAACTTCACCATTAGCCTAACTCTATGAATTAACTATCTGTAGTGTGTTCTGTAATTGAAGAATACAATGAGCTTTTTTTACAAGTCCAGATGATTACACATGGGCATTATATTTCAGCACGATAATAAAAAGTTACAGTATTGAAATGAGAACCTAAACAAAACTGTCAAACAATGTGGTCTGCAAAGAACAATTCCCCCAAAACGCTCATTCCATTATTCTATAGCTTATTCCATCAAACATAGCATTATTTATTTTTATTTTACCTTTATTTTACTAGGCAAGTCAGTTAAGAACAAATTCTTATTTTCAATGACGGCCTAGGAACAGTGGGTTAACTGCCTTGTTCAGGGGCAGAACGACAGATTTGTACCTTGTCAGCTCGGGGATTCGATCCAGCAACCTTTCGGTTACGGGCCCAACACTCTAACCACTGGGCTACCTGCCGCCCCAAAAGATGAGAATACCATTTCTATATCTACACAAAAGGTCTCATCCTCAGGACAGATGGATCTTAAGGACCTAGGTCAACTACCATAGTGATCGGGCAGTAATTTAGCAACTCCTCTCTTCCTGTAGCTCCCAGCCCCACCACGGCAGTCCACTACCTGGCTACCAAATGTGTGGACAAGGCCAAACACCACCAGAGTACCAGTTGGTTCATGCCCTGGGGCCCTAACCAGTGCGACAAGATCCGGGACTTACAAGAGGCTATGTCCAAGAAGATCGAGGCCAACCACATCGTGTTTGCTGTCCACATCCCCCTGCCCAACAAGGAGATGAGCCCCTGGTTCCAGTTCATGCTGGTCATCTTGCAGTTTGACATCGCCTTCAAGATGTACAACCAGATAGGTAAGGGAAACTGCTGGCTTGGGCTCATTGTGGTTGGCGTTCATTGTCTTTCATTTTTGATTGTGTTATTTTAGTGTCAAGACATTTTAGCTAAGATCTTTCTGTCTGTCTTTCTTTGTGTTATGTTGTGTCTGTGGGTGGCATATGTTGTGTCTGTGTTGTGTTTATTTTGTCTTTTAAAATGTATTTATATTTTTTTGGTTGGGGGATGTTAATTGGCTTTGTGTATTGTCTGTCTTTGTGTATTGTCTGGTCTGCCTTTGTGTCAATGACTAATGAGGATTCACTGGTACAAGCATCTGTATGACTGCTGAAATATTTTTCTTCTTATTGTTGGGAATACATCAGAGGAATGTGCCTTTTCTCTCCCACCGGTAGATTGGATTTCTCTCATGCTGAGAGAAAGGCCTAACAATGATGGATGTGCTGCTGGTTCTCCATAGTGATACAAGCCTCAGGGCTCCATTTCAGAGGCTTATAGTCTCTATAGAACAGGTAGCTGGTGGGAGGCTTGAAATATGGGGCTGTCTCAAATTGGACACGGATAGCTTTGCATTTCCCTAATATGGAGTGGAATAACACTCTGCTGGGCAATTTTCACACATTCTCCTGGCTATCCCTAATACAAATTGTAACATGGTATATGGTACTTACCTCGGAGTGTTGGGGATGAGTTTCTCACTCTCTATTGTAGGGTAGTTTACCCTTGAGGTCAATGTAAAATGAAAGCCCTGAAATATTGAGTCATTTTTGGCAGCCGGTATTCGCTCAATTAACTGTCACCTGATCTGGTAAAAGCTACATTCTTTTCCCATTAATTTGCTCATCAAAGCAGACATCCCACACCTCCTTGTATCCTCTTAACATTCCGTGTTAAGAGCATACAGGGAGGTGTTCAGACCAGGAAGGGTTTGCCATGGCCCTTATCTGAACATGGTATCAGTCCGATCTGTGCCCAATTCCAATCCGAACCCAATGTACTTCCTGTATACCTATTACAATACGGTAATAGACATGGGAAATGGTCACAATCTTTCTTTCACCAATCCAGTCCTTTCTCTCAGAAGAGCCTAGGTGTAGGAATAAGGTTTTGTTTTGGAAGTGTTCACAGTTATAACATTCAGACAAGGGTTCTGACATGGCAAGCATATTCTGATCTGTTATTAAGGGTAATATGGAAGCATGAGCTTGCTTCTCCCTTCATTGACTTCCTTGATAGCAAGTGGAATATCTCTGTGTGCGTGGTTGGTAAGGAGAGGGCACTGACTTGGTGGATGGGCGCTTGGCGCAGCGCCAGGTCTGGGGCTGTGAAAGGAAGGATTAGAGGTATAACAGAGGACTAATGAAGGGGGATCAGCGTGCCGGCCTGGGAAAGTGAGAACACGGGCTCCTTCAAGCTGCAGCTGTACTTGCCCCTCGGGAACTGAGGGGGACAGAGATAGGACCAACTTCTTCTGTTGTGTAACAGATTTATAGCTAACCTTGCGCACGTACAGCAGGGCATGAGGCACTCTAACATCCTCTCACCAAAGATAAAGTGCGAGCAGTGAAGTTGCATTTTACCACAATAGAAAAGCTAAAAGTTAAGTTTGATCTTGTTTGAGGGAAGTTCATACTGTATACTCCAATATAAACCATAGTTGTGTTTCAGTGTGAACCACTCAACATGTCGAATAATTTAGTCCTGTTCCAAGCAGGATGTTGTCGGGATTGTTTACAGCTTGTGCTGCCAGACTAGGCAGCAATTCACCACCCCGTCACAGAATTCCACCCACCCAGATGCTATGGAATGGGACTGTTATCCACCCCACTCTAAGCCGCCGGGGCCAGGCAGACTGCCTCTGATCATCTGCCAGCAGTTTTACTGTGTGTGGGCCCTGAGGTTCACCCTGATGTCAACAGCTGTCTATGACCGAGCCGCGGAAGAGAAATTGACAGATTACCTGGTATTTTTTTAAAGTCATGCAGCTGCATATCAAACAACGCATTCAGCTACAGTGCTGAAACATGGAGCTGTAATGTAACCGATCACAAATAAAATCCAGGTTTTCCTTTCAGCTCAAGACCACATTAGTTCGCTGAGCTCTAGGTCTCTTTTTAGTCTCAACAGAGGTCAGATGGTCTCAGGCAGGAGTATTCTTCATTTGAGGCTAGCCCTGAAACTACCTCTTTAACATTAACAAGGAGCAGAGGGCTAGTTTGTTCAAAGGAGAGAAGTTCTAGTATTGACAGAGCTCAACATGATTACTTTCTGAGGAGTAAAAATGGTGTCGGCCTGTCTAACTCAACCAGAACCACTTTCTTTACACAGTTACCATGTCAAAGGATGGTGGATTCTACTCCTCGGTCATCTGACCATTGCTCAATGCGTAAAGACCCCCTCCCAACACTACCTCGCCCTCTTGGTGTTAAAAAGCTGGTCCCTGAGATTAATTGTCCCCTTTTCTTTCTCCCCCACCCCACCCCACTCCACCCAGGCAACAGCCACCCCTGGCAGGGGTCCAGCAATAACACAGCTGTTGGGAAGGCTTAGTCGCTGTGGCGATGGCCGCTGCACTGGGGTGGAATGTTTGTGTGCGGTAAGCTGACATTCAGGATCTTTGGCAGTGTTCGCTTGAGAGGGGAGGGAAAGATGGGTTTATGGAGACAGTAGAGGAGAGAGGACTGCCAATAACCCCTCTCCCTCCTTTTCCTCTCTTCCCCCTCTCCCGGTCAGGCCACCGGGTTTCTTTCAGGGCTCTCCAGCTTGTTTCATAACCACACAAGAGTCTCTTTGGAAGGGTGAAGTACAGCTGTAAAGCCTGTCTGGGCATTCTGACAGCTATTTGTTTCACAAAACACAAAGTTTTGCACCTTCAAGTCAGCACTTGTATCATTACCAACTGTGTAGTAGGCCGAATTCATGTATGTAAACTAGCTTTAAGCCCCTCAACAGGGAAATGTTTCAGATCATTAATCATCCTTGGACTATTTTGGGATGGCGGGTAGCCTAGCAGTTAGTGTTGGGCCTGTAACCGGAAGGTCGCTGGTTCGAATACCCGAGCCGACAAGGTGAAAAACCTGTCTGTCCTTGAGCAAGGCACTTAACCCTAATTTGCTCCAGGGGCTGACCCCGTAGGTAGGCTGTCATTGTAAATAATAATTTGTTCTTAAATGACTTGCCTAGTTAAATAAAATCAATATGACATGCAAATGTGAGATCTATTCTGTCTTCCATAGTATTTTTCATGATGTGCATTCCTTTCTTCATACTTTGAAAGTTAAAGGGTTAGTTCACCCCAACTTGAAAGTTTCTCCAAAGTTTCCATACCTATTAACTGAAACTAATTGACAAACTTTTTGTGGGTTGAACTATCCCTTTAATGAGCCCAGTGCCACATTTGTAGCCTTTGGAATTGTTTAAAATTGCACTCATTGTCTATAGTGAATGCATTGTCTAGGAAATGTATAACATTTCTTGCTAAGCGAAAGTAAATTACGTTTTCTGCCGATTTGACGGCCTGAAAATGACCCAGTGTTGCTCTTAGCAATGATCGTATGTGTAGCAGTCCAGATTGTGGATTTGCAGCGATGAATGCATCCTTTTCATAGCTCCAGACGTTGCTCCCTCTGGTCTTTTCCCAAAAGGCCATGACTCTGTCTGTCTGTCATCAGAGACGTATTCAACCCCAGTCACCGCTGGTTTACACAAAGTATTGATGTCATAGCTATAAATTGAGTTATGCAATAGGGAATTGCAGGTGGAGAATTTGATTTAATCGCAAATTCCCCCTTCAATGCTGATCTGCTTGTTAAGACATGCGTAGAGCAAAAAGAGGATCTATATGCCATTGGAATGAAGTCTCCCCAACTGTTATGTGGCATCTGTATAACGTTTTGTAGTTGGTAAATATGCAAACCTTTAAACTTTTAGAATCACCCTGAAGTGTGATATATATATATTTACGTTTTCCTCCTACAGAGGATGGAGCAGTGGCCACCATCGACGTAGGTCTGGCCTACAGGGATGACACGCTCGGTGAGTGGACAGAGATGGCCCACTCAATAGAGCAGAGGAAGCTTAGCTGCAACTTCACCACCACCAAGGTAAACACAGGACTTTGTGGAGTGTTCAACCGTTCCCTTCCCTCCCCTCTGGGGTAAACACTTCCAGTCCTAATGGGTTGTTGTGCTACTGGCTTTCATCACTTGCTCTATTATTATAGTATTGGTTGGTTAGTCCACATGTGATCATTCAGGTTTTAATCAGTCTCCCAAATGTCCATGGTTTCAGCTGATCAAATGTATTTTTATGTTAGAAAAAGTCCATATAGTTGGTGTCCCATCAGATGTGTATAACTCATCTCTCCCTGTTCTGTAGTCATATGAGAATGAGGGCCGCTACTACGAATGTGACCTGCTGCCCTTCATGGAGCTGGGTAACGTGGCTCACAAGTACTACCTGCTCAACATCCGCCTGCCTGTCAACGAACGCAAGAAGATCAACGTGGGCATCGGAGAGATCAAGGACATCCGCCTGGTGGTTAGTAGTGTGTGTGTGTGTGTTGGAAGAGAGACTCAAAGTCAAATCTTGAGTCAACTAATTGCCAAACGAGATGTTGAGGTGAACTGTGTGAAAGACTGGCTGACATTTAATTTCCTATCCTATCAGGGTATCCATCAGAACGGCGGTTTCACCAAGGTGTGGTTTGCCATGAAGACCTTCCTCACACCCAGCATACTCATCATCTTGGTGTGGTACTGGAGACGCATCACCCTCATGACACGACCCCCTGTGCTGCTGGAAAAGTAAGGCCGCCATATTGTTTGTTGGACTGTGAACGGGATGTTTCTTTGCTCTATATGATGTTTGGCGTAATTGGTTGCTTTGTGAGCTGGTGCACCATGTAGATGTTAATTAAACATGTATCTCTAATCCAAAATGCTTCATACACACAAGTAAGGCCTTCACCCAGGGTAAAACTCAGTAACCTCAGTGGATACCTGTTAGGCCTTGTGCAAGTACAGGAGGAGACGTGTCATTATTTTCTCAGTGCACTGTCCTGGGCCCGTAGTCATAAAGTGTCTGAGTAGGAGTGCTGATCTAGGATCAGGTCCCACTTGTGCGTCATGTAATATGATTAATTATGATCTAAAAAGACAAAACTGATCCTAGAGCAGCAGCTGGGCAGCTGTACTGTTAAATAAAAATGAAAACCAGATGTTTTCAAGACCTGTAGTGATGTCAACTTAATTCAAACAATAACTAACGCTGGTTTTAAATGATGTACCAATGTAATGTAGAATGATACCCTGTGCCGAGAGCTAAGTGTTCAGTTTAGTTGATCCCCTGCAGTGCTGGGAAAGCATATCAGTACGTCGCTGCGTTCAACACCACAGGAACGTTCGTTCTAGCACTTAACTAACACTTCTACCCCAACTCTTCCTCCCTCTCTCCATCTTCTTCTCTACGGCTCAGAGCCCTCGTTCCAAATGACCCCACAGCTCTCAGGAAATGGCACTCAAACTCTATTTGTGGAAAGTACATCAAGGTCATTATCAGTAATTAGCCTTATTAATTTCTGGTGGACTACTTTGCAAGGTTTCCTGGAGAACATAAGGCACTGGAAGAATCAATTTATCAATTGCACTAGTCCACACTGGAATAATAAGTACACTGAGTGTACAAAACATTAGGAACACCTTCCTAATATTGAGTTGCACTCCCTTTTGGCCTCAACAGCCTCAATTCATCGGGGCATGGACTACAAGGTGTTGAAAGTTGGCTGGATGTCCTTTGCGTGGTTGACCGTTCGTGATAGACACAGGGAAACTGTTGAGCATGAAAACCCCAGCAGCGTTGCAGTTCGTAACACTCAAACTGAACTGGTGCGTCTGGAACCTACTACCATACCCCGTTCAAAGGCACTTAAATCTTTTGCCTTGCCCAGCCATCCTCTGAATGGTACACATATACAATCCTTCTATAGCTTTCACCTGATTCACCTGGTCAGTCTGTCATGGAAAGAGCAGGTGTTCCTAATGTTTTGTACACTCAGTGTATGTCTGAAGTCTGTTTCCGTCAAAACTATTCCTTTATACTGTAGTTAGTGCTTTTATTTCCTCAGGTTGTAGGTTGAGGCCTCATGCCTCTTATCTGGCTCTCTTACAAGTTATGAATCTAGCTCTACAACTTGTTTAGTTTAAGTGCTCTTTATTTATGCACAAACGCACACCTATCTCTCCCGTCTGTATATTCGCAGAGCGCAGGACATTCCGTTCATACCAGCCCAATGGAACGGATCTCGCTGCCGACTCTTCTGGAATGTGATTCATGTTTTTAGAGACAATTGCAACCCCCACATCCACACCCCCATACCTCCTATTTCTCCCACTCTCAGCCCGCGTTGCACCCCTCCTTCCCCCTCCGTGCAATACCCCCCCCCCCCCTCTAGCCCTCACCCCTCCCTCCTTTTCTCCCCTCTATGCAATTATCCTTTCATCTTGTCCCGGCATGCAGGGACTTGCAGCGATTGAACAGAGAAGCCCTGTTCTGTGTCTTTAATAAGTTGATTTGATTATTTATTTTAGCCAATGTGATTTATCATGGCTGGCAGTGTGGTCCAGTGATTGGTGAGATGGAATATGGAGACTCCCCCATGGCTCCCCCAGGGTCTACGGAGAAACGTCTTTGTATAGGTTCTCCTGTTACATACTGGCGGTGCCAGGACAGCAACCTCTCCCTCAACGTCAGCAAGACAAATTAGCTGGTCGTGGACTACAGGAAAAGAAGGGACAATCACAGCTCCATTCACATCAACGGGCTGAGGTGGAGATTTGACATGGGCCCTCAGATCCTCAAAAAGTTCTAGAGCTGCACCATTGAGAGCATCTTTACTGACTGCATCACCGCTTGGTATGGCAACTGCTTGGCATCCAACCGCAAAGCGTTACAGAGGGTAGTGCGTACGGCCCAGTACATCACTGGGGCCGAGCTCCCTGCCATCCAGGATCTCTATACCAGGCGGTGTAAGAGGAAGGGCCTAAAAATGTTCAGACTCCAGCCACTCGTCATAGACTGTTACCTCTGCTATCGCACGGCAAGCGATACCAATGCACCAAGTCTGGAACCAACACGACCCTGAAAAGCCATAAGACTGCTAAATAGTTAGTCCTGGTAGCTATTTGGTGAACTATTTAACTATCTGCATTGATCCTTTTTGCACAAACTTTTTTCACTCATCACATACGCTGCTGGTACTGTTTATTTATCCTGTTGCCTAGTCACTTTATTCCTAGTTATGTACATATCTACCTCCATTACCTCGACTCGGTACTGGTACTCTCTGTGTATATAGCCAAGTTATTGTTACACATTGTGTATTTATTATTACGTGTTATACTTCTCTATATTTTCACTATTTTATCTCTGCATTGTTGGTAAGGGTCCGTAACTAAGCATTTCACTGTTAGTCTACACCTGTTGTTTACTGAGCATGTGAGGAATAACATTTGATTTGAATGACCTTGATTGTCCCATTTATTATTTGTTTTAGAATTCTGACCATTATATAAAACTAATGGATATATTAATACAGTGCATTATTGTGATGATGATGATTTTATTATTGGTATTTTAATTTATGTTGATTAACATGTTAATGGTGGTGCTGCTGTGTCTCTCTAGGGTGATCTTTGCCCTGGGCTTGTGCATGACCTTCATCAACATCCCGGTGGAGTGGTTCTCCGTGGGCTTCAACTGGACCTGGATGCTGCTGTTCGGGGACATCCGACAGGGCATCTTCTACGCCATGCTGCTCTCCTTCTGGATCATCTTCTGTGGAGAGCACCTCATGGTTTGTCGCCGGACTTTGTCTATCCATTGAGTTAATATGGCTTAGTATCCATTGACTTAGTGTGACTTGGAAGAGTTAAGTACTGTGAATACAAATTTGGAGCATGACGGGAGTGTGTTGGTTGACATTCTCCCGGAGAATCTGATGGTCTTGTCGGTTTGACACTAGCAAATCAGGAGCCAATCACTACAGAGCGTAGGGTGTTCCCAAAGCATGTCATTGGTCCCACGTTGGGTCACACAGCACATCTTTATATGAAGTGTAGTTATCTATGCATGCATCTCATCAGCTGGTAATGTTTTTTCCTGTGACAGGTACATTTGCTGCAGCATAGCCTATAGGCTACAGTAATATCATTGCTTTAAATCAGTGCACTCGCGGGCACTCTCTCTTAGTCTTTCTTTCTCTCTCTCGATTAATTCCATTCAAGTTGCATTTCTGTACCTTATAAACTGTCAAAAGTAGACCTCCCCAAATGGTTGCCTAACTGGGCCTAGGCTAGATGCTGTTAATTCAGAATGAAACATGCATTCAAAACGCAGAGCTTTTGAGCGTTTATTTAAAATACATATTTGCTGGAGTTTACAGCTTAGACTAGAGTTTTGTACTCAAACAATAATACAATTCTTAATAGGCTGTTTGTAGAATACTTTTAGTTGAAGAGAGATGCACAGTGCATTCGGAAAGTATTCAGACCTCGACTTTTTCCAATTCTTGATACTTTACAGCCTTATTCTGAAATGGACCCGAAACCAGGTTTTTAGGTTTTGCAAATATATAATAAAAAACATATACCTTATTTACACAAGTATTCAGATCCTTTGCTATGAGACTTAAAATTGAGCTCCGGTGCATCCTGTTTCCATTGATCATACTTGAGATGTTTCTACAACTTGAATGGAGTCACCTGTGTTAAATTCAATTGATTGGGCATGATTTGGAAATTCACACACCTGTCTATATAAGGTCCCAAAGTTGACAGTGCGTGTCAGAGCAAAAACCAAGCCATGAGGTCGCAGGAATTTCCAGAAGAGCTCCTAGACCAGGATTGTGTCGAGGCACAGATCTAGGGAAAATGTCTGCAGCATTGAAGATCCCCAAGAACACAGTGGCCTCCGTCATTCTTAAATTGAAGAAGTTTGGAACCACCACAGCTACAGCTGGCCGCCCGGCCAAACTGAGCAATCGGGAGAGAAGGGCCTCAAGGAGATGACCAAGAACCCGATGGTCACTCGGAGAGCACGCCAGAGTTCCTCTGTGGGGATGGTTGTCCTTCTGGAAGGTTCTCCCATCTCTGTAGCAGTCCACCAATCAGGCCTTTATGGTAGTGGCCAGACGGAAGCCTCTCTTCAGTAAAAGGCACATGACACCCCACTTGGAGTTTGCCAAAAGGCACCTAAAGGACTGACCATGAGAAACAAGATTCTATGGTCTGACGAAACCAAGATTGAACTCTTTGGCCTGAATGCCAAGCATCTGGAAGAAACCTGACACCATCCCTACGGTGAAGTGAGGTGACAGTGTCATGCTGTGGGGATGTTTTTCATTCTCGGTTGCAACATTCACTACAGAGTTCCAAACTGCCTCTGGAAGCAACATCAGCACAATAACTGTTCGTCGGGAGCTTCATGAAATGGTTTCCATGGCCAAGAAGCCACACACAAGCCTAAGATCACAATGCCAAGCGTCGGCTGGAGTGGTGTAAAGCTCCCCGCCATTGGACTCTGGAGCAGTGTAAATGCGTTCTCTGGAGTGATGAATCACGCTTCTCTATCTGGCAGTCCAACTAACAAATCTCGTTTTGGCGGATGCCAGGAGAACGCTATCTGCACGACTGCATAGTGCCAACTGTAATGTTTGGTGGAGGAGGAATAATGGTCTGGGGCTGTTTTTCATGGTTCAGGCATCCTAGACAATTTCGGCCTTTTCGGGCTTGTGCCCAAAACATGTATTTTGTAGTGCTCATCGGGTTCAGGTAGCATTAGGTTTGACGTTTAAGGCCAATCAAAGCTCATATACATATTTAAGGGGCCTGCCCCCTGGACCTTGCCCCTTTTTTTTCTTGCTTTTTTTTTTTTGCATGACATCAGGACCACATCGGACTGATCTAATTTGCCAGTTGGGTCATTGTGGGGGGCATTCTGATGAGTTGGGTCTGGGGGAGTCTGGACCCGAATTTGATTTAAAACAACCTTTTAGTATCCATTGACTTGGTATCCATCGACTTGGTACAACTAAGTATCCGTTGACTTACTATGACTTAGTATCCATTTAATTAGGGCGGCAGGTACCCTAGCGGATAAGCGTGTTGGATAAGTAACCAAAAGGTTGCTGTTTCGAACCCAGATGAAATATCTCTGTGCCCTTGAGCAAGGCACTTAATCCTAATTGCTCTGTATAATAGCATCTGCTAAATGACTAAAATGTAAATTTATCCATGGTAGGTGGATACATTTTATTTAACTGCATTTTATTATTTTTTCACCCTCTCGTCTTACTGTTCTGTCCCTCTTTTATAATTTCCCCTCCCCCAGGACCAGATGGAGAGGAACCGTTTCTCAATCTACTGGAAGCAGGTGGGACCCATCGTCTTCGGTTCCTTCTGCCTCTTCATCTTCGACATGTGTGAGAGGTGAGACTTCACCACACTGTCAAAACAAAGCTCAGAGCCATTTAACGGTTACCACCACAGTTTTGCAGTGACCATTTCTGACGTATTTGTTTTTCCCACCAGGGGAGTCCAATTGAAGAACCCTTTCTACAGTATTTGGGCTTCCGATGTGGGGACTGAGTTGGCTGTATCCTTTGATTACGTTGATGACTTCTTGCCTTAAAAGTTGACGGACCAAGGGAAACTAAATTAGGGATGAATTATCTCTTGTCTGAAATTGTGTCCATGCAATTGTACTGTATATCCCCATACAAGTTCCCAGTGTATCCTGGAATTATAATTGTACTGTATATCCCCATACAAGTTCCCAGTGTATCCTGGAATTATAATTGTAATGTATATCCCCATACAAGTTCCCAGTGTATCCTGGAATTATAATTTACATTATCGTTTTTTCATTTCATTGCCATGTACGGCTAGATTGTGTAACAATATTTGACATACTAACATTAATCAGAGCACGTCTCTGTTAGTTTCACAGGCTGTCTCCAAGGTCCTCATCTGTGCTGAAGTGAGAAATAATTCATTGGTGCTGGCAGTGCCTACTCCGGCCGTCTATCCTCCTTATTTGCCCTCTCCCAGCCTCCTCACTCTGTAGTGTGTGTGATGAGAAGAGCTGCATATGGGAAACCCACAGGCCTAGGTGATGCAAGATTCATCATTCCATCACCCCATCAGAAACTAGCGGCAGCAAGTCTTTTGCTCCGTCTCTTGCTCTCTCCCTCTCTAGCGGTCCCTCTCTCTCTCTCTTTCGCTCTCTTTTTTGCTCGCTCTCCAGCCCTGTAAAAAGATGGCCGTCTCTATCAAGCCTGGGACCTTTTAGCCAAGGTGGTGTCTATTTAGTATTCCTAGAATTAAGCTAAATGTCTGAAACAGCCATGAGTTTCTATCAGGCTGTTGGATGCATCAAGCTTTATATATAAAGTAAGGGCTGTCCTTCCCAAATGGTGCTTCAGTTATGGTCAGTCCTGTCTAACAATTAGAGTTAGTCTAAACTTTCAGTTTGAGTAATGTAACAATTTTATTAAGCTATGTTTTATTAGCATCACCATACACGTTAGCTCCTTGACTGAGGTTGATAAGATGGCGTTCATCATCGTGGCGGGGATCTGTGCCTGTCTCTACTTCCTCTTCCTGTGCTTCATGGTGTTCCAAGTGTTCCGCAATATCAGTGGGAAGAGGTCTTCCCTGCCCGCCATGTCCAAGGCCAGACGCCTGCACTATGAGGTGTGTGTTTGTGTGTACATACAGTACCAGTCAAAGGTTTGGAGACACCTACTCATTCCAGGCTTTTTCTTTATTTGTACTATTTTCTACATTGTAGAATACAAGTGACAACATCACAACTATTATATAACACATGGAATCATGAAGTAACCAAAAAAGTTAAACAAATCAAAATATATTTTATTTTTGAGATTTTTCAAAGTAGCCACCCTTTGCCTTGATGACAGCTTTACACACTCTTGGCATTCTCTCAACCATCCAATGAGGTAGTCCCCTGGAATGCATTTCAATTAACAGGTGTTAATTTGTGGAATTTCTTTCCTTAATGATTTTTAACAAATCAGTTTTGTTGTGACAAGTAAGGGGTGGTTTACAAAAAATAGCCCTATTTGGTAAAAGTCAATATTATTGCAAGAACAGGTTTACAGGTTACTTTAAGACCTGAAGGTCATTCAATCTGGAACATTTGAACATTTTATTCAAGTGCAGTTGCAAAAAACATAAATAGCTATAATGAAACTGGCTCTCATGAGGACCGCCACAGGAAAGGAAGACCCAGAGTTACCTCTTCTGCAGAGGATAAGTTCATTAGTTAACTGCACCTCAGATTGCAGCCCAAATAAATGCTTTACGGAGTTCAAGTAACAGACACATCTCATCACCAACTGTTTAGAGGAGACTGCGTGAAACCACTACTAAAGGACACCAATAAGAAGAAGAGACTTGCTTGGGCAAAGAAACATGAGCAATGGACATTAGACCGTTGGAGTCCAAATTTGAGATTTTTTGTTCCAACTGCCGTGGCTTTGTGAAACGCAGAGTAGGTGAACGGATGATCTCTTCATGCGTGGTTCCCACCGTGAAGCATGGAGGAGGAGGTGTGATGGTGTGGGGGTGCTTTGCTGGTTACACTGATTTATTTAGAATTCAAGGCACACTTAACCAGCATGGCTACCACAGCATTCTTCAGCGATACGCCCATCCCATCTGGTTTGTGCTTAGTGGAACTATCATTTTTCAGCAGGACAATGACCCAAAACACACCTCCAGGCTGTGTAAGGGCTATTTGACCAAGAAGGAGAGTGACGGAGTGCTGCATCAGATGACCTGGCCTCCACAATCACCTGACCTCAACCCAAATGAGATGGTTTGGAATGGGTTGGACCGCAGAGTGTAGGAAAAGCAGCCAACAAGTGCTCAGCATATGTGGGAACTCCTTCAAGACTGTTGGAAAAGCATTCCTCATGAAGTTGCTTCAGAGAATGCAAACCGTGTGCAAAGCTGTCATCAATGCAAAGTGTGGCTACTTTGAAGAATCTTTTTTTGTTGGTTACTACATGATTCCATGTGTTATTTCATAGTCTTCACTATTATTCTACATAGAAAATCGTAAAAATAAAGAAAAACCCTTGAATGTGTCCAAACTTTTGACTGGTACTGTAAGTGTGCCTGTGTGTGTAAACAGTACATACAGTGCCTTCAGTATTCCTTGACTAATTCCACATGTTGTTCTTACAGCCTGAATTCAAAATGGATTCAATAGTTTTTTTTCTCTCACCATTTACACACAATACCCAAGTGAAATTTTTTTTTAGATTTTTTTTGCAAATGTATTGAAAATGCAATGCAGAAATATTCACACCCCTTTGCTATGACACTCCAAATTGAGCTTAGGTGCATCCAATGTCCTTTGATCATCCTTGAGATGGCACTACAACTTGATTGGAGTCCACCTGTGGCCAATTTAATTGTTTGGACATGATTTAGAAAAACACCTGTCTTTACAAGATTCCACAGTTGACAGGAACTGTCTATAGATCTCTGAGATCTATGCTTCATCACAATTCTATCTGGGGAAAGGTAGAAAACAATTTTGGTCTCCATTTGGGAAATACAAAACATATGGAACTACCCAGACTCTGCCTCGAGATGGCCGTCTGACCAAACTGAGCAACCGGGCAAGAAGGACCTTGGTCAAGGAAGTGACCGAGAACCCAATGACCACTCTGAAAGAACTACAGAGTTCCTTGGCTGAGATGGGAGAACCTGCCAGAAGGACAAGTCTCTACAGCACTTCACCAATCTGGGCGTTATGGGAGAGTGGCCAGACGGAAGCCACTCCTGAGAAAAATACATATGACAGCACGCCTGGAGTTTGCAAAAAGGCACGTGAAAGACCAAGTTTAAGGCAAAAGATTCTGTGGTCTGATGAGACAAAAAATGGCCTGAATGCAAAGTGCTATGTCTGGAGAAAACCAGGGGCACAGCTCATCACCCGTCTAACACAATCCCTACCGTGAAGCATGGTGGTGGCAGCATTGTGCTATGGGGATGCTTTTCAGCGGCAGGGACTGGGAGACTGGTAAGGATAGAGGGAACAATGAAGGGAGCCAATTACAGGGAAATCCTTGATGAGAACCTCCTTCAGAGTGCAAATGACCTTAGACTGGGGTGAAGATTTACGTTCCAACAGGACAATGACCCCAAGGGTACAGCCAAAGCAACGCTGCAATGGCTTTAGAATAAAATTGTGAAAGTCCTTGAGTGCAGCCAAAGCCCAGACTCTGTGGAAAGACTTGCTGTTCATCACCACTAATTTGCAAAGCTGATAGACATACCAAAGACGACTCAAAGCTGTAATCGCCTTAAAAGGTGCTTCTACAAAGTATTGAATACTTATGTAAATTGGTATTTCTATATTTTTCAATAAATCGAACATTTTTTAAAACATGTTTTCTCTTTGTCATTATGGGGTGTTGTGTGTAGATGGGTGAGGGGAAACAATTTAATCAATTTTGAATTCAGTCTCTAACAAAAAAGTGGAATAAGTCAAGGGGTATGAATACTTTCTGGAGGCACTAAGTCCCTGTCTAAATGTGTGTACCGTATGTACCTAAATCACAGTAGGTTGGTGGCAGCTTAATTGGAGAGGACAGGCTTGTGGTAATGTCTGGAGCGGCTTAAGTGGAATGGTATCAAACACATGGTTTCCATGCGTTTGATGCCATTTAATACGCTTTGTTCCAGCAATTAAGAGCGGTCCTCCCCTCAGCAGCCTCCATTGACCTAAATGTCTTCTCATTGAATTTGGTGTCTGTGTTTTTTTTTTTTTTTTTCATGGATAGTAGTAACTCTAATCTTCCTCTCTCAGGGTCTCATCTTCCGGTTCAAGTTCCTCATGTTGGTCACTCTGACCTGCGCTGCCATGACTGTTATCTTCTTCATCACCAGTCAGGTGAGTTCTTCCTCCAGGGGTATCCCAGAATCCTCTGGAAGAGGTTAGGTATTTAAGCACGGTACTAAATAGCTAAATGTTTTGTACCGGAAAATGAAATCAACTGTTTGTTATTGGACAAGTTCAGATAGTTTTGTGTTGTTTTCTTAAATGTTGTACCTACTGAACACAGCCCATATTGTGTGTGTCTAGGTGAATGAGGGCCACTGGCACTGGGGAGACTACACAGTGCAGGTGAACAGTGCCTTCTTTACAGGGATCTACGGAATGTGGAACCTCTACGTGTTTGCCATCATGTTCCTGTATGCTCCCTCACACAAATGCTACGGAGACAAGCAGTCCAGGGGTGAGTCAAGCTGACACTTGCCTCTAATGGTCAACTGTCAGTAGGTCAAAAGTGAAGTAAAATGTTATAGTGCATCATCAGAGTCCCAATACACTTCTGTGGTGAGCAAATATTGACACGCAACATTACTTTCAGAAGTATGTTTCTTGTGGACATGTCTAGTTGAGGTTAAGGGCCTCTGGTGCTTGGAGGAGGGTGTGTCTAAAGGACACCAGGGCCCGTATCCACAAAGAATCTCAGAAAAGGTCCTAGATATCCTGTTAACCTGTTTTAAGACTAAAACTCCCAGCTTAGAGTAGGTTATAGGGACGGGTAGGCAACCCTGTTCCTGGAGGGCTGCAGGCAATAAATGTTTTTGATTTAACCAACTTGGAAGACCACGTGTGTTGAATTTAGGCCTGAACTAGTCAATTAGCTCAGTTGGACTGATCAATTAGCTCAGTTGGTCAGGTGTGGTTCCTAGTTGGAACAAAATCCTGCAGTACCTGCGGCACTCCAGGAACAGGGTTGCCCACCCCTGTTTTTATTTTTTATTTAACCTTTATTTAACTAGGCAAGTCAATTAAGAACAAATTCTTACTTACAATGACTTACACTCGCCAAACTCGGACGACGCTGGGCCAATTGTGCTCCAACCTATGGGACTCTCAATAATGGCCGTTTGTGATACAGCCTGGGTTGGAACCAGGTTGTCTGTAGTGACGCCTCTAGCACTGAGATGTAGTGTCCCGAAATGTTAAAGGATGATGTTAAGACACTATCCAGACAAACTGAGCCAGGAGTAAAATCAACTGAAAAGTTTATCTCAACTTTATCTCTTTTTCTATTTCCAAGACACCTGCTAGTAACTGGTTAGGACAGCTCATGAGGTGTCCTAAATATCTGTTGGCTAGGGGGGACTATAGGGTGTAATGAAAACCATCCATCTAGCTAGTACCACTGATGTCACTCAGGCCGGGAGAGAGAAGACGTGGAAGTTCTGGAAGGGTTTGTCTTTCTCTTTCTGGTTTCACGTCTTCTATCGCTCTCTTTATTTAATCAGGTCACTGTTTCAAAAGATAAAGTAATACATTATTCTGTCTTATCGCATGATGACATAAAGAGCAAATTGAGGAGGAAAAGGTTTAATGAAAGCTGTGTCTTTTGAAAACACATAGCGGTGTTAAAGCAGTTTTATACAGTGTTACTGAAATGGAAAGCACAAGGTTTGCTCAGAACCATTATTGCTCTCAGCATAGATAGTCAAATAAAATACTTTTCAACAGAAGACAAAAACAAGCTTTTCTTGTTTCACTCCGTTTTCTACCGTTTGGTGCCTAATGAGCACAACGCAGATGACCCAGATGTACTGCTGTCTGTATACTGATTTGTGTGTTGGTCACTGTGCTCTGTTCAGGAGATGCAGGAGCCAGTGGAGAGGACATCCAGCTGACCACCACCATCACCCACGTGGACGGACCCACCGAGCTCTACAAGATGACGGGCAAAGAGGCCCAAGAGTAGCCCCCCTCCCCTGGACCTCAACCTTCTAATACCTACCCTACAAAAGCCTCTCCCTCAAACCCTGATTGTGCTTTCTTTAACCAAATCCCAATGTCCCCCTTCCCGTCACTGTCCCAAAAGTTCAAAAGCAACTTTTCTGTAGGCCTACGGTCCATTCATTTCATTGCAGACATGGGGCTGGATTTATATTCATCTTTGACATTTGACTTAGTCTGTTAAATATCAGTGTTTGTAATGTTGTTGCACAACTGTACTCTTTCTTATGAAGTCCAGGTTGTGGACAAGCTGCTTTGAAATGGAAGCTGAGTAGAAGGATTTAGCACACCATCTGGTGGTCATAAGAAGGATGTTGCCTTTAGGCACAGATCTAGGATCAGTTTACCCTAAAATCTGGAGTACAAATCTGACCTTAAATCAGTGTCCAGCGGTAACTGGATCCAATTGCAGGAAAAACACTAGGCTTTCAAGGCATTCTGAGGCATAACTGGTTGCCTCACCGAAGACAACATTGCTTATTTAGAGGGAACAAATATTGTATGGATGCTGTTTTTGACTCTTCACCTCAGCAGTTTTACATTAAAATAACCAGTCGTATATACAAGAGTGTATATACCTCCTCGTACAAGGTCCAACATGGCCACTTACGGAAGATCTGTCAACAGAAACCACATCTGTGTAAGTTGTCAGTAATAACGGCAATCTTTTTTTCACTTCTGTCTGCTCTCACTCACCTGTACACGTCCCATGGAAAGTCCTAGACTACTGGATTCACTTGTCTATCGCTCTTACAAGTGGGGGTTGCCTTTTTGGATTGTGGGGAAAATGTACAAATCACAAGGCCTATTTGGGAAACAAGTTCATTGTTACCATCTAGATTATATATTTTTTATAAAGTGCTTATTTTCAACTGTATGAAAGATTGACATGCTGCATCACTTACTGTCTGTTGGCAAAATAAACTGTTTTAAAATTTGATTGTATTACACGTGGGAGTGTAGTTGTGCTTTTTATGCTAATTTAAATGTTTACTTTATGCCTTGAATATTTTCTAAGTAAAGTATATTCACTCATGATTTTGTAATGAATTTTCTTGATTAAGTTCTTACTGTTATCAGACATTACTTATAGTTTCAATTAAAAACAAACACTTTTGCAAAGGAATTACACAAGTTTACATTTTTCTGTTCCAAAATGGAAAATATTCCTCTTGTGCTTGCAGTAGTTTATCCTCTGCCTTAGCAACTAAATGAGCCTGAAAAAAAAACCCTGTAATTTCAATATTCTGTGTTGACAGGATGTGTTGCTACAATATTAGAGTATGAAATACGGAGTAAAAGTACAACAGAGTGATTAGTAATGCGTACAGGCTTCTCCTTTCCTCTGCCTCCTCTCAGTGCTCTCCAGAGTCCCTGGAAGCAGACAGTTCTTAGGCTTCTTCCTCCCACCTGTAGAAGTGGAGAGGCTGGTGGAGGACAGTTCTTTCTCTGCTGTCTTGGTTTTCCCCTGCTACAAGGCTGCTTTGAAGGAGTGGATGTTTCCACCAGTGGTCAGCACCTTATCACTATAGGCTGCTGCAGTGGGGCCTCAGCCAGAACCATGCCGAGAGGGACCCAGATGTTGGACAGGCTTAGCTCCTCTAGAAGAATTTGAATAGCTGACTTAAGGACCTGTCCAAAGATCTGGTCTGCCAGACAGAAGGAGTCAAGTGAAATCCTAGATGCTGCAGTGTCAATGCTGCTTATGGAAGTGAAGCTTCCACTAAGTGATAAGGACAGGGAGCTGTCGTAGGCAGTGTAAGCATACTCATGGATTCCCACTTGTCAAGATCATCAAGGTACAAGGTAAAAACCTCAGGTGAAATCTGGTCTGAAAGAAACATCATGGCAACATAATAACACAAAAACTATAAGAAAACAGATTATGCTTTCAAAAATTATCAATTTATGAGATAAATGTATACTTTAAATGATAGTTATTTTTTGTTGTTACATCAATGTAATTTCAACATAATCTTTAGAACTATGTATATGTTGAAATTGCGGAAAGAAATTATACGTAGAAACGTATGTTTTTATCCTATATTCAATATACACCCGCTGGCCAGTTTCTTAGGTACAACACCCTGTTTACGAGAATGGATTGCTACTACAGACAGTGAGTCACGTGGCCGTGGCTTGCTATATAAAGCAGGCAGACTGGCATCGAGGCATTCAATTACTGTTCTTTTGAACGTTAGAATGGGCAAAACGAGTGACCTAAGTGACTTTGAGCTTGGTATGATTGTCAGTGCCAGACGCGCCGGATTCAGTATCTCAGAAACGCCTGCCCTCCTGGGCTGTTCAGGTACGATAGTGTCAAGGGTTTACTGAGAATGGTGAAACCAAAAACATCCAGTCAGCGGCAGTCCTGTGGGCGAAAACAGCTCATTGATGAGAGGTCGAAGGAAAATGGTAAGAATCGTGTAAGCTAACAGACGTGCCACAAACAGACAATAGAGCAGTACAACAGTGTAGAACGGCATCTCGGAACGCACAACTCATCGATCCTTGTCACGGATGGGCTATTGCAGCAGACGACCACACCAGGTACCACTCCTCTCAGCTAAAAACAAGTGTTTTATTGGGAGACTTTTACTTGAGTCATTTTCTATTAAGGTATCTTTACTTTTAGATAGATAGATAGATACATACATTTGAAGTCGGAAGTTTACATACACCTTAGCCAAATCTATTTAAACTCAGTTTTTCACAATTCCTGACATTTAATCCTAGTAAAAAATTCCCTGTCTTAGGTCAGTTACTTTATTTTAAGAATGTGAAATGTCAGAATAATAGTAGAGAGAATTATTTATATCAGCTTTTATTTATTTCATCACATTCCCAGTGGGTCAGAAGTTTACATACACTCAATTAGTATTTGGTAGCATTGCCTTTAAATTGTTTAACTTGGGTCAAACGTTTCGGGTAGCCTTCCACAAGCTTCCCACAATAAGGTGGGTGAATTTTGGCCCATTCCTCCTGACAAAACTGGTGTAACTGAGTCAGGTTTGTAGGCCTCCTTGCTCGCACATGCTTTTTCAGTTCTGCTGACAAATTTTCTATGGGATTGAGGTCAGGGCTTTGTCATGGCCACTCCAATACCTTGACTTTGTTGTCCTTAAGCCATTTTGCCACAACTTTGGAAGTATGCTTGGGTTCATTGTCCATTTGGAAGACCCATTTGCGACCAAGCTTTAACTTCCTGACTGATATCTTGAGATGTTGCTTCAATATATCCACATAATTTTCCATCCTCATGATGCCGTCTATTTTGTGAAGTGCAGCAGTCCCTCCTGCAGCAAAGCACCCCCACAACATGATGCTGCCACCCCCGTGCTTCATGGTTGGCATGGCGTTTTTCGGCTTGCAAGCCTCCCACTTTTTCCTCCAAACATAACGATGGTCATTATGGCCAAACAGTTCTATTTTTGTTTCATCAGACCAGAGGACATTTCTCCAAAAAGTACGATCTTTGTCCCCATGTGCAGTTGCAAACCGTAGTCTGGCTTTTTGATGGTGGTTTTGGAGCAGTGGCTCCTTCCTTGCTGAGCAGCCCTTCAGGTTATGTCGATATAGGTGTCAGGTTTAATGTTCAGAGAGGTCTCTGGACACTTCTATGTTCGTCAGGTTTGGTGTCCAGAGACATACTCCATGTGAGTTTTGTTGTTTGGTCGCCAATTGGAGGCAGCTGCGTTGCCTCTAATTGGGGATCCCATTTAAGGGTGCTGCCTGCCCACGTGTGTGTGGGTCATTGTTTGAGTGCATGTTAATGCACCTACATTGCGGCTGTGTTTTGTTTATTGTTTTGTTGTAGTTTGGATAATAAAGATGTCAAACTACCACTGCTCTGCGCCTTGGGTTCTGTTCTCCACTCGCTTTGACAATAGGACTTATTTTACTGTGGATATAGACACTTTTGTACCTGTTTCCTCCAGCATCTTCACAAGGTCCTTTGCTGTTGTTCTGGGATTGATTTTCACTTTTTGCACCAAAGTACGTTAATCTCTAGGAGACAGAACGCGTCTCCTTCCTGAGCGGTATGATTGCTGCGTGGTCCCATGGTGCATACTATTGTTTGTACAGATGAGCGTGGTACCATCAGGCGTTTGGAAATTGCTCCCAAGGATGAACCAGATTTTTGGAGGTCTACCATTTTTTCCTGAGGTCTTGGCTGATTTATTTTGATTTTCCCATGATGTTTAGCAAAGAGGCACTGAGTTTGAAGGTAGCCCTTGAAATACATCCACATGTACACCTCCAATTGACTCAAATGATGTCAGTTAGCCTATCAGAAGCTTCTAAAGACATTACATAATTTTCTGGAATTTTCCAAGCTGTTTAAAGGTACAATCAACTTAGTGTATGTAAACTTCTGAGCCACTGGAATTGTGATATAGTGAATTATAAGTGAAATAATCTGTCTGTAAACAATTGTTGGAAGAATTACTTGTGTCATGCACAAAGTAGATGTCCTAACCGACTTGCCAAAACTATAGTTTGTTAACATGAAATATGTGGAGTGGTTGAAAAATTAGTTTTAATTACTTCAACCTAAGTGTATGTAAACTTCTGACTTCTGACAACTGTATGTCAAGACCTGTCAGTTGTGTGTCCTCAGCAAGACCCCAGAGCCCGCAGCAAGAGCCCCACTGGAGAGCATTAAGACCACTGCCCCACTGGAACTTGTATGCATCAACTACTGTTCTGCTGAAGACAACAAGAACAAGTCTGTGGATGTCCTAGTGATTACTGATGTGGTGGAAAAAACTCTTCCCTCTTACTAAAAAATAAAAGCACTTCTGGAGTTTGTAGAATCAAGATAGACTTTTATTACAGGAGCAACAAAAGCCGAGTGGACCTGCAGATCCACTGACTTACATCGCTCAGTTCTTGGCTTTTATACAGTTCTTAAATGTTTATTCATAAAACACATTTAATCCCTGCTGTTTGGTTACACCCATTCTATTTTCCTCCACCCTGGTCTCAAAACTCCTGATGCTCTCTCTTGTTTTTTTCCTTATTTGGAGACACTAGTGGCACAACCAAACTCTCTTCTTAAAATAAAATAGAGACACCAGCTGGCTCTGCATCATTCTTAAAATAAAATATACTTTACTCCTCAATGCCATCTGAGGAGTCCCTGAACATATTCCAGTCATCTGACCAATTCCGTATTGAGCGAGTCACTGGTACTCCTTGTTTAATTTTTTTTGTACTTTTTACCCCGATTGGTAGTTACAGTCTTGTCCTATCGCTACATCTCTTGTACGGACTTGGGAGAGGCGAAGGTCGAGAGCCATGCATCCTCCGAAACACGAACCTGCCAATTAGCACTGCTCACTTATCCCGGAAGCCAGACACACCAATGTGTCGGAGGAAACACCGTACAACTGGAAACCGAAGTCAGCATGCATGCGCCCGGCCCGCCACAAGGAGTCGCTAGAACGCAATGGGACAAGGACATCCCAGCCGGCCAAACCCTCCCCTAACCTGGGCCAATTGTATGCCGCCTCATGGGTCTCCCGGTCGCGACACTGCCTGGGATCAAACCTGGGTCTGTAGTAACTCCTCTAGCACTGTGATGCAGTGCCTTAGACCGCTGCACCACTTAGTTTTTGCTTGTAAGCAGGAATCAGGAGGACAGAATTATGGTCAGATTTGCCAAATGGAGGGTGAGGGAGTGCTTTGTACGCGTCTCTGTGTGTGTAGTAAAGATGGTCTAGAGTTTTTTTCCCCTCTTGTTGCACTTGTAACATGCTGGTAGAAATTAGGTAAAACGGATTAAGGTTTCCCTGCATTAAAGCTCTGGATGAGCATTTTCTTGTTTGCTTATGGCTTTATACAGCTCGTTGAGTGCGGTCTTAGTCCCAGCATCTGTTTGTGGTGGTAAATAGACAGCTACAAAAAATATAGATGAAAACTCTCTTGGTAAATAGTGTGGTCTACAGCTTATCATGAGATACTCTACCACAGTCGAGCAAAACCATGAGACTTCCTAAATATTTTATTTCTCGCATCAACTGTTATTGACAAATAGATACAGACCGCCACCCCTTGTCTTACCAGAGGCAGCTGTTCTGTCTTGCCGATGCACGGAAAAACCAGCCAACTGTATATTATCCATGTTTGTCATGGACTCAGTGGAACAAAAGATATTACAGTTTTTAATGTCACGTTGGTAGGATAGTCTTGATCGGAGCTCATTCAGTTTATTCTCCAATGATTGCAAGTTGGCCAATAGGACGGATGGTAGAGGCGGGTTGCCCACTCGCCAACGAATTCTCACAAGGAACCCGGACCTGCGTCCCCTGTATCGGCGTCTTGTCTTCATGCAAATGATGGGGATTTGGGCCTGGTCGGTAATCTGGAGTAAATCCTTTGCGTCTGACTCGTTAAAGAAAAAAGCTTTGTCCAGTTCGAGATGAGTAATCACTGTTCTGATATCCAGAAGATATTTTTGGTCATAAGAGACGGTGGCAGAAACATTGAATAGTTTAAAGTAACTCCTCTAACTTTTCTTACACAAGCTGTATGTGAGGAGTGAGGTTGGGTTTATGTAGGCTACATTGACATCTGATTTGCCAAAATGACACAATTTTAACGTGAGCTAGGTATACTATAATTGTTCTGTGGTTGATTGGATCTTTGGAAGTTTAGAAGTAGTTACCATTAGCCCTATAAATAAGATTTCAACGAGCCATTAGTGCTAACAAAAAGGCACCATTACTATTATGCTCTAAAGCCTAATGCTTCGAACACACCGATATGTTCTTGCGCAAAACAGTATGCAGCATCATCTAGATATGTGTGCAACAAAAGTTCAACATTCACCTTCTGCTACCATTTCTGTCAACCCGTTAATGCAAACAGTTTGACTCATACATTCGATAAATCCAACTTATGCAGCACACAGAACGCACTGCAACTACCTCTGCAACGCAATGCTGGAAGGCAAACGCAGCGTTCAATTGGAAATGAATGTACTTCTGGTGTACCAAAACGCAAGACACAGTTGGTGTGTTCGAAGCGTTAGTCAATATATTTTGTATAGAAACGCTATTGCACAGACAGAGGGCGTATGGGAGGCGGTAATAAATAAAGGAGCAGAGACCGCAAAACATAACATTTTCAAACATCCGCTATGTTCCTTCACACTATTCTGTGAATCGCCATTTCTCCACCCATCTGGGTTCGTTTGTTTTGGTTGCGACGCGGAGGAGAGTGTAGTCCTACAGGCAAGTAGGTGGAGAAAATAAAAAGTTAACCATATTGACGATAAGCGACTGAAAACACAGTGAGAATTTGAACGTGCCACCAGTTGGCTTTCCCAAAGACCTTCGTTTGATCTGCCACCATAGAGGGCTGTTACTGAGTGAGGTGTCCTCCTATTGGTGACGGTTACAGTAGGCGACACGGAGCCTATACATTACCCTGGCCAGGTAAGTGTGTCAGTGTACCTTGGAAGTCATAAGGTTTCAACAATAGGCATATACCATCCACCGTTTTACGCGCAACAAAACGTTCAGAAAGATAAATGTTGCCATTCAAATGTTAGTATTCATTTGTACTCCTGCGTCAGCCATATCTATGACATAAAATACTGACATTGTTGCCGATTGTGCGTGCATTCGAACAAAATGTGTCACATTTGTACGTTGAGTAATATGCGCGTAACAGTTATTGCCTTGAGAATGGCATTCTATGATTTGGGGTGTCGACAGTAATCGCAATAGTGAAATAGGAACCGCACAATGTACAGTGAGTCTTTCCAAATATTCAATCGACAGATCTTGCGGGTCGACTTGTTAGCGCAACATTGTTAATCATATGCATGAAGTAGATAATCAGATATCTTGTGAAAAGGCAATAAATAGCCTACTGTAGTAAACCATTTAGTCGAGCAACCATTACATGACACTAGTCGACTAAATTCAACTCCAATAGTTACGATGGAGTAGAGCGGCGACTAGTGTGGGCGGACTGGGGCTCCGACATCACATTATTTCGATCGAAAACTACGGATTTCTGCACCCAAAGTAAGCATGCAAGATTGTACAATTACAGTCTGCCCACACTAGTTGCAGTTCAACTCCATTATAAATTGTGGATTTGAGTAGTCGGCTAACATGACATATGACAGGTGTATGGCGAATTCCACATTTTGAGTCCATTAAAAGAAAGTGCATGATTGCATGTTCTTGGCTTCCTAAGGTCAGTTTGACAGAACTGTGTGCTCAGTTCTGTCCAATGTGTAACTTATTATCATCAGCAAGAGCAGGGCCTTTGCAGCCTGGTCTCACAGAATAGACATAACATAGTAAATGTAAATGCGGGACACTCAAATTAGTATTATATGTTAATTTTGGTATAGTTAGATAAGAAAGGTGGTTATTTATGTCAAAAAGGAAATAGGGTGGCTGAGTGGGTGTATAATATGAACATCTAGCAAGCCATCTAGCAAGGTTGCAAGTAACAAATCTTATTATGGACAACTTTAGCTAATTAACTTTAACTACTTGCTACTTATTAGATACTTTGCAACTATGTTGCAACTACTTTGCATGTTAGCTAACCCTTCCCCTAACCTTAAACATTTTAGCTAACTCTAACCTTTTTAGCTAACCCTTCCCCTAACCATAACCCTTTAACCTAACTCCTAAACTTATCCTTAACCCTAAACCCTAACCATAACCCCTAGACTAGCCAACATTAGCCACCTAGCTAGAATTCTTAACATACTGTATCATACGTTTTTCAAATTCATACAATATTGTACATTTGCAAATTCGTAACATACTGTATGTTTTTCAAATTCGTAGCATATGAAAGTCAAGGCAGCTGCAGACATTAGTTCAGTGGGCCAACAGGAAGTTGCAGGAACGGGATGAGGAAACTGGAGTTAGAGGCCACTCTGCCAACGAAAAGGGCTCGAAAGAAGAAAACCATGCCTGGAGAGATGGCAGAAGATTAGACTTTTACTGGGGCAGAGAGTGCATGCAGGATTGGTGTCCATAATCAAATTCTGGATGCAGTTATAGATAGCATCCATTGGCGATTTCTGAGTAATGGCACTTTGTATGCCGACATGGCTCTTCTGGACCCTAAAAACTTTAGTCAGCTAACGTCCAGTGCCAATGGCCTTCAACAGACAGCCCTTCAAGAACTAAGCACATTTTTGATGAAATTTGACAGCAGAGCAACGCTGGCCTATTTACAAAGTGAGCCCACTGGCAGAACAGTGGACTAGGTTAAATCAATCGGGATTTGAAGAATACACAACCAGGACTATGGAGGATCATGGGCCTGAAGTAAATGAAGACGAGGTGGAGATGGTGAATGAGCTGTTCATCTTGCAAGGACTGTCCAGTGTGTTGCTACCGTATTCTTAGTCAGTACAACCTATTGACGGACGCATACCACATCCTGGGCCTTGCTTACAAGTTCCTACTTACCCTGTCAGTAACCCAGGTAGCTTGCATTTGCGTACTGAGCTTCACTACTCTGAAATTCATCAAGAGTAGGCTCAGGAGCACTCTATCTCAACAGCACCAAGAGGCTTTTATGCTCATGGCTACTGAGCCAGATGTTTTAATGGCCCTGGCCTGGTTATAGATGGCATTGCTGAGAGAAGTGAGCTGCTGCAGAAATTGCTCATTTAAGGAGGTAGGAAATATGTTTATTTTATTCTATGACTTGCCTACTCACCAGTGTCTTCACCAACACATTTCATCCTGTATTATTTATTTTACTGGTCAGATGGTTCCAGAGATTCTTGCCACTTTGCTGCCAGTGCCATTGTGCCAATATGTGCTCGTTCTAGCCAGCCTCCTCCTAAGAGCAACACGTTCCCCTTGTTCTATTTTACTAAAGCTATTGTTATAAAGTAAGTATTGTTCAGTAATCTTGTTTACATAAAGTATGGTGTGGGTGGTAGTGTATCGCTGGGGGGGTTTTGGTGGGCCGGTCTGAGTCAAAAAGTCCAGGGACGTTTTTCATTCCCAGTCCGTCCCTGACAGGTTTGTTCCTTTCCAAATCATGTCCAATTAATTGAATTTACCACAGGTGGACTCCAATCAAGTTGTAGAAATATCTCAAGGATGATCAATGGAAACAGGATGCACCTGAGCTCAATTTCGAGTCTCATAGCAAAGGGTCTGAATACTTATGTAAATTATGTATTTATGTTTTTTATTTTTATACATTTGCTAAAATTTCATAATGGGTTATTGTGTGTAGATTGATGAGGAAATGTTAGAATAAGGCTTTAACTTAACAAAAGGTGCAAAAAGTAAAGGGGTCCGAATGCTTTCCGAATGCACTGTAGATGAAACAACAGGGGTGTTGGCATTACGGATTTACAGTGGTCACACCCAAAACGATAGATTTGCCTAAGGAAATCAGTCAATTCAAATAAATTCATTAGGCCCTAATCTATGGATTTCACATGACTGGGAATACAGATTGTTGGTCACAGATACAGTATCACCCCCCCCCCCCCCCCCCAGCCACATATTACTTCACAGGAAATGACATATAATAGATAAACACATCTTCCTCTCTGCAGGATGCAGGAAGTGTGACAGATTTTTTTAAAATCTGATTTGAATGAGAACCAAACGTGTAGTAGCAACTAATCTGAGATGAGTAAAAGCCAACTTCATTTTTCCTCCTAATTTGTGTAGTCATCATCACCGGTATTGTGTAACATGTTGTGTTTCGTCCTTACAAGCACTAGTGTAATGCATTCTTCCTCTCTTTCTAACCATTTCTCTCGCTATCTTCATCAGCTACACTGGAAATACCCAGTTTTTGTCATGTATTCTATACATCATTTTGTTTGTGTTGTTGAGATGTGGTGTCTGTATCTTCTGTATCCTGTAGTTCATTTTTTTGTTTTACTGATTTATTGAATTATCATGTTGTAAATTGTTTCTTTTCAGGACACCATTGTGAATGACACCCTGGTCTCAATTAGTTCCTCAGAATATACACTGAATAAAAATATAAATGCAACATGTAAAAGTGTTGGTTCCATGTTTCATAAACTGAAATAAAAGGTCCCAGATCTTAAAAAAAGAAAAGAAAAGCTCTGGTGGACATTCCTGCAGTCAGCATACCAATTGCACACTCTCTCAAAACATCTGTGGCATTGTGTTCTGTGACAAAGCTGCACATTTTTAGAGTGGCCCCAGCACAAGGTTCACCTGTGTAATGATCATACTGTTTAATCAGCTTCATGATATGCCACACCTGTCAGGTGGATGGATTATCTTGGCAAAGGAGAAATGGTCACTAACAGGGATGTAAACAAATGTTGTGCACAACATTTGAGAGAAATAAGCTTTTTGTGCGTATGGAACATTTCTGGAATATTTTATTTCAGCTAATGAAACATGGGACCAACACCTTACATATTGCGTTTCTATTTTTGTTCAGTGTAAAATACCCTTCAAAAGTACTTTAAAGATGTCCATTAGAAGGGGGGGTGGGAGGAAGAGAGGATGGATGAGAAGACAACAAAGAAGGGAGGGATATGACAATGGGTTATTATTGGATGCATAAAGCATTGTGCCACGTGCCGTCGCCATGACCACTTGAGTGGTTGCCAGGTAGAAGCTGTCCTATGCAGAGACCTATTCAGTGGACGAGCTTTGTCTTCCACCTGGTGCTCTCTCTCCTTTTCTTTCACATACTGTACTAATGGTGAAGGAATGGTTCTCATCAATTATCATTGATGCTGCTCACACACACACACAGCTGATATGAAACAATGGAATTTAATTTAAGGCAGTCTATGGGAAGCTCATATCGAGCCCTAGGCACTCATAGCCTGGCCTTTTGAATGCATCCGAGTGAGGTGAGAAGCTTTGGATACTGAGGGGGCTGCCAATGATAACTGCCAATGAGTATTATTAATAATTATAAACTGGGTGGTTTTCAGCCAATCAGCATTCAGGGTCTGACAAAACATATATTTTTACTCTTCTAATAGATAGATAGATAGATAGATAGATAGATAGGTAGGTACTTTATTGTTCCCTGATTTTTTTTTAATAGCAATACGGCACCTCAGGGGTTTGGGGTATATAACACCTGGATGGTAAGAGTCCTAGCTTCTTCAGTGGATGTTGAACACATTTCTACAGGCAAATATGTTTAATTATAGCCATGGTATAAAAGGGATAATCAACAAATCGTTCATAGAACGCATAGCCCCTCCATAGAACGCATAGCCCCTCCATAGAACGCATAGCCCCTCCATAGAACGCATAGCCCCTCCATAGAACGCATAGCCCCTCCATAGAACGCATAGCCCCTCCATAGAACGCATAGCCCCTCCATAGAACGCATAGCCCCTCCATAGAACGCATAGCCCCTCCATAGAACGCATAGCCCCTCCATAGAACGCATAGCCCCTACATAGAACGCATAGCCCCTCCATAGAACGCATAGCCCCTCCATAGAACGCATAGCCCCTACATAGAACGCATAGCCCCTCCATAGAACGCATAGCCCCTACATAGAACGCATAGCCCCTCCATAGAACGCATAGCCCCTCCATAGAACGCATAGCCCCTACATAGAATGCATAGCCCCTCCATAGAACGCATAGCCCCTCCATAGAACGCATAGCCCCTCCATAGAACGCATAGCCCCTCGTATATTATCCTTCTCTGACACCATTTTGTGGGATTGTGAGAAGGCTAGTAGTAGCTGAGAGAGTGGAGCCTCTCAGCCTGTATGACATAGCCTGCAGTCCATTTCCTTATTGTGCTATCTGGCAGTGTTTGTATAGTGATTTAGAAACACTGAGGTTGATAGAGTGGATTCAAATTCAAACCAGGGATCTCAGGAAGTGTGATGTTCATTCCCCAAAGGCAGACATGTTGAACCAGTCTGAGGGGGATACAATATTGCTTTTTAAGTCTCTCCTCCGGTGAGCGGCTCAGGCTAATGTCAACCTAACGTTAACATCCTTCTGTTGTTGAGATGGAGCTCTGTGTCCTCGGTTACTGTTCTAATGCATCTTCTTCTTCTTCACGTTGGAAGACTAGGGCCAAGATCCAATCTAAGGCACGTTATAGAGCGGCACATTGCTCTTGACTTTTAAAGGTAATTTATGCTTGAGCTGACATAAATGCGCAGCGTTTACCATGAATGCGATTTTACGAACCTCCTTGCTGTGAATCCTGGCCTAGAAGTAGTGGAACGCCACAAGTTGCCAGGATAGGGCAGAGCCAATGTAGACTTGAACTGGGTACAAAGTTAAATAGGTATAGCACAGCACATGGTAGATTTCTAGTGAATACACAGCACCCAGGTTAGGTTCAGTGGATGCACAGCAAACGTGAGGATGCCACACAAAGGTTGCAAAGTTAATCACAATAAGTACAACTACTAAATATTAAGGCTCTAGGCAAATGTAGAATGTAGCCTTCCGCTATAAGCGTACACAGCATGAAATGCAATACAACCGGTTGTTCTCCAAGTTGCCAAGCAACAACCAATACTCTTTACCTTAATATCACTTTAGCAATGAAGCTCAATAACAACACAAAAAATCGCCCTTGCGGGAGAACGGCATGGCAGCTTGTATACAACACCATGTGCTCCTCTTTTTAAAGGGCGCTCAATTACCTGTAAACCTGCAAGCAGGGAGACAAACATAGTCAATCACAGAGCACATTCAAAACAAATGCTAAACTGTATGTGTGTTATGCTAAGTATGCCAAATATGTGTGCTATACAATGTATTAGTCATTGTATTAAATTACGTAATTAATATGTTGTGGCGCTGTCTAGAAATAATTCCTAGCCCTGGCCCCAGACACTTGTGTAGATCTGAAAAGATTGGATAGGTTAAATTAATATGTCAGAAGTTCCACTTGGTCTATTGGAGGGCAAAATGGAGCTTTTACCTTTATTGCTTAAAACCCATCAACACGAGTGTCGGGGATAGCTAGCGGTTGTTTCTGTCTCTATGCTCCTCATGTAAAAGTGATAATTTTACTGGTAAACTCTGTCGCTGAAACTTTATATTATATTACTCTCAGACTATGAAAGAATGTTTGGTTGCCAGTGACATTTCATCCCTGCATACAGCCCTCGAAAGGGCCACTTACTCAAAGTTATTTATTCTTTTAACATTGTCCTGACATGAAATTTACTTGGGAGAAACATAGGTAATAATGAAATTAACACTTTATTTTCTTGAAGGTCCATTGCAGCCGTTTATATCTCAATATCAAATCATTTCTGGGTAACAATTAAGTACCTTACTGATTGTTTTAAATTAAAATGGTAAATATTACACAGAAATGGCTTCTTAGCTAAGAACAATTCTCAATCAAGAATTTTGATAGGACTAGCTGTTATTTGCAGAGAGTTTTGGAACTCTCTTTCTTTTTGGTCTATTTACTAATTTACCGCATGGTGATGTCACCAGGCAGGCCAAAACTCCATCCCACCAACACAGGCAGACATTTCAGGTGGTGTTTTCAAACATTTCTTACACAATAATATTCCAACCTCAGTGTGTAAATATACATAAAACACAAGAAAATCATGTTTTTGAGTGCGCGGGGCCTTTACAATCAGCCGGAATTAGCATGATGGTATAGGTAAGGGTTGGCATGGCTCATATGTGGCAATTCCTCTTTATGGCCACTTAGTGGAGCAGTAGACCACATTCCCAATTGTCTCACATTGTCTTTGCAATCAGGCAGTCTATAACTTTCCTGCAGCAGAGCATTGTATCTCGCTTATAATGAGCTACGTCAAAACAGCGAGATATCCAAATATTATAATACATACATCACTCTGATACTGTGCGTAGTATGAGGATTTGGAAGAGAAGTGTGTAGTGTGCGTAAATGTGTCTTAACCAATGTAACAACACTAAAGTCACAACCTTGGATTATATAAATACCAGAGGTGGGGCCAAACCCTATTATTCGACTCACAAGCAAGTTCCAAGATCCAAGTCAAACATTCTAGGAGGAAGTCGAGTCAAGTCATACATTCTCAAGTCCAAGTTTCAAGTCAAGTAAAAAGAAAATCTATACATGCAATGGCCCTCCACTGGGGGGAGTTTGGAGAGCGCAAGTGGAGACGCACTTATGTCACGCTTCATAAGTAAATGTACAATTTCGAGCAATTTTGACATACCAAAAGACTCTGCGCTATTAAGCGTACAAAGTAAACAGTTAATTTTCTTGATCACCAAACCATTTTTGGAGCTGCATATTTATTTATTATGGCATGCCCATCTCCCTACAGTTTGATGTTTGCGCTGCACCTGATCCGTTAGCTGTACAGCACATCAGCAATCTGTTCGCTAGCTCACCCGACCTGTGATGATTGGTCCAATCAGAGGGCTAGCCAATCTGTTGCACGTTTTTGTAAGGGAGATGCTGCTGCTTCTGTCTGCGGCTACTGTCTCTGGCTGTGTGGAGAGTAATCAACAGAGACTCTGTGCCACAAAATGAGTCCTCAAATTAGAGTTCTGAGTCTTGATGCTCCAATTCCAAGTCAAGTCACTCATGTTATTTTATTTTCTATTAAGTCAAGTCTCAAGTCATCAAATTTGTGACTCAAGTCCAAGTCATGTAACTCGAGTCCACAACTAAATACTCAAGTAAATACATGAATGAGCTAAAGTTTCCTACGACCCCATTCTTGAAACAAGGCTGCTTTGTTTGGTAGAGGACAAAGTTTGTTTAATGTGCGTTAAGTTCAATGCACTTAGTCAGTAGGGCGATAGGGTCCTCATTTACATTGTGGATTTCTTTAACCCCACGTCACGTGTTACTATGGAAACCGGGACAAGGGGCTTTACTACAAGGTCCAGGTGTCCTGACAATCCCCCTCTCCCTCTCTCCCTCCCCCTTCTGCCAGCTTGGCATTGCCAGGTGGGCTAACTTCAACCTTTACTGAGTTTACTCATCCACTGCCCTTTCATTTTGTTTTCTCTTCTATCCTCTCTAACACACACACTTTGTAGAGTAGTGTGTGTCTGTGTGTTATACAAACAACAGTTGGGTCACTGAGGTGAAGTTTACCCTGTCTGTGTATCCGGGCGGCCTGGCGCCATTGAAGTAGCCCCTAGCAGCCCTGCGGTGTGTGTGGAGTGTGTGTATAGTGTGTGTTTTTATTTCAGAGGACTCCCCACGCTCCTAGAGATATGTGTCTCTCATTTATTGATCCCACTATGCTGTCACCAGCTGTGGGTTGCCGGTGGATCAAATGGTGTTTCGTTTACTCTAAGAACACATGTGTACACTACAATAGGCCTATAGCATTGTGGTTTACTTGATAAAACACTGGCATGTGTTGTTTTCTATTTTAGAACTCAGATTGCCAATGATAACTTTCTCATGAAATGTGTTAGGCTACTGTCATTTTCCATTTTCTCTTGGTCATTTGAGATGTTGTGCTGCGAGTGTTAAATTTATCAGACCCAATTGCAGTCAGCTGTGATTACCACTAACACATTTCTTCTCAGTTTGCAATATGCTCCTTTTTGGATCCATCAATTTTTATGGTTTATAGGTCTCCTTTGTGTAGGCTGTGTCAGAGTTGTGTAAAAGGCTTCCTGTGAGTGTGTCTTTGGGCCAAGAGTTATGTAGACTCCTGTCAGGGCGACACAGGAAGACACACCTTTCATAAAGACGTCAATGCTCTCTTACCTGCACTAATATTAATATTGACCCTGGCCTGTACACTTCAGTATTTCATAACCCTATTGTCCTTATATGGGCATTTCCCCCTAAGGGGAGGAGCCTCTAGCAGCCCACATTAACTTCCTGCCAGAAAGGTAAAGGTAGATGTCATGCAGTAGATATGACTTCCTCTGGGATGGGTCGATCAGGAGGAAGTGCTATCAATAACAATGCATTTTTATTGCTGACATTCAAATACAAAGGAAGTTCAAATGTACATAGGGTGGCAGGTAGCCTAGCAATTAAGAGCAATTGTCCAGTGAACAAAAGATTGCTGGTTTGAATCCCTTAGCCCACTAGGTAAAAATATCTGTTGTTGTGCCCTTGAGCAAGGCGCTTAACCCTAATTGCTCCTGTAAGTTGCTCTGCATAAGAGTGTCTACTAAAATGTATATGACATGCAGTCAAGTTGATAAAAGCATGGGCAATGAAAGTGATCCAATAATGAGCTGAAATTGAAGTGTTTCTTGTGTTGCCAATTGGCAGTGCCATCTTCTGTAAACTATTGTCTCTTTGTGGAGCTCAGGCTTCAGATTGCTCAGAATTGATTTGATTAATTATTTCATTTATTTAGAGACTTCAGGGAAGTCGACTGGCAACCCAAACAAAAAGTAAGGATTGGCGGTAACTTGTGGGTCCTTGTTCAGTCTAACTCCAGACCCTGTGGTTAAAACGTCCGCCCTGTGATTGGAAGGTTGTGAGTTCAATCCCTGGCTGAGACATACCAAAACTGTAAAAATGGGACTTGTTGAGTCTTCGCTTGACACCCAGCATTAAGGAGATAGATTGGGGCAAAGACTAGCATCCTGACCAGTGGGTATACTTGTACATCAAGCTGCCTCATGCTACATAAACAGGAGATAGGCTCTTGCCCTATGAGCTGTTCCAGCTCGTGCAAGGCTACTTATGTTCAGGCCTGGGATAGTTTTCAGCGTTCTGGGTCTAAGACAAGAAATGAAATGGACTCCTGTGGAGGTTTGTGTGAGAGAAGTGACATCTCCCTTTATGCTCCTTGGGCCAAAAAGTTGTCTCTTGTTATGTGTTGAAGAGGGACTGAAAAAGGTTAGGAGTTGGGCTTGTAAGGCCTCTAGGTTGGATAGGAAGGATGTGGTGGTCTGGAAGAGATATACAAAAGAAAAACTTTAGGTACACAACATAAAAAAAGGTAAACTGAGGACTACCAACACAACTAAAACAAAGGAGCCATAGCATTTAGCGTCAATAGCAAACTGAGGGAATGGCTATACAAAGGGATATAACGAGTATACTGAACAAAAATATAAATGCATCAATTTCAAAGATTTTATTGTGTTATAGTTTATATGAGGAAATCAGTCAATAAATAGAAATGGGCCTCAATCTCCTCACGGTATTGCCATCGATAAAATGCAATTGTGTTCGTTGCCCGTAGCTTATGCCTGCCCATACCATAACCCCACCATGGGGCACTGTTCACAACGTTGACGTTAAACCGCTTGTCCACACAACGCCATACACGACTAACTGCCAAATTCCCTAAAACTACGTTGGAGGCAGCTTATGGTGGTGAAATTAACATTCAATTCTCTGGCAACAGCTCTGGTGGACATTCCTGCAGTCAGCGTGCCAATTGCACACTCCCTCAAAACTTGAGACATCATTTTGTGTTGTGTGACAAAACTGCACATTTTAGAGTGACCTTTTACTGTCCCCAGCACAAGGAGCACCTGTGCTGTTTAATCAGCTTCTTGAAATGCCACACTTGTCACGTGGATGGATTGTCTTGGCAGAGGAGAAATGCTCACTAAACAAATTTGTGCAACATTTTAGAAAAATAAGCTTTTTGTGCGTATGGAACATTTCTGGGATCTCTTATTTCAGCTCATGAAACTAACACTGTTATATATATATACACTGAACAGAAATATAAATGTATATATTATTTAGGACTTCTCCAAACAGTATAATAACAAAGAGCACAATGGGAGGAAGGATATCACCAAGCATAAACTGAACTGGTAGGAAGGAGCATGCAGCTTATATGGAAATGAAAGGAGTGATTCATTTTATGTCCCCAAAAAATGTGCATGAACACGGTGAATATAATGTATTCCCTGTTAGTGCAGGGTTTCCCAAACTCGGTCCTTGGGACTCCAAGGGGTGCACGTTTTGTTATTTGCCCTAGCACTACACAGCTGATTCAACTAACACTACTCTTCCTCAACTAAAAATGGAATCTGTCTCATCACAATTTTTAAGTCACTCCCAAAACATATTTTGAGGTAGGGTGGCATTTTACCCAAAGTTACCTTACAATTGACCCATGTTACATTTAGCTGCAATCGCCCCTATGCACTCACAGCTAATTGCAGAGGAGTAACATGCTTAAACATAGCGCTGCTAAAACCTCTGGGGTTAAAAGAGGCAGTTTGTGCATATTTTGGAGTTGAGAAATAAATAAAGTAGGAGTGGAAAGCTGGGATCCCCCTCTTTTTTCCAGGCCATCAAAACAGCTGTTGTGTCTGGAGAAGAATATGTATCTTGCATAGAACACACAACAAAAAGCCAACTATGTAACTAGATACACTATTCTACTATGGGGTAGTCAGATTTTTCTATTCATTACTCGTTTTGTTTGCAGAGGAACAGTAAATGTTGGCTGTTCTAGCATCTTAAAAGTGTGGGCTGGCTGGCGGGCTGGCTTTCTGCAACCTGCCTGCCTGTCTGTCGGTCTGTGTCTGGTTGTCTGTGTCCATCTGTGTCTGGTTGGTTATCTATCTGTCTTTCTGTGTCTGGTTGGCTGTCTGTTTGTGACTGGTTGGCTGACTGGCTGTGGCTAGTTGTACACTGATGGATCTAAAGCTGAACCAGGGGTCAGAGGGGTCAAGGATTTACTGCTGATGCAAGATAGTGAAAGCATGGTGTATCTTCCCTGTCCCTCTTTCTCATGCTTTTTTTTCTCTCTTTCTCTTTCTTTCTCTCATGTCTGAAAAGCAAATCTAAAAGTGTTGTTGCAGCCTACAACTTCCTTCCTCTGGGTCTCTTGTCCTCCACTTCAATTTCTGAAAAGCAAAAGCTTTGACATGTTTTCTATAATTCTGTAATATCTGTATGATTTTGAGCAGGTGATACATTATTGGACACCATGTGAACGCCTGAAAATGGCTTTATGTCTTGGCACATTGGTTGGCAGGCCTACTTTCTTGTTCTGTTACATTCTTCTCCTTTCACTTTCTGTTTTCTCTTAGTCAGATGTTATTGGGTTGGACTCTCATGGCTTGAGCCTGCCTCTCATGGCTTGACCCTGCCCATTGACTTGACCCTGCCTCTCATGGCTTGACCCTGCCTCTCATGGCTTGACCCTGCCTCTCATGGCTTGGCCCTGACTCTCATGGCTTGACCCTGCCTCTCATGGCTTGACCCTGCCTCTCATGGCTTGACCCTGCCTCTCATGGCTTGACCCTGCCCATTGACTTGACCCTGCCCATTGACTTGACCCTGCCTCTCATGGCTTGGCCCTGACTCTCATGGCTTGACCCTGCCTCTCATGGCTTGACCCTGCCTCTCATGGCTAGACCCTGCCTCTCATGGCTAGACCCTGCCTCTCATGGCTTGACCCTGCCTCTCATGGCTTGACCCTGACTCTCATGGCTTGACCCTGACTCTCATGGCTTGACCCTGACTCTCATGGCTTGACCCTGACTCTCATGGCTTGACCCTGACTCTCATGGCTTGACCCTGACTCTCATGGCTTGACCCTGACTCTCATGGCTTGACCCTGACTCTCATGGCTTGACCCTGACTCTCATGGCTTGACCCTGACTCTCATGGCTTGACCCTACCCATTCCCGCTCTTAGATTCAAACAGTCCCTGACCTGTCATAAAATCATAAAATCTGGAACATGCCTTTAGCATAGTAGCTGTGTAGTACCATATGAATACAAACACAATGACGACATGATATTGCAGCAATAAGTCTGCTCTCTATTTTTATATTTCTACCTTTTCTGCTCTGTGTTGACTTTGTTAGTGTTTCGCCTAGATGTTTGCATAAGCGAGTTGCAAAGGCCCCTGAAGCAATTTTCATGGATGCCATGCCATTACCCCAAACATTCAGTTGAGATCAAAAGCAGCCAATATTATTCTTTAAATATGTCCAATCAATTAAATTTACCACAGGTGGACTCCAATCAAGTTGTAGACACATCAAGGATTATCAATGGAAACAGGATGCACCTGAGCTAAATTTTGAGTCTCATAGCAAAGGGTCTGAATACTGTTGAATACAGTTTTTTTAATGTTTAATACATTTGCAAACATTTCTAAAAACAAGTTTTCATTTTAGGGTATTGAGTGTAGATTGATGAGGATTTAAAAAAAATGTAATCCATTTTAGAATAAGGCTGTAACGTAACAAAATGTGCAAAAGGTCAAGGGTTCTGAATACTTTCCGAATACACTGTACATCTAGCTGTTTTTTCTATACATCAGCAGGACAGAATGGCAGCGATGGGTAAGCTGAAGGGGGAAGTGTGTGTCTCTTTGTTAACGACAGCTGCTGCATGATCTCTAATATTAAGTCTTGAGGTTCTGCTAGAATACCTCATGATAAACTGAAGACCCATACTATTTACCAAGAGAGTTTTCATCTATATTTTTCGTAGATGTTGATTTACCAACCGATGCTGGCACTAAGACCACACTCAATGAGCTGTATAGGGCCATAAGCAAACAAGACAATCATCCCGAAGCAGCGATCCTAGTGGCTGGTGATTTGAATGCAGGAAAAAAATAAATCCATTTGACCTCATTTCTACCAGCATGTACCCTGTGCAACTAGAGGCAAAAAAAATGTCTAGATCACCTTTACTCCACAGACAGAACCGCATACAAAGCTCTCCCTTTCCCTCCATTTGGCAAATCTAACCACAACTCTACCCTACTGATTCCTGCTTACAAGCAAAAACTCAAACAGGAAGTACCAGTGACGTGCTCAATACGGAAGTGATCAGATGACCCTGATGCTAAACTACAGGACTGTTTCACTATCACAGATTGGAATGTGTTCCAGGATTAATCCGATGGCATTGAGGAGTTTATCACGTCAGTCACCGGCTTCATTAACAAGTGCATCGCAACGTTGTCCCCACAGTGATCGTACGTACATATCCCTAGCAGATCCACAGATGTTTCAGCATGACAATGCCCCTGTGCACAAAGCGAGGTCCATACAGAAATTGTTTTTCCGAGATCGGTGTGGAAGAACTTGACTGACCTGCACAGAGCCCTGACCTCAACCCCATTGAAACACCTTTGAGATTAATTGGAACGCTGACTGCGAGCCAGACTTAATCGCCCAACATCATTATCCAACCTCACTAATGCTATTGTGGCTGAATGGAAGCAAGTCCCTGCAGCAATGTTCCAACGTATAATGGAAAGCCTTCCCAGAAGAGTGGAGGCTGTTATAGGAGCAAAGGGGAGACCAACTCAATATTAATGCCCATGATTTTTTTATGAGATGTTCGACAAGCAGGTGTCCACATACTTTGTCATGTAGTGTATCTGCCTCAATTACCTCGTACCCCTGCACATCGACTGGTCCCCGTGTATATAGCCAAGTTATCATTACTCATTGTGTATTTATTATTGCTTTCATTATTACGTGTTTTACTTTTCTATTATTTCTCTATTTTCTTTCTCTCTGCATTGTTGAAGGGCCTGTAAGTAAGCATTTCACTGTTAGTCCACACCTGTTGTTTACGAAGCATGTGACGAATCACATTTGATTTTATTTTATTTGATTTAGAAGATGCAATGTGATTGGTGTGTGGAGGAAGGCTAGCTGACACATTCAGAAACCTCCTCGCCTCCTATCACTTGTGGAATTATTTCTAGCATCCGCACGGCTGTGTTTTTTTTGTTCCGCTAGGAAATGCCAAAGCTCACAGATGATGGTGGATGATTCAGTCCTTGTCTATCTTCAGTACTTTAGTACGCACAGAGAGCCAAACCCCGTCTGACTATTTCTTCCTGCCTTTTTTTTGCCATTACATGAGTTTGCTGTAAAAGTGTAGGAGATACTTTCCTTGTTTTGAAAGTGTGTTGAAAGCATCCCCTCTTGCTCAAGACCTGTTTTACTCCAACATTTAAAACTAGGACTAGGAGGAAGCTTTATATACAGAACCCAACAGTCTTAACTTTCAATCAACTTTCTACCAGTGTTCTATTAGTGTCAGTTTTTTGAAAAGTGTGTCTCCTCTCCTTTGATCTTTGCCACATCCAGCAGTGTCAGAACATGACAGGTGACAGAAACAGATATCCAGTCTAGTCTGCCTAAAGAGTTGAACTATGAGCTGCAGGGGCAAAGGTCAACAGACTATTGACACTTGACCCAGTTGATACTGATAGTATGTGCATCTTCTCAAACATTCCTTCATTTAATGATGCCATTAACTCATGGTGGCAGGCTGTAGTTTGATGCATGACACATGTGCGCTCTCACACATATGCATATCGCGCACATGCACACACGGTACTCATATGAACATACACATGGTCATAGACACACACATACATACACAGCACACACGCATTCTGCAAGCTTGTAAATAGGTTAATTTGCTTCTCCACCTTAACCGCATGCAGAGGAAATGGTGCCAACATGGAAACTTTTTTTTTTACCACCATTTTCCCTTTCATAGAGTTATGGAAAACAATTGTTTTCAGAGGTGAGATTAGTTACTTTATCACTTTTCATTGTGAGTTTAGTGGCCCAGCGGTGTGCTTAGTGCTTGTCTATTGTTCTTTTAACGCTTGCCATGATTGTGCATGACAGAGGCTGCAGCTGAAGTCTCATAAAAGGTGATGTGGACAGGCTACACTTTCTCTTTCTCTTTCTCTCTCTCTCTCTCTCTCTCTCTCTCTCTCTCTCTCTCTCTCTCTCGTCCATCTGTAATGAATGGTTCCTTTATAAACATATGCTAAAATGATAATGCGCAATATGCTGTGGTATATCATGAATATGGCTTGAGAATGTGGCTGGGGTTACGTTGTCAGGCAGAATGTCACTACTTGAATGTTCCTTGGCCAGGTGCGAACTATCAAAGACCCATATGGTGTTCTGATGTACATTAAAGTCCTTTGTTGGCTAGCTCCCACTGTATTCTTGTCTGTCTTATCCTCCCCTCTCAAACCTGTTCCACCTTTCTATTAAGCCAACTTCTTCTCAACATGGAAAACAAACCAGATTCTATGACGCTCCCTTTGTTGTCCTCCGCTCGGTATGACGTGCATATGCCATTTTTCCTGTCCCTGCTCCCTCGCTCTCTCACCCCTAATCCTGCCCCGGATGGAGGGAGGAGGAGGAGGGAGAGGGTGGAATGCAGGGTGCACCGTGGACCTTTAGCCTTATAAATGCCACCTACTCTCTCTGGAAACAGTCATGTAGTAATGTACATGAAGCTGGACTAGCTCTGGGAGTGGAGAGAAAGAATACTTTGTTTATTGTTCCATACAGGCAGGGCTCTCTTAGGGCGAGAGATGGAGATTGGTGTTGAATTGTAAAGTATCACTCCGCCTGCATCATGAATAGCAGTATTCAGTAGAGGGGAGGCGAGAGCAAAAGGACACAATAGCTTTAAGTTTTATGGTGCTTCTGTTTCTGGAGCAGATTTTGGCACGGGCCTATGGCAACACACACACACAGCTGCAGAGCTTGCTTTCCCCAGCTGAACTCTCTCTCTCTTTCTGCTCCCTCTGTTTCTAACTCTCCCTCGCTCTTTTTCTGCTTTTCTCTCTTTCTGTCTTCACACTTATTCTAATTTTCAGTCTCTCTTTCGTTCTCTCATACCCCCACCTCACACTTCCCCTTCCCTCCCCTCTTTCTATCACTCCATCTCCTCTTCTATCAAATTCCTCACTCATTATTTCTCCAGTCCTCACAACTTTCCCTCTTTTCACCAAAAAAAAGCATTCATATCAAGCTAACTCAACTATTTTCTCTGTGCCCCTGGTTTATAGGGCTATTTCTGTATATGCCTGATTTTCAAAACAATGGCATTTGTTTTCCAAAGGGCTGTGAGGCATTGTCTCTGCCACTTGGCCGCTGTGGCTCCTGCATGTCACCCTCTTGCGTCTGCGGTGACGTCTTAGGGACATTATCTCCCATAAGCCTCTGTTTGTTTTGGCTGCCTGGGACCTGATAATGGCCCCATTACTGGAGAATCAGGGCTCCTGTGCACTTCGCTGGAAGACCCACTGTCTGGAATCTGGATCCTACCCAGCTGGCAACTCCTCCTGTTCCCTGTTTATTCCACGGTTGCTAGCCAGTAGCCAGTGGCCAGGCTATTTTTAGCACCTTTCAGTCAACTTCGGTACAACATACTATGGGGAATCACACTGTCGCAACATCGGTTGAAGGATCTACAATCACGCTTGACAAGGCCAATGAAAACCGCGCCCCGTTGGAAGCCCTGCCTTCCACAGGTGATAAGCGTGAGACTCACTGCCTGCTCCAACCAATGGCGTGTATGTGCAGTGTCGCCCTGGGTACTGCAAATAATGACGTCGGGGTGCAGGCTACAATTCAGGACGGCTGGTACCCTGTTCTAGACATGTGTGCCCTGAACAAGCATCTCAGAGTTTGCAAGTTTAAAATGCTCACAAACAAGCCTTGTGTCCCGGCGATTGGTTCACCACCTTTGACCTAAAGGATGCGTACGTTCATGTGCCCATGTACCCCAGTCACAGAAAGTTCCTGAGGTTCCATTGCGAGGGGATAGCTTATCCCTATCGCCTTGCGTCTTTTTAAAGATGGCGGAGGCGGCTCTGGCACCCATGAGGGGCCAGGGGCGGAGTGTGTCTGGACGATTGGCTGAGAGCAGCAGAGTCAAGGGAACAAGCAGTGTTACACACATCCAGGCTGGTGTCCCTGTATTTATTGTAAACCCGGAAAAAGAGCTGTCTAACCCTATTGCAGCGGATTCCATTCCTGGGTCTCGAGTTAGACTTATGTGGAAATCACGCTTTTCTATGCCCGGAGAGTGTGTCCAGTTTCCAGCTCTGCTTTGCCCAATTTGAGTTGGGGCGCACTGTACGTTTTCGCCAGTTCCTGCACCTACTGGGGATGATGGCTTATATGATAGTGGTTATTCCCCTTGGACTGTTATTGAAGTGGCTGTTCCAGCGTTGGGGTGTTAGCAACATGCTTGAATGCATCACACCACCTAAATCAGTTGATTCAGGTGTCCCCGACATGCCTTCGGCAATGGCCCAATGGAGGGATCCCTGGCTACTGTCTCAAGGGGTTCTCATTGGCCAGGTGTTGTCCTGCAAGGTGGTCATGACAGATGTGTCCCCCCAAGACTGGGGCACGCTGTGTGAGGTTTACTCAATTTGGGGAGTATGGACATACGATCAACAGGCAGGGGGGGACTTGGTCCCTCCCCCTTCTCACCTTATCTCACTCCCTGTTGCTGTGGAGCAGTGCGCATTTCCTCTCAATTCGAGCAATGCATGTTCCTGTTTGCCTCAACTCTGTTATGGATCTGCTATCCACGGGGGGGGGGTGGCATCTTTCTCAGCAGTGGAGGCTACACCCCTGAGTGGTTGCCCAGATATGGAAGAGGTTTGACTAGGCTGACTTAGATCTTTACGCATAGCGAGAAGACACGCAGTGTCGTCTATTTTTCTCAATGAAGGAACTGAGTTGGGAAAGTACACTCTGGCGCACCAGTGGCCTCTGGACCCTCTACTCGCACTGGCAGGTTTGGCATGCGAGGCCGGAGATTTCGTTCCTATGGGCTCTAAGAGGGACAATCTGATGGCTAGAAGTTTACCTCCCAATTGTATTGCTACCATTCAGTCTTCAAGGGCTCCCTCCATGAGAGGGCTGTATGTGTATAAGTGGCAAGCATTTGAACTCTGGTGACAAGATAAAAGACTTGTTCCTTTTCAGTGTTCTGTGAGGGACATCCTTATGTTCCTACAGGAGGTTTTCGAGCAGTGGCGAGCATTCTTCACGTTAAAAGTGTACATGGCCGCTGTCTCAGCCGGTCATGTGGGAATTGACAGAGCTTCACCGGGGGCTCACACCCTGGTTGGGCAGTTCCTGAAAGGTGTACGAAACCTATAGCGCCCACATGGGACTTGGCTCTGGTTTTGGAGGCACTGTGTGCAGGCCCCTTTGAGCCTCTGGAGTTGGTGGATCTGAAGATCCTCTCCTACAAAACTTCCCTGCTAGTGGCTTTGGCCTCGGCGAAACGTGTTGGGGACATCCACGTGTTTTCCGTAACACCCTTCCTGTACTAATTTCGGCCCGGGCGACTCTAAGGTGATGTGCATTGTTTAAAGAGTTGACGATAGGAGATATTTGTGCTGCAGCGAGTTGGGCATTGCCACACACTTTTGTGAGGTTTTATCGCTTGGATGTCACTGCTCCCAGTATAGCCACAGTGAGCTTATGGCTGGCACAGGGGAAAGTTACTAGGCAACGCACCTTGTGTGTAATACCCAGACTGACGCATCTGACGGGGTCAGGTCTGGGTGGTTTGCCATGGGCCGCTTCATTTAGTATCCGTTGGGGTTGGCTTGGGGCATGATTATTTTTCCCCTTAGTATGTTGTACCAAAGATGACTGACTGAAATGGAACGTAACGTCATGACTATAACTATTTTTCCCTGAACAAGGGAAATTAGGTACAACACCTGTTTGGTCCCGCGTTGCCCGTTCCTGGGCTCGGCGAAGAGCGGTATTAAATTGAAGGAATCAATCCGAGCCTCACCCTTATCACCTGTGGAAGGAGTGGCTTCCAGCGATGCACAGTTTTCATTGGCCTTGTCAGTCGTGATTGTAGATCCTTCAACCGAAGTCACGAGTGTACGACTCCACATAGTTTGTTGTACCTTGTTTCCCTCCATCAGGGAACAGTAGTTATAGTCATAACGTTACTTTCCCTTTCAGTCAGTCAACAACATGCTATGGAAAAATATAATCACCCCAAGCCATAACATTACGTGTTGTATCAGTGTTTTGCGGTGTAATAGGATGGTTGACATCCTGTGTGTGAAGCTTTGAGATGTGTCTGAAGATTTTGTGTAGGCCTACTGAAGAGACATTATGTTAATGTATTAGGTTTCTGTTTAATCTAGGCATGTGGTGCCTAGCCTGTCCACTGGAAAGAATGTGAACAACTCAGTTAACAGTTGTATCAATAAAAATAGACAGTAAAATCCTCTCTCTTTCGTTCTGTGCAATTCCACAGTAAGAGTGACGCGGAGACTCACTTTTTCACTTTAAAATGTATGCCAAGCAAAAACCATTGATTTCAAAGTTTAACAAATCATACACCAATTTGCTGAAGTCTACTTTTAAAAATTTTACTAAAACAAATGTACGTTTCAATGTCACATGCACAAGTACAGTGAAATGCCTTTCTTGCCAGCTCTAAACCCAACAATGCAGTAATCAATAACAATGTAGCTCTAAAAATATCATAAGGTAGAACAAATACACACAAGAAATAAAAATAAGAAATAAGAAAAACACAAAGTATGTAAGCATTCGGAAAGTATTCAGACCCCTTCACTTTTCCCACATTTTGTTACCTTACAGCCTTATTCTAAAATGGATTAAATTGTTTTTTATTCCTCATAAATCTACACACAATACCCCATAATGACAAAGCAAAAACAGGTTTTTAATGTATAAAAAAACTTTAAAAAACGGAAATATCATATTTACATAAGTATTCAGACCCTTTACTCAGTACTTTGTTGAAGCACCTTTGGCAGCGATTACAGGCTCAAGTCTTCTTGGTTATTATGCTACAAGCTTGGCACACCTCTATTTGGGGAGTTTCTCCTATTCTTCTCTGCAGATCCTCTCAAGCTCTGTCAGGTTGGATGGGAAGCGTCACTGCACAGCTATTTTCAGGTCTCTCCAGAGATGTTTGATCGGGTTGAAGTCCGGGCTCTGACTGGGCCCCTCAAGGACATTCAGAGACTTGTCCAGAAGCCACTACCAGGAGTGGCTTCCGTCTGGCCACTACCATAAAGGCCTGATTGGTGGAGTGCTGGAGAGATGATTGTTCTTCTGGAAGGTTCTCCCATCTCCACAGAGGAACTCTGGAGCTCTGTCAGAGTGACCATTGGGTTCTTGGTCACCTCCCTGACCAAGGCCTTTCCCTCTCGATTGCTCAGTTTGGCTGGGCGGCCAGCTCTAGGAAGAGTCTTGGTGGTTCCCAACTTCTTCCATTTAAGAATGATGGAGGCCACTGTGTTGTTGGGGACCTTCAAAGCTGCAGAAATGTTTTGGTACCTGTCTTGTTTTGCACACTTTGTACAAAATAATAAAATGCAGTACGACAGGATCTTTCTAAACATAGCTCTTTATTAGCTAGCTATAACGCCATGTTCACCTGTCTCCGGCCATGATCAACTAAAGATGACCTCACCACCTGGGTGGTCTTAACCAATCATAAGGCAGTATGATACGACGGTTGAATGCAACAAATTACAATTCAGTATGTTTACACATATATATTACATCTCCATTCTTTAAAAAAATAAAAAAGCGTTTATTTTGAATACATGCTCTGTAGTTTGAACTTGAGGTAAGTAAACCATTTATACTGCATACTGCATCAACATAACAGACTCTGAAACAATGATTCAGCATACTGTTACTTTTCACTGTAGCAATGACATCTTAACATTTGAAACAAATACAATACCAAAGCATTTAAACTTTTCAAAAACAAGTTTACAGTCTGGAACTCTTTAAGGGCAGTGATCCGCCTACACCCTTTGACATTTTATAGGTCTAGGACAGCTCTAGGCTTGACCTCTCTTCCTGACCTTGTGTGATATGAATCTGAGCATGCAGGTAAGTATGGTGTATGTTGTGTGTGTGTGTGTGTGTGTTTAGTCCATCACATTCTCTTTCAAGGGAACAGTTCATCTCATCAGTGTATTGTTGTTTTGTGTTCAGTAGGGGATGACGATTGCGGCGTTACATCGCTCCTTCTGTGGTGCAAATGTGATATGAACGTTCAGTGTCAGCTGGCTGGATGACGACTGCTGGCTTCCAGTAGCCATGCTCCTGGATTCTAAATTCTAACTGACTCAGTGGTGGCAGTGGTCTAGCTGACCTGTCATGTAGTCCTCGTTGTTCCAGGTGAACAGATTGGTTGCCATGACCTTCCAGTCTCGGTCTGGGATACGATGAGGTAATATTGGCTTTTTGGTGTTTGAGGGGCGTCGTTCAAGACAGATGGGGCATTTACCAACAATGTCCCGTGCTCTCTTCTCCAAGCCCATGTGTCCAGCATGGATCTTTGTCAAGATCTCTTCTCTGAGACTGGCAGGAATTATGATTTTCTCTCCTTTGAAAATGATTCTGTTGATCTGTGATAGTTCATCAAGATGGTTCCAGAACTCTGAGACGCTCGGAGGGCATTTACTTTATGGCTGAGATCTTCTGCGGATCTGGCTTGATTCCATTCGCTGTGAGAAGATGTCTGAAGTAGCTGACATCTGTAGCGCCAACTGTGCTCTTCTCTCTCGTGGGACCTTTGCAGCATCGCGCAGAGGTTTCTGTCGTGTTCCTCTTTGGTTCAAACTCCTCCATCACATTCTCTGTCTCTACTGGTGCTGTCTCTTATAAAACTAGCTTGATGAGGTCCATGTCTAAACATGCTTTAAGACCTAGCACTGCAGGTGCTCGAGTGTCAACAATGTAAAAGTCCAACATCATGTCACTTTCCTTGTATTTGCATTTGAAACTGTCAACTGTGGGACCTTATATAGACAGGTGTGTGCCTTTCCAAATCATGTCCAATCTATTTAATTTACTACAGCTGGACTCCAATCCAAGGATGATCAATGGAAACATAGCAAAGGGTCTGAATACTTATGTTTTTATACATTTGCAAACATTTCTAAAAACCTGTTTTTGCTTTGTCATTATGGGGTGTTGTGTGTAGATTGATGAGGAAAACAATTTATTTAATACATTTTAAAATAAGGCTGTAATGTAACAAAATGTGGAAAAAGTGAAGGGGTCTGAATACTTTCCAAATACACTGTATATACAGGGTCAGTCCGTTCCAGTACCATATTTACAACATGCATCAGGATATATGATAAACACTCAGTCCTTTCCTCCATGTGATTAAGGTCATGTGATGTGGGGCAGGTGCCTGCATTCCCCTTCACTGAGGTCAAGGAGAAGAAACTGTCAGTTGACACAAGCTATTTATAACTCAATTCCATGAACGGTTCAATGGGGAAATTCCATTCTGTTTATCCCCAACACTGAATCAGAATTCTAGTGCAATGAATCAGTGGCCCTAAATACCCCTTCTCCACAGTCTAGGGAAAATGATTCTGCACTTAAATGTAGTTCTTGTGGAAGACCATGACAACACTGTGTGTACATTCTCTAGTGCCCTGTTAAAATATTAAACAATGCACTTCCTTTCTTGAAGAAATCACTGGCTGGAATGCTGAAAGGTTGGAAACTGTTTGCATTTCTAAGATGCTTAGTCCTCGGTTATTTTTTGTTTTTTAAACAACTAATTGACCGATTATTTGAATTCCATTTTGTTCCATTTTGTTTTTTCTGTGAGCTCAATGCGCACATGCGCTGCAGTTTCTCTTGAGATAAATCAGATTATGCCCAAACTGTAAGATTTAGTAGAGGGATGTAGTTTCCAACAGGCCAATGTTCTACATAGTTTAGCTTTGTTAATGTTCTACATAGTGTTCTATTGCGCGATTACTTGTTCGGTCTGTTTCTTTTACGCCTGCTACGTAAGAATGCTTGATCAAGAGGGGATACTTCGAGAGTATTTGCTTCGCGAGGTTTTGGTATTCAACAGCCAGAAAAGTATGCCTTATTTACTTTGAAGAACTACTAAAACAGTGATTTTGTCAGACAGCATAGGCAGCAGCTCCATAGAGATGAGATCATCACTTGGAATGAAATAATAAAGTAATCAAATAAAACAAATGTAATATACACAACAACTGAAATATTTTATTAAAGTTAACCATCAACAACTGATGGTTAATAAGTGAGAAGCAGTCATGGGCAGTCACTACCATCATGGGACTTGTATTAATTGTTTTATTCTGTGTGGTTACAGCATTCAACCCACATAATGCATAGTCATATATATATATATATTTTTTTAATAATCTTGAATATTTTTGAAACTGAACCGACCTCAAAAAGCACAAATTGCTCAGCACTATAAGTGTACGGTTCAAGACCTGATCTGTGAACCGTACATGATACAGACAACATCGTGGTGTCATTATACTCCTTACAGTGTTCTCTCAATTATGAAGTATGTCTAGATTATGAAATAAAAGAAAATACGTTCATTAACTCAACATGCAAAATATAAATATCTCAAACGTACCCTTTTTGATTTAGCTCATTTTTAGACATATTATTTGTAGCAATATACTCTTCAAACACCTCAAAAATCCAGAGTGGGCTCTCAATCATGGGTCGTTGAGATCATTGCATATGAGAACATTATAGAGTTTTTCAAAAGCGTGCAATCATTTTTTGGAACAAAGTTGTAGATTTTCTAAACAGAACTCTGTGGCCGTTTTGCAAACAGTGTTTTTAAAATGTAGTTACCTTCTCAAAACATAAATACATTCATCACAACTATATTTTACAGTCAAATTCCAAATAGATTCGTCAAAAGAACACAAAAAGATTAATGCAACCATACTTTTCTCGATTCCAAGCAGACAAAACAGAAAGGTAGTCTGGCTTTTAAAAATCCCAGTAGATTAATACATTTTCTTTGGAGTCAGTAGATCATGATGATCAAACTTGGAAGTACAAACAATTTCATAGGCATTATATCAATTAATTTTTTTTTTTATATAAAGAAGCACATTGTGTGCAGGATTCAATCCAATTCCATGTATTCAATACAAAGGCTGGTTTGCTCATTGTTTTGAAGACTTTCCAATGGTACACAATCCACAATAGAAATATGGGAAGGTGAATACAATGGATCAACACAACTGATATAAATGTATAGGCCTCAATCTACATCAAAACAAATCTCTATAATGGAAGGTCACAATAACTAGGTTTCCATCCAATTTGTGACAGAAACATATGCAAATCTTCCCAACAGTGGTGTGTTTCCACCAAACTGACTTGTTGCAGATAAAAATCAGTGCCTGATGGCATAGTTCACACACGTTTTCATGTACCAAATACATTTTTTATGTTGAATGTGTTTCCATCACATTTTCAACTCTACTGATAGTTTTGTTCACAAAAGCTGTTGCGTTAATAGTAAATGTGCCTACTCTGGTATTGGCACGTGCACTCTAGTCAACAGCTTGCAGATACAGTGCGGAAAGGCTGTCTACATAATGAGATTATTATGGACAATATTTTTATTTGTCAAATGACAGTCAAGCATCGATCGTCATGTCACCAGAATCAGACCCTCAATATTTATTGGAAAGGAGCATTAAGATCACCGTTCACTTTCACCAACCTGTGAAGTTCATCATAAGTTATTTAATTGTAGCCTAATAAACTGCATGATTTCCCGAGTCGTAGTGGGAGGACACACACCAGGGAGGACACACACCACATCATCGCGTTTCCACCGCCATTTCTCGCGCAATCATTATTTTAATTGTTTTTGTGTAATTTTACCCCATTTTCTCCCCAATTGGTAGTTGTGATCTTGTCATCGCTGTCAACTCCCCAACGGGCTCAGGAGAGGCGAAGGTCTAGACATGCGTCCTCCGAAACATGACCCGCCAAGCCGCGCTGCTTCTTAACATACTGCCCGCTTAACTCGAAAGCCATCCGCACCAATGTGTCAGAGGAAACATTGTTTGACTAACGACTGAAGTCAGCTTGCAGGCGCCTGGCCCGCCACAAGGAGTCGCTAGAGCGCAATGAGCCAAGGAAATGAGTTCAGTCTAGAGGCATCTGTCTAGACAGAGCTGTGTTGTGCTGCTGGACCAGAGCTTACTGAGATAATATCAAGACTTAAGATCAGCAGGCTAACACAGTCTTGGAGTGGTTAACCAATAACCCCTTACTTAATAATTTACTTTCGACTCTCATCTGCCACCAACTCTAACACCAGACTGGGTGGGGTCGCTCAAGCTAAGTTCTCTGTAACCATGCCCTCCTCTTTGGGTGGTACACTTTTTTTGTCTTCTTTCACCCCTGCAGCGTTCTTCTGAGAAGCAACTAACCTACTAATGGTACAGTTCAAATAACTATCAGGGTTTATAAAATCACTGAACTCTCACTACACTACACTTTTCCAAGCACTGAAACCTTGTGAGTTGTCTGCATGATGTAATCTTTGTATTTTTAACATCCACAGACTACTGTTCGAGTTGTCCAAGCTATTTAATTGCCCTAGGTTACAAAAGGTATCCAACAGAAGGACTGGACCAGTGCAGTCCCAACCAGTGTGCATGACAACAGTTGCTTGGCAAGCTAAAGGCTGAACAACGCTGAGCAGCTTTTCTGGTGGGAATGGAATGATGTCATCCTCTCTAGCTCCTCAGTGCCTCAATGTTTCTCACACTTCAGCAAACACAAGCTCCTACCATCAGCAACTTTTCTGTTTCTCTCTCATTGAGAGAAGCTATCGTACTTTACTCAGCAAAACTAATGGTGTCTCTGTTATGGGGTTTGTTAAACTGGGTAACCAAGTGAACACAACTAAGTGCTTACTGTAAGCAAGTGATTGCCTGCAGGGCTGATCTTCTATTAGCCCCAACGATGGTGTTGTAGGAGAAAACTATTTTATTTTATTCACAGACTGGAAAATGCTCACACTGGAACTAAGGGGCCTAACCTGAAACATGAAAACCAGCGTTCTCCTGGCATCTGCCAAACTCAGTTTGGAACACGGTAGTGAGTGCTGCAAGTGAGGACAGACGATTTTTACACGCTACGCACTTTAGCACTCGGCGGTCAAGTTCTGTGAGCTAGTGTGGCCTACCACTTCCCGGCTGAGCCGTTGTTTCTCCAATTCACAATAACAACACTTACAGTTGACCGGGGCAGCTCTAGCAGGTCAGAAATTTGAAGACCTGACATGTTAGAAAGGTGGCACCCTATGATGGTGCCACGTTAAAAGTCACTGAGCTCTTCAGTACGGGCCATTCTACTGCTAGGGCTGTTACGGTGACCGTATTACCGCCACACCAGCAGTCACAAGTCATGACGGCAGTCAAATTCCACTTGAGCATTTAGTCACGGTAATTAGGCTTCTCCAAGCGCTGATGCTGCTGATGGTCATTAGTAGCCTACCAAACTTGCTAACTGCCTGGTACTCAGCACTCAATTGTCCCTCTGATCACTGACATCAATGCAAATGTAATATAAAATCTAAATCAAACACTTCAAGAGAGCCCATGAGCTCATGTTGCACAACATTTCTATAGGCTATGCAATTGCGTGAGAAAACAGTGATGGTCTCTACTAAAAAGAGGAGGATCCCATCAGCTTTCTATAGGCTAGGCCTACTATATTTATTTCTCGACTTTCCTAATATTAAGCACATTGCTTCTCTTTACAACAGGAGTATAGCCTACCTGGCTGGCATGAAAATTAAAAACTAATGTTATGCAAGGCAGATGACTAACTGTCAATTCTTCATGGCTAGCTTGCTAGCAAGTCAAATATTGTATTAAGGCAACATATGCTGTGAGAGTTTCTTTTATTTAGCTTCAGCAACAAAAAAAAAGGGGGTTTTGACTAGATACAGCTTTTGTAGATTTGACTTTGCATAGCAGGTTAGGTGCTCCGTTTCGCATACTTTGATTTGGATTGCTCCAATGTGCGTGCTCGGAGCACGGTAGTATGCATATTGAGAAACACCCTGTATGTGTGAGGGAGAGACCGGTTTTGGCTCGCAGCCCAGGGCTTTGAACTCACTAAAGTTCAAATAGACAGACTTTAGACTCCAAATATCTCACCATTACACTGTTTCCATGCAAAATAGGAAACTTTGGCGACACCACTTTTTGGGCTGACGCCCATAGCCTCACACAATGTCTATAGACAACTTATATGCACACATTTCAATAAGCCATAGCCTTCTGTAGATATAATCATGATGACGTTATATGATTAAAAAATAAACTCCTGCTAAAAAAGTCCAGGCTTCAGGCAAAGCTGCACACATATTGTCTGAGGTATAATAAATATATAAGCTATTGTTGTAACCTTGGCTTTGATTAATTTGGTGAAATGCTATTTTATAAAATTAATTATTCTAACGTTTAATCGATTACGTGATTGAATTAAATAATGCAAGAATTAAATTATTAATAACCTGGTGCACCACTGGAATCTGTCGTTTACAGTGTTACCGATTCCAGAAAACAATTTGGGATATTATATATCTTATAACAGTCAATTATTAACCATACCGCTTATCAGTCTCATTCTAATGATCGTAAGATCTAAATCTACACGAACCCTAGCGAACAAGTTGAATCAGCATCACACAAATTGGCTTAATGATTTATTTACTAGCTAAAGAATCACACAGAGTTACATATATATACACAATATATTATACATCAACTACTCAGTCCCTATTGGACTAACTCGATATGACGGCTGGTTACACAAAGGAAAGGGGAGAGGGGGATGAAAGAAATGAGAGGGAGAAAGAGACAAAGGGATGAAGTCTCTATCGGACATGGGAAGTTATGGCCAAACGTAAACACAAAAATCTGACACTTTAATAACCACCCATTTGGAAAAATGAAATGCAATTATATATTTACTCTGAGCTTGGTTTCGATAGATGGGTCGAAGACGGAAGATCGCCATTGTCCTTTGGAGAGTCTTTCTTGTCGTGGGATGTATCACTTCCTCTTCAGTGATCCATCATTAGAGTTCATGCCGTTTTGCCATACTCGGCTCACGCAATGTTCTGGCTGGTCTAGTCGAAATGTACTATTTTAACATGGCGATCGCCACCTCCACGTTATCTTTGCATGTAGCTTTCGTTAGATAGAGTTGTAGTTCAATTTAGCCCTTTTTTAACGCATGGACACCAGTCCTAGCGTCATTGGGAACTAGGGTTGACTTTCGTCAACAGGCTTTTTTAGTGGGGGAGAGAAGGGCGTGTTTCATAGTTCTCAACCAATGTCTGTTCACTTGGGTGTGGCCACTGACTTGACCTAAGTTTTCCAATGCGAACAATTCTCTATTATAGGAGACTAAAATCACATTTAATCTTCTCACAAATAGTTTAATTTTGAATAATATAAATTGGGCTACATTTACATGTTAATCTGATAACTAGAATGTGTAGACGTTCAAAGATACAATGTTGTATTATCATGCAGTAACAATATCCCAAAACAACCACTGATCTGACATCACATTCTTTAAGTACCAACTGACACTTTCAACTGGTTGGATTACAGAAATATTGTTCCGTTCTTCTTTGGATGTTACCAGACTGTAGAGTCTTACTCTGTGGCAACATTTTGGTAGAGTGGTGAGAGAGCTTCAATATTTCTGAGGTCATAAACCGGTGGGGGAGAGGGAGAGAAAGGTGGTTTTATAACCCCCGCCCACCCAACAGGGCAAGTCGTGACACTATTTAGCAGATGCTTTTATCCAAAGTGACCTACAGTCATGCATGCATGCATACATTTTACATATGGGGTGGTCCCGGGAATCAAACCCACTAATGTGGCATTGCAAGCGCCATGCTCTACCAACTGAGCTACAAAGGACCACATGCTACCTACTTTTGCACACTGTCACATTATAAAGGACCACACAACCAGTTGACACGGCCCATTATCTTCCAATGCTTTTAACCTATTAGTCAGCAGCAATAGCATTCACAGTGGCCTGACTATATCACATTAATTAACACAGCCTATTCATAGCCAACTCTATTCTTTCTCGTTACTCACAAGGACTCCCCAGCATTGTGTTTGAAACGTAATTTTTATTAATAGCGTGTGTGTAAGGTACAGTAGAGTAGTGGTGCTGTTGGTGGTCCTGTTGAGGTTTACATTTGAGAGCTGGAGGGATGTTGGTGGGGGGACGATGGGGTGGGCTATGTTATGGGGTGGTCCTCTCTCTGATCCTAGGTGGTAGAACTACTGTATGCCTGTGTGGCCCTATGCCTTGGAGTTACTGCAGGGGGATGGTGGTGCCCTCCCAAAGTCAATTAGGATTGTGGTGGTGGTGGTGGTGGTGGTGGTGGTGGTTGGCATCAGATTAGAGGCTTTCCAACCTGACTCACTTGGGCAGGTCTGAAAACTCCCTTTCACTACAGGCTGGTTGAACTAGTCTTTCGAAGCCACAGAATAGTTTATATGGTTCAGGGGTGACCGTTAATTCAGGTACCATCGCTGTGCGAGGCTACGGTATCCAATACCAGCTTACCTCTGCTACACACAGTCATTTGGTAAGCTGGTCCTGTATACCACCTTATTCTGTTCTTTGTAAGCATGCACTGTGAACTTCTGAGAATTTCAGGTTGAATTTAAATATTGACATGTGACAGCCAACATCAACTGACTGCAGCTCTCCCAGAATCAGCAGAACACAGTTCGACCTAGGTAATGCAGCACTCTCTTCCTTTTTCTAGGAACAGCAGAACACAATTAGCTAAACTCCTCTGGCCTGCATTTCCATCTTTTCAAGAACAGGAAATACATATCTGGTCGCTGTTTACTGCTCCCAGGAGGGGTCTTTACTTTAGCCAGTGATACCCTTTAACTTCTTGACTGTAAACAGGTTGCTCTCTTTTCATTGTGGCAGTATTTGCCCTGCTCTGAATATTAAACAGTTAATCCCTCATCATGGTTTCTAAGAGGACCAAGGATGTTGGAGTAATTTATTCTTACAAGGAAGAGCTAGTAATTTATTACCAGAATATGGAAAAATAGTATCATGCTTTTGTCTGAGGAGGATGTTACATACTTTTCTCCTCAGGTCATTGACTGTTCAGCTCTGTTAGCTCGTGTCATTATGTCAGTTAAACACCAGGAAATTACCCACCAAAAACCTTACAAGGTGGGAAAAGGGAGTTTTTACCCCCTCAGAACTCTTGGCCAGAAGAGTCTCCAGAAGAGTTAATAAGAAACATAACTGCATTGTTTTTGTTATTGTTTCAGATTGAATTAGCTTCACTAGCATGCAGGGTTGGCAGAGATTGAACTTGTGGCACTGACTTTTCCATTGGTTGTATTGTACCAGGGAAGCTAAATCAAGAAAGTAATTGAAGGTATCTGACATATTTATTGCAGCAACAAAGCTTTGAAGCTCTATCATTATCCAATTAGCAAATTTTGCTCTGGAGTGTTATGCTCTAATCAGTCAGGCCAGGAAACAAGAGTCCTCCCTCCTTCCTGGACACTAAGAGAGATACAGTGGACTCCTGTTGTAGCATCAAAGCCTTCAGAAGGGACCACATCCTGTTGGACACATGGGTCCACTGTATCTCTCTCAGACAAAACAACCCAATCACTCCAACCAATGGAGGAACAGGAGAACTTGACTCCCAGCTCTGTCCCTGTGCACACTTTTGTATTTTGATTGTTAAGTTGTGAGTATTTGCATTCAGATGTGTTACTTATTCTATGCATTTCTTTACAAACTCTCCTATGACATTCTGAAGACTGCACTGATTGCAGACAATAGTTCTTACATTTCAGTCTGCAGTAATTCCTCCACAGTGTGTTTGGAATAGGAACATAGGACCATTAACATTGGATGCTGATTGGCTTAGTTGAAGATTTGAGCAACAAGAATGTTCTTAGCTTATTGGGCATTTGAAATAAGGCAGACCTTATTTTTTTAATGGAAGTAGCGCTCAGCTTATGTGGGCCCCTTTGTTGCACATGTGATGTTTCTGTTTATTACACAATATATTCTGAGGAAAGGTTTCCTGTCTCTCCCAGTAAAATGTGAGTGTGAGTGTGAGTGTGTGTGTGTGTGTGTGAAAAAGACACCGAAATCAGAGATCCCAGGAAGCCGAGTAGAGGATGTGTCCAGGCATGTTCCCATCATCCCTGTAAATGATTACAAGGAAGTTGAATTATAGCTCAGAGAAAATGTCTCCTCCAACCAACTCTGAACTTCACCCCACTGTTCACAACCACTCAGGATGTACTCTCTGCTCTAGACCCACTGCTCTACTTTGGTGCACTTAAACTACCTCCTCTTATGTAAAGAGTTATGTTTTTGCTCAGTTTGGCAGTTTCCACCACCTGACTTTAGGCCGGTTGCTCTAGGCTTGGATGTGTGTGTATGTTTGTCTTAACTGTTTGTACGACCGATTCTGACATCGTGTGTCTCTGTGCACAATGAGGAAGCCCTTGTGATGTCACTTATGGGAAAAAGCCTAAGAAGCAGAAGCCGTTGACCCTCATGATTAGCCTTGTTGCAAAGCGCAACCAGCTGCAGTGCCTCTTTAAAGTCTATCCTGCTAATAAAACATGATTCTATTATGCAAAGACAAAATGGAGAACTGATTGACATCACGCTTTGTTGGCATAACAGAAACACTCCTCCGCAAAATCCACCATCTCATTGTGCTCTTTCGCTCTATTATTTGTTTACTGTATGGTCCCTTCACCGACATATGATTGGTTTGTTATGACATGCCCTATCGTACCGTGATTTTTCAAGTGGCTGGCAAAGTGTCATAACTGCTTCTCATGCATCAAAGATGTGTTGGTTTTTACGGTCAGATAGTAGGATGTATGTCTGGGGCAAGATTGAGGGGGGAAATGTTCTGTCCCAATGCTTGCTTTAAAGAGAGTGGTCATGCCTTTAATGCAGTGATTGCTGGTTGATTTAGGGCTCTATTCAACTCATATAGCAGAAGTTCAGCACTAAAGCCCAATTTAATTTTAAAGGCAATGTTTCCGCCTTGGTGTAGACTGCATTCACGGTAAATGCTGCATATGTCGGCTCAGTTGGAAATTACCTTTACATTCTTAATGCTTCAGCGATACAGACTGTATTTTTATTTTTTTGCAGGTTTTTCCCCAAGATTCAATAAGGTTCTATTTCAAGTCTTTGACTAGGTAAGTGTTGTCCAATTTTTCTATATATTTGCTATACTTTTGCCATATATGTGGTTTTTCATTACACATTCTATTCTATGAGGCACTTTTGTTTTTCTGTTGCGTAATCAAGGCATATAGTGGTGTGGAGGCCAAGATGTCATCGAAGATGCCAAGCTCTAACAACATAGCCCAGGCCAGGAGGACAGTACAACAGCTGAGGATAGAGGCCGGTATTGAGAGAATAAAGGTATGGCATGCTGAAAGTTAGAATGAGTAGAAAGCAGTGTTGAGTAACAATAAATGGTCCTTACCTAAATGTCTCCCTGTGCCTGCGCATGCTTGTGGGTGAGTGTGCATGTGTGTATGTGTGTTGATGGAGTGAGTCTGTGTGAGCATATTGACTCCTGTGTCAGCAGAAACCCTCCAATTCACACACTCATGCACACTCTCATATCTCTCTGTCCTGTAGGTATCCAAGGCCTCAGCGGACCTCATGCACTACTGTGGCGAACACGCCAAATACGACCCTCTGCTCATGGGCATCCCTGCCTCAGAGAACCCCTTCAAGGACAAAAAGCCCTGCACTATATTGTAGTGAACACTTTTTTATTTATCTGTTTGCTTCTTAATGTTGCCTGTATTTTATTGTCTGGGGAGAATTGTGATCTAAAACCACTACTCATCCATCAATCTTGCCTTAAAGCCGGTAACGTTACCCTTTAATGAAAACACTGTATTTTATCACTCAATTTGAACTTGCCATAGTTACATACATAACATACAGTAAACAGTTTGAATATGCGTTGGGACAGTGACTGTTAGTGTCTGTCTGATTTAGCTCAGTGGACGTAGCCGTGGTTTCCATCTATCCTTTTAACAAGTCTGTTATATGTTGGTCTTAAATCATATCTGCTGTCATGTGGGTTACATTGACCGAATGTAATGTATTTCAGGCTTTGGAGTCATGGTTGGGACATGTGACTGTATTATCTTCTCCCCATTGACTCATGCTGTTTATTAATAACTTCCTGGTTTAGCAGGGAGTCACCTGGGTTGTCAGTGACTAATGGAGGAAGTAGACGTCATCAGATCCTTCTACTAACGCAAAGAGCAGAAGTGTTAGTGCAGAGGATATGTCAACTCAATGCCAATTGATAGGAAACTGCAATGTATTGCTGAGGCAGGTCATTCACCTAGACCTCAGTATACAGCACTCCTCCCAGGCATTTAAAGCAGGTGTTACATAACCTAACACTGTGAGCCAAGTCGCCTTACTTATTATGATAGGGATCATATCATTCATGGATAGTTTGGAATTTTAAAGAGGAGTTTCAGGTACAAGTATTCCGTTGGGAGAGAAGGTGCATCAGCTGGGCATGTGGGTTGTTATAAACAATGTAATAAAGGATTTTCACTCCAACCATGTACACCATATCATGTATTCAAGGCTGATCCCAATGTCCAGAGATAGTACTAAGTGTCCTGTTGAACAGTAAAGAATAGAATGTCCTGTATGCCCTGTCGTTCAGCTGTTGGGAACATGTCCCCCGTGACAAATTTAGATGAACCGAACCAGATGTATCTGTGTGGTTAGATAGGCTGGAAAGTAAAATCATTTCTGGGAGCAATGTATCTTTCTGTGCTGAATTACAGTGATTTCTAACTGAATCATGCCATTGTTGTGTATATGCCTTGTCACTAGCAAAAGAGAAAAGAAAACATGTCTGATTGTACTTACCTGGTGCTACTGTTTGTATTGTTGGTGTTAGCCTCCCTCTAAAAGGTACTTAATTAGTCATAAAGGTATTGAAATCAGAGACAAGGAAACCCAGTAATCCATTACGAAAGTTTCTCTCTAAACTTAGTATGCTAAATCAGGCTACTGTTAATTTGTGTGCCGTCACAAGATAATTCTGATTCAACCAGCATACCAGCAATGGCCTTAATGTACCTTAACATGACCCTTGTGAATCTGGTGGATACAAGACATCTGTATGTGGCTTTGTTCTCCATAACACGTGATGGAGCCTTGGTTCTCTCTCTGCGGTTGTACAGTCTTTCCTACTGTTATTAAACATGGTTTTATTATTGCACCTTGTTTTGTCTGCTCTGCTTCTTTGAAGTCTTCCTCTTTGATAATTTCTCAATGCTAGTTTTCAGGGAAGTATATTTTCATTGTTAGTCTGATGATGTATACTACCATGTGCAAGAGTCCATTGTGCCCATTATGTTAAAATAATCAAACAATTAATCTCAGAAAGCATAATATTAAAATGTAGCATCCAGGGGATGCAGACCAAGCTCATCCATAGGACTCCCACCCACTCAGCACTTTGGTTCAGCTCCAGCCATGTGGCCTAAAGAAAGCTACTGAGTTATCTATGGCCTAGCCTTGCTTCCTCTCATTACGTGGGGTCCAGCGGACATGTATTTATACCTCACCATGGGAGAGAATAGAATAGGCCTTGGCCCACAGCCGTCTGGGCCCAGTGAACAGGAGAGAGCTAAACATAGAAGGTGCTGAAACCCTGGTTTCCGCTCTTCAAGAAAGGAGGAGCTATTTTGGGGATTTGTCTGCATAGCCTGAAGCTTGTTCCCCTTGATTTGCTGTCCTTGTTTTTGTGCAGCTGGTGGGTAAATATGTTTTTTTCACTCTGAGGAAAATTGTGGATCATATCCAAAAGAGACATCTTTAGCTATTGTTCCCTCTTGCACAGGGTTAATCTCTGCAGCTGGGAAGGCTAGGCACAGTTTTACTATTTTACAGTGGAAGCCTTAGGGCACAGTGTTCTGCAGAAGCCTGGCTGCACAGTAGCAGTGTAATGATATCAGCTCTAAGCAGACGTATCAGCCATGCAGCACACAGTGTAATCCTGGTGAGCACAATATCATTGTGTTCCAGGGCGAGCCTGGTGGGCACATTGCTAAGGCCTGGCAGGCCGACTGACCACGTGCCTCCCTCTGTGAAAGCTTGGCAGTTCCAGTGTCAGTGTGTTGGAATGTGCTGATGTGGGGGAGACGGGGGGGGGACGGGGGCAGTGTCGATCCAATCTCTGCACTGTTGGCAGTGCCACCCCCACACAGCCCCTCGGTTAGACCAAGCCACTCACTCACCTATTCAGCAGTGCAGTGGACCGTACCAACCATGGCATCTAATCTACTGGCTACTACTCCCAGTGCACCCTCATGATATTATAACACTGTTGTTATGCAAGTTATTCAACTTTTGTGTTTTCCTATAGAGATATACAGTGTTATTCTGAAATGCTTCTTATTATTAGTGTTCTCTGTTGAGTAAGTGTAACATGTTGAGTGTAATCTGTTAAGTAACCTGTAGCTGTAAAATATTGTCTCAAGATTCCTTCTCCCCAGTTACATTGAGTGAAAAATATGTTTCTGATTCATTTGAAACCTGTCATCACCTGACTATTTATTGCCCTTTACAACCTTTTAAAATGTGTGTTGATTGTAATAACCTGAATGCACAGGGGTACCAAAGGAGCAGGTTGGGTAGATACGAAAGCCTGGGGATTGTCAAATCCCTCCTGTTATTCCCTGAACTAGTCCAGTACCAACATAACACTTACATCAACCCTACCCTAATTATATATCAAAATAACCTTTTCCCCGACACCAACACAATACCACATGACATCAGTGTCAAACCCTCCACCAGTCAGTCACACACATTAGTTACATCATGGTATCCTTCAACACAGTGGCGGTTGGGAGGTTATACTATATAATATACAATAGTATTGATGAAAATATAATAGAATCCACGTGAAACAACTTCTTTGTAGTTTGTGATGTTCGTTTTTTAAAATATTTAACATTATTCCAAAAGATTTTTAAAGCCATTTATAATGAACACGCAACTGCAAAAGATCATTTTCCTCATGTGGGAAGAAACTGGGTTTTGCTGTGCAAAGGTGACTTTGCTCTTCTTGTGATCCTAATCAAATGGGGGAAAGCCTGCCTTACATCAGCTCTGACATCATCCACACCCGACGCCAGCGTCATCTGTGAGCATGTCACTCAATAGCAAGTGGAGGAAGGAGTAGGTGGTTTATACAACCTGCACCCACAGCAGTCTCCCTTACAAAACTTTTCAAAGACTTCCAGTCATGTGCTCTCTACCACACCTTCCCTGTGAAAGACTAACCGGCTCAAACAACCTTGCAGGCATCAGGTGTTTGATAACTGGGGTAGAGTTTACACTATTACCTACCCCAGCACAGGTTTTGTAATATGTTGCAATTGTATGTAATACAAGTAGCGCAGTGGTCTAAGACACTGCATCTCAGTGCTAGAGGCGTCACTACAGACAACCTGGTTTGAATCCAGACTGTATCACAACTGGCCATGATTGGGAGTCCCATAGGGCGGCGCACAATTGGCCAATCATCGTCCCGCGTGTGGCCGGTGTACGTCATCATTGTAAATAAGAATTTGTTCTTAACTGACTTGCCTAGTTAAATAAAGGATAAATAAAAAAATGATGTCCCCTCTGGCAATACAATATTAGTTGAAGCAGTGAACTTTGTTTCTTTTTCCATTCAACCTTTATTCACTTGAGCACTCACTATTGTCTCGTTCAATAGTTTTGCATGCAAGTGAAAAATCCAAGCATGTGTACTCAGCAGAAACCTGGATTGTCAAATATGCACGTGCATTGTGTGTGCAGTACTTTTCCTAGTGAGGCAACAGGCAGGTGTAATGCATTCAAAGAGGTATGCAGGAAGGGCACTCAGCTCAACCGTGGGCTGAACTCAGGATGGGTGAAAATGGGAAGCCGTTCGGATGAATGAGCAGTCTTGCTGACCTAAGCAGAACAAAACGTGGAGCCGAGGGGGGCTATTGTCACCCAGCATGTCAGATCCACACGTGATTCCCTATACAAGTGTTAGAGGGGTCAAAGCTGAACTAGCTTTGTTACATTTCCAGAAATGAAGAAAAAAAATGAATGAGAACGACCATCAAGTTCTGGCTCGAAAAATACTTTTTATTGACGACAATAATACATATGTGCCTTTGCAGACAATTGCAGATAGATAATGGTAAAAAAATTGAAAACATAAATACATTTAAATATCATAACAAATAACTTAACTGTAAAAAAAGAACTATTCACTTGTATAAAAAGTTGGCATTGGAAACACTGACTGAATGCATAGTATCTTCACTGTTCATTGAATATTTAGCCCTTCCCTTTTTAAATAATTACAAAATAACAATAGTAAAGACAACATCAACAGTGTGAATATTTTTTTTCAGTGTTTCTACAAGCGCTCTGTTTCGGCAAAGAGAGGGGTCTAGGTTGTCTTGACAACAGTGCCTTCAAAAGAGCTCATCTTTTGGTTTCTCTCCATCTTTAAAGTCCCCAAAAGGTGAAGTGCTCTGCCATACATGATTTTATCCTTCTGTACAGTGTGTCCATCTTCCGTTAAAAAGCACAGACGTCGGTTACGGTCTCGTGACCGAACATAAAAAGTGCCTCGTCATCTCGCCTCGACTACCAGAGCCAAGAGTTCAACTCCACCATTTGAACTTTTGTATCCCATCTAGATGGCTGGATCTGATCTTTTTTTTTTTCTTCTCAAAATGCTTTATTTTGTTGATGTTTATCTTCTTTTTCCTCCATCAGGAATTTTCCCAGGGTAGTGTGTCCATCAGGGATCACTCTACTCCCGTACAGAGAGAGTCCTTCGCAGGTCTTGCTGTAGGGGGGACTCATCATCGCTCAGGGAGGTTGATGATGGGTACCCACTGGTCCATGCACCGGCTCTCTCTGCAGAAGCGGTTCACTTTGCTCAGGGCTGGGTCTTTCCAGGAGGAGGAGTGTGGGCTCTGCAAAGACAAGAGAAAAAGAGAGAAAGAGTCAATAGTTGCAAAATTATCCTAACGCCTGATTTTATGGCCTGTAGGCATATTATGCCAACTTCAATAGAATAGATAGAAACCTGGGGGTTTCAAGACGATGAGCAATTTAAGTTATTTCCCTAAATTAAAAATGTAAGTTATTTCCCTAAATGACAATTCGACAGAAGTCATTAGTAGCAAGACTGAGTGGTGCGGTACAGGACACGAGGAGTGAGTAATTAGTGGGTGTTGGCATGTTCTGTCATGTCCAGAGCATGTGCACCAGTAAAATAAAATAACTTTTGAGCCATTTTTAGTACCTGCTCGTGTTTGAAAGTTAAAATATTTGAGTGAATATGAGGTGAATAAAGTGGGAATAGATACTTACAGTGACCAGGACACAGTGCAGGTCCATGGGCTCTCCCCCCTGTTTCCCTCCTCCTCCGAGGATCTCTGCCAGACGCCTGGTGTTGTTCACTCGCAGGATGCTGATGTCATTCTCACAGCAGAATGCCTGGATCAGGGTGAAGTGGATCTGAAGGGCCACGTCCTTTACATCCTCGTCATCTGTAGCCAGGATGCACAGAACCACATTATCTGGATCTCTAATGATGAAAGTAACAGATCTGTGGTTAGTAACACAGTAACAGCACATGAACTGCAGACATTCTAAACAGGCATGCATAAACAAAAACGACATAATTGGAACTTTGAACTTTCATTGGTTTTAAAGAAGAGTAGCCTAACTTACACATTCAATGATTTTGCTGCTTCATAGACCCCTACTGTTATGCATCCTTGGGGTAACGCCAATGAGAGAACCTCTTCCAATGCTTTTGCCACTGTATCCATCCTAAAACAGAACAAATAATGAATTATTAAAACTCACATCAATTTTCACATATGCATGGCCAAAGCTCAACTTCTTGAAAATTAGGGCATGCCAGGGCTAGTCTATCTGACCTGGCAGACTAACGTTACTGCCAAGCGAAGGAGCTGGATATCATGTGCTACTATCATTAGCTAGCTAGCTAGCTACTGTTCCTTGACCTAGCTGCGAGTCCAACTGACTGATTTGCAAGTTCAAACTCTGAAATCGCGTTTGTTTTTCGGTGCATGTCACTCTATAATTGATTTAAAAAAAAACTATTGTATGCTGAGTACAAAGATAGTCAATTTCACTGAAGTTTTTAGTTCAAGGCAAAAGTGTTTGCCTAAAATTACCTGACACCGGCGTTACAGTGTTAGTCTAACGTTAACTGCAGATTGGCCGGAACGCGTCTCGTGAGCTCAACAGAAAAGCTGGCGTTACATATTCGAATACTGCAAAAACTTCAACCAAGCCAAGCTACCTAGTTAACTAACCAAGTCATATCAAAGTTGTCAAACTACTTAAAAATAATAAAATACATTTAAGTTTATTTTTTAAATGTTAACGTGCATGCTTGCCAAGTTAAAGTGACAGAAGAGTCACTCGCAAGTTGCATTGGCAAAAGCGCTTAAAAGAAAAGCTTACCTTTCTGCAGAATAATCCCCACTTAGTTCCTCAAATGTCATTTTGCACATAAAATCAAAATCGAGAATATGGTATTTGTTGCTGATATGTCACTGTTAGTGCTAGTGAATTTTTGACACTGTAACTACTCTGTTTATCGCTGTTGGAAATGAGGCAACAACTGGTGTCCACAGATAATATCCCAAGAACAATGGAAGTGCATAGTAACGTCAAATATTTGCATACTTAACATCATTGGCCACATGCTAATTTACCAAGACCTGTCTGGAAGGAGAATAGCTGTAAAATGAGTAGCAACTGTAATGAGATAATCTGATTGGAAGACTATCTTAGAGAGGCGTGGTCTCTCTCCAGCTGTTGCAGCTACTGTATGTGAGGTTCTGTACCTCGTTAGGAAACCGGTCAAAATGTGTTATTCAAGGCCAATTTAGTTATTCTAGATAAAATAAATAAATGTTTTAAAAGTTTGATAAAGAAATGCTTGATTGTATCCCTATCTGTCAGTGCATTTGTGCATTTTGAAAACAGAAGAACACAACACACACAGCACGTAGCCTGCTTGTGCTATTGGCTATTTGGCCTGTGAACATTTGCTTCAGTACAGATGCCCACACATACACAAAAGTCTAACAAAGGGTCTAAAGAACATGACACATGATGAAAAGTAAAGAGCGGTATCAAGTGGCAAGTGTTCCAAAGTTGCCCTGAACAACTATGCTACTCTGTATGCTAAACTTCATAAACTAGAAGAAAAAAAACATTTAGCAATTGTATTATTGAAAATGGAAATTGTCTACATCTGATGACCTGATCACCTGTATTTTGCTAGGAAAATGATGCTACCTCACATATCATGAGAAAGAGCCCGGTATGAAGACATAGCAACGAGACGCTACCAGTTTCTGATTGGACAGTCGGCAGTGCATGCGAAACTGCGGCACCTGGAGGGGAAAGTACAAACGAATGGCGCGAGAAGGGTGACTTTGTGAGGTAAGTAGGCTGGCCTATACATGCACGAAGAAAAATATGGGTCAAGGAAATACAACAGATTAAATACTCTTAATACACTTTAAGAACGTTAATAATGGTCTACATTTCAGAGACTCATCTTCAAATAGGAAAGGTGTTTTTTTTTTATTATTAGGCCTATTTTATCTTTAAATTGGAATAGTATTAACTGAGATGAGCTGGGAATGATGGTTGTCAATATTAATATATCGGTTATCTTTTGGTAAGATGACAGTAGAAATACAATTTACCTATAAGGATCAAATGCAGTGCTTCTTCATATTGATTACTGTCTCCCCATGGGAGTGTTGACTTATGGCTTCTGACAAGAGATCGTATGGCCTTTGACAAGAGGTCGGGCCTTATGGCAGCGGTGACAGTGCACTTGTTCCATTACTACATAGTTGCTGGTTCCCTCCTCAACCGCAATATAGGTGGCAACATTGGGATAATGGCCTGTGTTCTCTCAGGCCTTTGTTTCTCAAGAGATAGTGGAATAGTGTTGCTTCTATTGGGTAAAGTCAGTTGTGTCTTGATATTCTTTTTTGAGAGCAGAGGCTTGATAATCTGTGAATTTCACATTTTTCTTGTCCTGCTAAGCATTCAAAATGTAACAGTACTTTTGGTTGTCAGGGAAAATGTATAGAGTAAAAAGTACAATATTTTCTTTAGGAATGTATTGAAATAAAAGTAAAAATTGTCAAACATATAAATAGTAAAGTAAAGTACAAATACCCCCAAAAAACTACTTAAGTATTACTTTCAAGTATTTTTACTTAAGTACTTTACACCCCTGACCATGAATGCAGTCTCCACTAACGCGGGAACATTGCCTCTACATTTCAATCACGCTAGAACGCTGCATTTCTGCAATACGGCTTAAATAGAGCCCTTGCAGAATATAAATTATAAATGTCTCATGAATTTAGTTCCACAAAGTAAATGTAAACATGTATAGCCTGAAAACATGGATATAACTTTATTTTTGATATCATGGATGGATTGACAGTTTAGCTCTGTCTATGAATTTGAGAGTGGTTATATTTACGGCCCCATCCTTCAGGTTCTTATCGAAACATGGCGGGGATTACGCTTTGTTATTGTTTAAACTGCTTTCATGGTTTTCTGTGGGAATTTAGTATCTTGGTCACTTGGTGTACAAAGCATTATGATGATAGTTTAGATTTTTGTTTTAGAATTAAATGTATTTTCTTCTAACTACAAATAGTCCTTGAAAGTTGGATCCTTTCATGTAATGTCCCTTTTTATACACTAGAGGGAGATAGAGATTCATTGATCATAGAGCAGCATGGAACTCAGTTCTGAAAACAACTTTGATTTTGGTCTTTGATGCCATCAGTTTGTCACAGAGAATATTCAGCACTATTGCTTCAAGCCTAGCTATACTTTAATTTCAGTGGGCATTTGGTTACCCATTACTATTTTATCTACTATATCAAGAAAATATTACTTATTTTAAATAACTTATTTTACCAAATAATGTTACCAGTAGACTGTGTAAGCCAATAGTATTATACCTATAATAGTATTTTTTTATAAACATGAATTATTATCTTTTTTTTCTAATGCCATCCCACTGGAAATGGAAAAACATTTGATATTTTCCATAGTAAAAATGAAAACCCTAGAGTTGTGTATACAGTCAGTGTTTATTGTGTCACTGCCATTGTGGGATATTGAGTGGCCCTTACTTTACATGTGAAATGCATACAATCAAAATATGACAGTACATCATATGAATGTAATTACTGAAGGGAGCCCATGCAAGCTATATAAAACTTAAAGCTTTTATGAGTCTAATAAAAAAAATAACCCCAGGGAGTGTTTTGTAATGGGCAAAAGCTCAAAGCTCCCCTCTAAGCAGGAAGCTGTAGTAGCTACAGTACCCTTGAGGAGCCAGCGGCCCCATTCTTACTTTAGTCTCTCCTCCAGCCCGCAGCCTAGAACAAGGGCAAGGTTAACACTGTGGCCTGGAGCCTACACCAGTCTACACCAGAGAGAGGGAACCTAATGTACTTCCATACAGGACCATCAGATGATAAATCACACTATTTTACAGCACAACCGCCACCACTTCCACCTCAACTTGTGTTATATTCGTGGTAGGCTAACACTACTATTAAAAATGTGCTATAAGGGCTTCATAAAAAAAATGGAGACAATAATTTAACTAAATAAAAATAGAGACACTTTTAAAACTATTAAATCAACTAAATCTGCTGAGGAGTCACATACAAAGGCATATAAAAGCAAATACAAAAATGCAAAACAAAATACAAAAAACTATTTCTCAAATATAGAGTTGCTTGTAGAAAACAAATGAAAGGTGATGTGCTCAAGTTATCCTGTATAAACATATTATTAAATATACATACATAAAGATAAACAGATAAAGATGGATTTAGGCCTTAACCAAGAAACATATAAGATTAAACATTTATCTGTGAATATGTGTTTAAAAATTACCTCAACATAAGTTTATCAACTATGTCTTTAATTAAAATCGAATTACTTCAAACGTTGTAACTCCATTCAATAGTATTACACATCCATTTTCTTGCTTTAGTAAGATGGTGCCACACTGAGAGAAAAAACGGAGCGTGGCGCGGAAGTTGAAGAGGATAGGTCTAGGTGACACCCATGATAAATGCATCAGGTGCTGACACCACTATCAAAAAGACAAAATATGCCTTTGTCTTGTCACAATAATCCTAATCTGTTCGGTGATAGGGGTACATTAAAACGATAAGCGAGAGGAGGGGGAAAACATAAAAGAATGGGACCGCCAGTCGCGGATGATAAATGTCGTCTCGGCAATAGAGAAGTCGCCTACGACATTTCTTTATAATGGCCTGATTGCTCAATTAATTCCGTAGCTGGTTCTTTTGCAGCCCTCTTTAATGTAGAAACAGTCATATTTCCTCTCAGATTAGTATAGATACAGGCTGACAGACTGCACTGCTCAAGGTATTTGGGAGGCATAATTCATTCATAATGCCACAATGCGCCCCATCTATCATCTCAGGTTTTTCCTCCGCTACCTCGCTCCCTTTTCTCATTCTCAGCTCCTGGCTCTTTGGTAAGGAGGGGCCCGTCCTGGGCCCCGTGTGTGAGGTTGGAGAGTGGGGTGTGTGAGGTTGGAGTGTGTGTGTCTGTGTGTGAGGTGGTGTTTGTGTGTGTGAGGTTGGAGTGTGTGGGTGGTGGTGCATGTGTGTTTTGGGGGTGGGGGCGTGTATAGGTCGGCAGCTTCTCTCCCACTGATGTATTAGCTGGCATATGCAAGCGATGAATTACTAGGCGAAGGGAGTCAATTATCCACTGTAAAAAAAAACTAGTGACTGGGCGCCCCGGTGGCTCCAGGGCCCCTTTTCCAATTCAGGGAATAATTTCCCAAAGAGTGGGAGAGGATAGGAAGGAGCCTGTGAGGGGGAGGAAGAGGGGGAGGAAGAGGAGGGAAAAGAATCGTCGTCCCCTACTCCACTTTCTTCACCCTTCCTTCTCTCCAGTCGGATCCAGACCACGGGAAGCTGTGTGAAAATGCTAAATGCTATTATCACCCCTTCAGAGTACATAAACCTTCACTTATGATGGATGTGTATGGGATTTGGAATGGATTTTGTCAAACAGCAGCCATTTCCCCCTCTTACCTGGTTCTTTCTTTTTCGTTGTATTGAAATCGGCCCCTAGTTGATCTGGCCTAGCTATTAAAGTAGAATATTTGAGTAGTCACACACACACTGTCCCTCGTGACCTTGCCATGTAATTTTTGGTTGGCCGCTGATTTCTCTAACCTCTTTTTGGAGGCGAGAGGGATGGAGGGTAGGGAGCGGTATGGGGTTTTCCAACCAGACCCCTTTTGGATGTACGCCAGCGCAAGCGTCCCTGCCGCTGACTGACACAGGTGACACTTAGGGAAATGAGGTCATTAGCTGGATTTACAGGGGGTTTTGATAGCTGGTTAATGGGTTTTAATTATAGAATTTAACATACAGAGCCACCTGGGACAGACAGCATGCACAGGCAGACAGGTTGTTTAATAAAGTGAGAGAAGAACCAAGTGTGGAGGAGAGAGAGGGGAGAGAGATCAGGGTAGAGAAAAGAGAAAAGGAGAGAGAGAGAGAGAGAGACTGTGTTTCTGAGAGTATGTGTAAGGAATGAGGGAAAATCCTCAATACTGAGCTCTGTATCAGAAGAAGACGAAATGTGATTGACTTTTCAAGTCAGATAACCGCCCTAATTTTCAGATCCCCATCTGTAAAATAAATGGACTCTATATGTGTTATGGTCAAATATGCACACCATTGGCAATAGGCATATCCAAACACACAACAAACTGTGTAGCATGAGTGTCTAAAGAATATGCATTGCTTTACAATACCATTGAGGTACTCTTCACCAAAAGTAAATAACTTGTTGATAAGGTATGACTTGCTTTATCAATTGCATTATGAATAGTAGGACATTCATAGAAACTCAACTCATTTAAGAGAAAATAACATAAGCCTAAAGTCTGCAAACACAGCCAAGTCCTAGAGATTTAAGTCTTAAAGTTTAAGATTTTCAAATGGAAAACAGATAATAACAAAAGATTCTTAAGTTATAAGAGAGGATGCAGCCTGGCCAGAATTGCAAATGAGTAAAAACAAACGTGGTAGATATAATGCTAAAACAAAAGAGACTGGTATCCAGTATTTAAGCTGCATAAAAGCTGCCACCAGTTGGGGGGGTATTAGTGGGGTAACACTTTATTTGAACCACATTATGCGTAAAAAAGACAACAGAGTTATATAATATACAACCGTATAATTATCCATGAAAGTTAAAAACAAATGTACTTTTAATGTCATGAAGTATGTTTACTATCAAACAGAAAACTTTGTTCAAGTTGTCACAAAGTTGTCCAACATACATTTGCATCAGATTTGGAAAAGGGGTATTGTAATTTTAATTTACATTACCGTATAAAATATCCTATTTTATACAGACCGCTGGGATAAAAAACTGTAGTGGAAGGGGAGGATCTATGTATACAACCTCTGACCTCTATCCCCTACAGAGGAGGGCCTTCTGATTTGCCAGATTGCCAATCTTCGCAAAACCCCAGGATTCAAATCAGGGCCAAACAATCCAAATCCCGTCTTGCAGACCGAGAGCCACATTCATGCAGCCCACTGACCATCGAGCGCCCGCTCTCTCACCACGAGGCAAGTGGAGAAGGACCCAAGAGGATAGGTGGAGAGAGAGGAAGCCAGTTTGCCCTGGGCTGGGCTCCTACCAAAAGAGTTTGTCTTTGTAAGAGAGAGAACAAGGACTGACCCTGGTCCACAGTGGATCTTTTCCTAAATTGTATCATACGTATGTGTAACAGCCATACCACTAATCATGAGGAAGTAGTGGAAGGTTTATCTGTTACACACAACCTCAAGTCAAATTTAAGATTCTGTGACAGAGTGCTTGTATACCACCTACTGTATAGATTAGAATATTACCTGGCTTCCCCTAACTACTGTACCTGTGGTATTTCTGTAAAGTAAATGCCTGAGCATTACAGATCTGAGCAATCCAGCAACAACAGAAGCCGTGCTGGGCATTATCATATTCCTCTGTGGTCAGGTAGTAGGAGGTGCATTGAGAATGGAGTTATGATTATTACTGAGACTCTGGGAAATAGCTTTGCCACTAAAATAATTACGTTTACATCAACAGTTATTCACTATTCACTCAGAGCCACATGGTAAGATATACTCTCACAATGCATTTACAGTATGTGTTTTTAAATGGAGAAATGTATTAACACTTTGTTGGGTTGATAAAGCAATGTGTTTTCCGCCTCTATCTGTACAAGCTTCTATTGGTATGTTGTTGGACTAGAACACACACACACACATACACACCCACACACACACGGTTGGTTCAGTGTTTTACTACCAGACCAGCGGAGGCAGTAATGGCTTGTTGAGCCGCTATTAGGTCAGACCCGTGGGCCAACAGGAGCCATATCTCAGAGAGTATTGACCAGCTCAGTGCCCCCCCCCCCTCCCCAGCCCTCCCTTTGTCCCTGATCCTGTAAAGTAATAACTGTACTAGTGTCAGGGAGGTAATTATCATTGATCTGCTGCAAAAGGTGACAAATTTCACTGTCGCTCCGCCTGGTGATTCATGCTCTGTTGTGGTTCGCTGCCCTGTTGTTACAGTGGCTCTAGGGTCTGGGTCTTCTTACTAGTGATGGGAAGTTTGGCTCTTTTTACTGATTTGTTCAGACAAAATAACAAATCTTTTGACTAATTTCATTTGAGTCAGTAATGCCCAGAGCACGCAGACGCAAGACCCCCTACCTATACCTTAGTGCCCCCTACCGGCAAACGATGAACTGAAAACTTGAAAGAGTCATGATTCTACGAGCCTCTCGTTCACATTGTTCACCATAGGGGGCTTATTGGAGCTCTTTAAACAATGTACATTTGTTGATTGCTAGGCAAACAAATACGATTATTTCTTAATACATTTGAAACTAGGTCTAGTTGTGGCCACAAAACAGACACGTGCGCAAATATGGGGCAAAACAGTCCCGGATGGCTGAGATTGTTGAAATCAATAACGGAAACAAGAATTCTGAGGTATACCAGGAGATTCTTGAACAGAACGTCAGGCCATCAGTCAAGGAGCTAAAGCTGGCCCGAACATGGGTCTGCCAACAAGACAACGACCCAAAGCATTCAAGCAAATCTACCAAAGAATAGCTCAGGAGAAAGAAGATTTGTGTTTTGGATTGGCCAAGTCAAAGTCCTGACCTAAATCCAATTCAGATGCTGTGGCAGGACCTGAAGCGGGCAGTTCACGCCAGACACCCCTCAAACCTCACTCAATTGGCTGAGTTCTGTAAGGAGTGGGCAAAAATCCCTCAAAACAGATGTCAGAGACTGATTACTGGCTATTGGAGAGTCAAAGTTATCGCTGCTAATGGAGGTGCCACCAGCTATTGACTGAAGGTGTTCACATATTTTATATGTTTATTTTATAGAAAAATAATGACCAGCCCTGTAGGGTTCACATACTTTCAAGCAGCACTGTATGTAAATTAGATATTTCTGTATTTCATTTTCAATAATTTTGAAACACTTTCTAAACACGTTTTCACTTTGTCAGTACGGGGTATTTTGCCCCCCCGATTTAATCCATTTTGAATTCAGTCTGTAACACAACAAAATGTAGAATAAGTCAAGGGGTATGAATACTTTCTGAACGCACCGTATGTCTCTTGGACAAAGGTCTTGGGTTTACGGTCATTGTTATGGCCATATTCAAAGGACAAATGATAGAGAATATAGATTTAAATCCTGTTGAGTATGTAGCCTACTAGCCTACTAGCCTACTGCAAACCATACATTGACAAAGTTGCCTTCGGACACCAGAACTAAACAAATCAAAACAAGGAAACATTTTGTCAGCCTCTTGGTCTTTTTGAAGTTATCATCCCACTTAGCTGCTGGACCCTACTGGCAACAAGTCGACCAAGCCTCCAATGTGTCACATCATAACGAAGTAGGCAGACAGGGTGGGTGATTGCTACATTCATCATGGGAGAAATAGATCATGTCATCAAAGCTGTGGAGCCCTCTCTGCTCCTGTGGTTCTATAGATGGAGCAGCTATGTGCTAACACATTGAATACAGCTACAGCAAGGTACATTGTGTAGCAATATAGGAAACTACAGAAAACTGTTTGGCAAGGTAATTTTGTTGGGTTGTAAACAAGATATGTTTTATTTTGATATACCAGAGTTATGTTACTTTGACTCTTGACACTTATTTTTAGTGGACTGGGTCAATCAGGCCCCTTTTGGGGTTATTTCTCTGTGGTATTGCTTTATTTATCATACATTTTTTACTATGACAATGTTGGTGTAGTTTTCTACAACCAATGCAAATCTCTCTGTATATATCATCGTAATTTAGCAGAGCAGGTATAAAAAATGACAATCAAGAACTGAAGAATGGTTCGGTCCATTTCCTGTGAACCTGTTGCATCACCCATTTTACTTTCACTGTTCCCACCTACCTGGACAAGGTAAGCTGTTGTAACGTAGACGCATGGAGTCAGGAAGCAGGTGCAGTTAGTGAGTTTAATAATAACGAACATGGAGCAATACAAAACAAGTGAAGCGTCTGATGATGTTGGGATCTATAATGTCGTCCACCGGAACCCAACACTGCTCCTCTGGACCGTACCCCTCCCAGTCCACCAGGTACTAGAGCCAATCTCCACAATGTCGGGAGTCCAGGAGTGATCTGACGGCATAGGCGGGGCTCCCCTCGATGTCCAAGGGAGGCAGAGGGGTATCGTGGGAGACAACATCAGCCAGGGGACCAGGAACCACCGGCCTGAGGAGGGAAACATGAAAAGATGGTAAGATTCGGTAGTAAGTGGGGAGTTGTAATCTGTAAATTACCTCATTGACCCTCCAGAGGACCTTGAACGGCCCTACAAACCCGGGGACTCAGCTTCTTATATGGCAGGCGGAGTGGGAGGTTCCTGGTAGAGCCAGATGGACCAGGATGGAACATGGTAGCCTCACTGTGATGGGGATCCGCCTGCTCTTTCTGACGGCAGACGGCACGCTGGAGCCTCACGTGGGCATCGTTCCATACCTCTCCTGCGCACCTGAAACTCTCGTCCACCGCTGGAGCGTCGGTCTGGCTCGGAGTCCACAGAGCCAGGGCTGGCTGATAAACCAGAACACACATGAAGGGAGTCAGCCCAGTGGAGGACTGTCTCAATGACTTCTGGGCGTATTCAGGCCAAGGAAGAAATCGGGCCCACTCCCCCTGCCGGTCCTGGCAGTGGCTCCTCAGGAAGCTCCCCAGCTTCTGGTTCATCCTCTCTACCTGCCCGTTAGACTGAGGCCGGTACCCAAAGTGAGGCTGACTGTGACCCCAGTTTCTCCATGAAAGACTTCCATACACGCAATGTGAATTAGGGGCCGCGATCGGAGACGATATCCTCCGGATGACCTGCCGGAGCGTTTGGGTGGGATTTGGATTGGGCACATACGGAACAGTAGCTGACATAACGAGTGACGTCCTGCTCCAAGGTGGACCACCAGTACTTTCCAGAGATTGACTGAATGATGCGGGTGATACCTGGTTGTATAGCGATGACAGCTGTGTGCGCCCAGGTCAATAGCCGATCCCTTATCCCCATGGGAACGTAGGTGCGCTCATCTACAGTGGTTTCAGAAAATATTCAGACCCCTTGACTTTTTCCACATTTTAGTACGTTACAGCCTTATTCTAAAATATATTCAATTGTTTGTTTTCTAGAAATGTTTGCTAATTTATATATATACAAAAAACTGGAAATATCACATTTATATATTCAGACCCTTTACTCAGTACTTTGTTGAAGCACCTTTGGCAGCGATTACAGCATTAAGTCTTCTTGGGTATGATGCTTCAAGCTTGGCACACCTGTATTTGGGGAGTTCCTCCAATTATTTTCTGCAGATCCTCTCAAGCTCTGCCAGGTTGGATGGGGAGAGTTGCTGCATAGCTATTTTCAGGTCTCTCCATTGATGTTTAATTGGGTTCAAGTCCGGGCTCTGGCTGGGCCACATTGAGCCTTGTCCTGAAGCCACTCCTGCGTTGTCTTGGTGAGTGCTTGGGGTCGTTGTCCTGTTGGAAGGTGAACCTTTGCCCCAGTCCTGAGCGCTCTGAAGCAGGTTTTCATCAAGGATCTCTCTGTACGTTGCTCCGTTCATCGTTGCCTCGATCCTGACTAGTCTCCCAGTCCATGCCGCTGCCACCACCATGCTACTCCAGATGTGACGCTTGGCATTCAGGCCAAAGAGTTCAATCTTGGTTCATCAGACCAGAGAATCTTGTTTCTCATGGTCTGAGAGTCTTGAGATGCCTTTTGGCAAACTCCAAGCGGGCTGTTGTGTACCTTTTACTGAGGAGGGGCTTCCTTCTGGCCCCTCTATCATAAAGGCCTGATTGGTGGAGTGCTGCAGAGATGGTTGTCCTCCAGGATGCTGGCCTTCTAGGCAGAGTTTCAAAGAAAAAGCCATATCTTCCTCCGTCCAGTGTCTGTGTTCTTTTGCCCATCTTAATCTTTTCTTTTTATTGGCCAGTATGAGATATGGCTTTTTCTTCGCAACTCTGCCTAGAAGGCCAGCATCCCGAGTCGCCTCTTCACTGTTGACGTTGAGACTGGTGTTTTCCATTAAAGATCAGTCGTTTCCAGCTACAATAGTCAATTACAACATCAACAATGTTTACACTGTATTTCTGATCAATTTGCTTTTCTTTCAAAAACATGGACATTTCTAAGTGACCCCAAACTTTTGAATGTAATTGTGATATTTTCAAATCTTTTCATTATTCTTAATACATTTTCAAAAAATTCTAAAAAACAGTTTTTGCTTTGTGACGATGAGGTATTGTGTATAGATTGATGAGGGGATAAAAAAATATATATATATTTTAGAATAAGGATGTAAAGTAACAAGATTTTGAACAAGTCAATGGGGCTGAATACTTTCCTATTGCACTGTACATCATTGGTCGTACCCCTGCTCGCAACACTACATACACACCCTAAAGTCTACCCCGCACAAAACCACACAAACCCTTCTCAACACAAGCCTTCAGTAGCATACTACACCTTTATTTCGCTGCACATATCATACATTACACCACACACCAAAAAACCCCAAACACACACATTTACACACTCATTCTCTCAGTGCAGTACTCATAGATGACTAATTGCAGGAAGATTGATTCGTTTTTAGCCAGCACTCGCTGGTCACCTAAGGCATAGACACCTGGGCCAAGCATACCAACAGCAGGGAGCGGGCGGTGTGTGTGTGTGTGTGTGTGTATTTACACTATATATACAAAAGTATTTGGACAACCCTTCAAATTAGTGACTATTTCAGCCACACCCGTTACTGACAGGTGTATAAAATCGAGCACACAGCAATGCAGTCTCCATAGACAAACATTGGCAGCAAAATGGCCTTACTGAAGAGCTCACTGACTTTCAACATGGCACCGTCATAGGATGCCACCTTTCGAAGTCAGTTTGTCAAATTTCGACCCTGCTAGAGCTGCCACAGTCAACTCTAAGTGCTGTTACTGTGAAGTGGAAAAATCTAGGAGCAACAACGGCTCGGCCGCGAAGTAGTAGGCCACACAAGCTCAAAGAACTGGACCACAGAGTGCTGAAGCGCGTAGCGTATAATAATTGTCTGTCCTCGGTTGCAACACGCACTATCGAGTTTGAAACTGTCTCTGGAAGTAATGTTAGCACAAGAACTGTTAGTCGGGAGTTTCATGAAAGGGGTTTCCATGGCCGAGCAGCTGCACACAAGCCTAAGATCACCATGCGCAATGCCAAGCATTGGCTAGAGTGGTGTAAAGCTTGTTGCCATTTGACTCTAGACTCATGCTTCACCATCTGGCAGTCCGATGGACAAATATGGGATTTGGCTGATGCCATGAGTACACTACCTGCCCGAATGTATATTGCCAAATGTAAAGTTTGGTGGAGGAGGAATAATGGTCTGGGGCTGTTTTTCATGGTTCGGGCTAGGCCCTTTAGTTCCAGTGAAGGGAAAGCTTAACGCTACAGCATACAATGACATTCTAGATGATTCTGTGCTTCCAACTTTGTGGCAACAGTTTGGGGAAGGCCCTTTCCTGTTTCATTATGACAATGCCCCCGTGCACAAAGCGAGGTCCATACAGAAATAGTTTGTTAAGATCGGTGTGGAAGAACTTGACGTGCCTGAACAGAGCCCTGACTTCAATCCCATGGAACACCTTTGGGATGAATTGGAACACCGACTGCGAGCCAGGCCTAATCGCCCAACATCTTTACCCGACCTCACTAATGCTATTGTGGCTGAATGGAAGGAAGCAAGTCCCCGCAGCAATGTTCAAACATCTTGTTGAAAGCCTTCCCAGAAGTGTGGAGACTGTTATAGCAGCAAAGGGGGACCAACTCCATTTTAATGCCCATTATATCGGAATTAGATTTTCGACTAGCGGGTGGCCACACTTTTGGTCATGTAGCGTATTTGGATTCGCCACTGCTCTTAAACCATTTAAGCTCTCAACGCCAAACTAATGTTGATATGTTCAGACTGACCCAACTGACTGCTTACATTCAGATGTTTTATACTATTTATGCATTTACATTTTTCATAAATTAACATGGGTTTGAATTAGAACCACAGTAGTACATTGGTAGCTATTTAAAATGGTCCTGCTCCTGGGCCAATTAAGCTATAACAACCATTTTAAAACATTCAGGCTATCCTAACTTCAAATTATTTAAGATCTTTATCAACTATAACTATAGACATTTGCATAAAATAACTCACCAAAAGTATCTCTTGAACTGTTCAAGCTAGAGACACCAAACCAACTTTTTCAACTATAAATATATAATTTGCATAAATTAGCATACAATAACCCACCAACAGTTACTCTTGAACCTTTCAAGCTAGAGACACCAAACCAACTTTCACATGTTCAAGCTATCCTATCCTATCAATCAATCGATCCTTCACAAGCTAGTATTTAAAACACATTTTCTTCAGGAAATGTACTTTCCTAGTTACTGCATGTTTTCTTAGCTAACCTGGCTAGGCTATCCTAACTTCAAATTCTTAACTTTTATCAACTATAATTATATAAATGTGCATAAATGTGCATAAAATAACACACCAGCAGTTACTCTTGAACCGTTCAAGCTAGAGACACCAAACCAACTTTCAGATGTTCAGGCTTTCCTATCCTATTAATCAATCGAACAGTCAAAAGCTAGCATGCACACCATATTTTCTTCAGGAACCTAAGGTGCAGTGGGAAGCTATAGCATATCACTGTGTCACTGGAGGTAGATAGTAACATGGGCCATTTTTTTTATCTCCCAAGATTATATTTTAAGTACACTCTTAGAAGTAAAGGTGCTATCTATAACCTAAAATGGTTATTCGGCTGTCCCCATAGGAGTACCCTTTGAAGAACCCTTTTTGGTTCCAGGCAGAACCTTTTTGAGTTCCATGTAGAACCCTTTACACAGATGGTTCTACAAGGAACCCAAAATAGTTCTGCCTGGAACCAAAAAGGGTTCCTCAAAGGGTTCTCCTATGGGGACAGGCAAATAACCCTTTTTTTCTAAGAGTGTAGGATGGCAGCCTACACAATAAATAATGTATATTGGTAGCCATCTAGATATCACTGTGATATAGTCTACTAGTCAACGGGGAGACCATGAACTCCAACAACGCTGGGACACAGTGTCCTCCTCAACCCTGTGTGATTTGCATCATTCAGCTCTCAGCTGCTCAACCTATGTCATCGTTTTGCAGGCCAGGAGTGTCTGTATACCTTCTCCCCACTAACCATTTGTTTAATTTCACCTAGAGAAGATTGACCCCAAGAGACAAATGTAAGAAGGGGTGTGTTACGATGAGCCTCTGTTGGCTCTCATGGACAAAGTGGAGTTTTCATTACATTTTCATGTTTTTTTATTACATATTAGTAAACCTGTTCACTTTACCAGTAGTATGCAAACATTTGGTGGCAGAGAAAGAAAGGTAAATGTTGTGAGTCTGATCAAATAATCTGCAGTATTGTGATTATTAGGCTATAGCAGTGTTTTATTAGTTAGCAAGGGTTTGAAGTAGGTGTATCTAGCTGTCTTATTTGTATTTGGTTAATGCCTACATTGTTTACATAAATTATATTGGATATATGCTGTAGGTTCGAATCGACTCAAGATGATGAACCCTGAAGATGGGACGAAGTGCATGACAAGATGGCCCTGAGGAAGTCAGGTATTCTCAACCCATACATTGAGCCATTTTTCCAAGAGCTGACTGAGTTTGAATGAAGACCTCTAGTGAGGTAAGTACACACACATACACACATCTCAGTCTCTTATTCTATTCTTTATTTTTCTATGCTTGTCCTAATTAAGGGTGAGAAGAGTTAACAAATCAGAACTGAGGAGGATTGTTACAGAGCCCCATGAGGAACACCTACGGTAATGCTGCGCTGAGTTCTCTCTCCTGACCAAACTGTCCCGTTGTGTGTTTCACCACATTTGAACCCCCTTACCCCGAATAGAGTTGCCCCTGATCATAGATCTAGGATTGTACCCAATCCCAATTTTATATCCATCTCCCGCTCTCTCTCTTTGTCTCTCTGTTTTGTCTCTCTGTCCCCCACACCTCCACACACACAATATAGTTTTTAGATTCATGTTGTAATGATGCTCTTATTTGGTTACATATGTGTTAACTGTTGTTACTTCTATTGTCAATTATGTTGTTCATTTGTTGTTAATGTTGTTACCAATTTTAATAACTGTATGTTATGTACAAATGTATTGTTTTTCTTACATTTAGATTTAAGGGAGAATTTACTGTAAACGTACAGCATTATCCTGGCACCAGAGTTGCCAGCTTAATACTGTAATTTCACTTTACAGCAGAGATGCTGTAATATACTGTATTTCAATGTACTATTTTCCTTATTGTAAAACAAAATAGAATGCAATTACTGTCAAAACATATTACAGCATCCCTGCTGTAAATTTACAGGGATGCTGTAATATGTTTTTTACAGTAAATGCATTCTATTTTCCTTACTGTAAAAACAAATTACAGCATCCCTGTAAATTTACAGCAAGGATGCTGTAATATGTTTTTACAGTAAGAAAAATATTACTGTGAAATATATGATTGTTTTTAACAGAGGAAAGTTTTACAGTGTATAGCTCTGCTCAGTAAGAAAGAGAGGGGTAGGGAGAAAGAAAAAAAGAACGAAAGAGAGAGGGGGAGAGGGTGAAAACGAGAGGGAGAGGGACAGGCAATCATTTCTCTCTTTGCGGGCGGCAGAGCGGGGAGGCGTGCAGATGAAACCCCATTTTCCTCTGATTAAGTCCTCCGAAAATATTCCATTTGTCAGTGCCATCGTCGTGGCGACAGGCCCGGCCCGCGCAACCAGCCGACTGTGTCTGTTGACTATGTAGCGCCGCGATTTACATCGGTCACTGACAACATCATCTCTCCCGCTAATGTCCTCCTTCACTCCTGTCTACTAGGCTACCCCCACCTCCCCACCTCATCGAACCTCCGCATCCACCCACTCCCCACTCCACTCCACCCATATCATCCCGTCCGGGGCGCTCAGTACACCCCAACAGCCTATTTCTGTGTGATCTGCCCTCATTGCAAGGTTGACTGCTACCAAAGAGAGGAGCGTAAAGGGACCTGTCTCCGTCATAGTCATTTTCAATGTCATAAATTTCAATTTCCAATCTCTCTCCTTTTTCTCTCTCTCTCCCCCTCTCCAACCTTAGCCGCTCTCCCCTGCTCTCTACCCCTACCCCATAAGGGAATTTGTCGTTTCTCCCTCTCTCTTTCTCACTCCCTCTCTTCTAGGCTACACACCTATTGCCCATTATCCAGTCTCGCTTTCCAAGGCTTTCGCCAAATAGAATGCAATTTCCCCCGGCCGCCTTTCTGATGATACCCAAATGAAAGATCATTAATATTTTGTTAAAAAAATTGAATTGCATCGCCTGATTTTTAATATTGTTTTTTTTCTCCTTTCCGTGCTCGTTGCAAGGTGAAGTGTTCTATCACACCTTCGTGGCATGCGGCGGTCGCATAGAGAAGACCTGTTCAATAATGACAAGACCTGCCACCCCGCTCGCACCCCCCTAAAAAAACCAGCTTGTAATACAAACAGGCAACTCTCTCTTCCTGTTCAGTCCCTTGAAAGGTCTTTAAAGTCGAAATGGAGACAGTGGTTCAATGGGTCTCTCCGGTTTTGTCAGGGTAGTGAAGACGGAGTGGAGTCGTTTGCGCATTGCCAAACCCAGCCATACTCTCTCTCTGTTTGATGCAACAGACAGAATAATCGAATGTATGAGCTGACATGGTTATAATACGTATCGCACTCTGACTCGATCAATCTGTCTGACTAAAGAAGAGATGGTAAGTCCTAACTCCCATAGACACTGTCTCTCATGGCAAATACTCTGCTCTGATTTAGGTAGGCCAAGACCACAGATAGCCACAGCTAGGCAGATAGAATGGCTGAGATTCCAACACTTGGCAGCAAAGACTTGTTTTTTGTTACTAGCCCCTTATCATCAAATGAGAGCCTTTGCCCTTATTGGATTAAATACACAAATTCCCATAATAGGATGCAGTGATGTTAAGTCCTTAAGTAAAAATACGTTATAGTACTAATCGTTTTTGGGGTATCTGTAATATACTTTACTAGTTATATTTCTAACAACTTTTTTTTTTCCTAAATAAAATAATGTACTTTTTCCCTGACAACCAAAAGTACTCGTTACATTTTGAATGCTTAGCAGGACAGGAAAATTGTCCAATGCAGGCAATTATCAAGAGAACATCCCTGGTAATCCCTTCTGCTTCTGATCTGGCAGACTCACTAAACACGAATGCTTCGTTTGTAAATTATGTCTGAGTGTTGGAAAGTGCCCCTGGCTATCCGTAAATAAAAAAAAACAATAACATGTTGCCGTCTGGTTTGCTTAATATTAGGACTTTGAAATGATTTATAATTTTACTTTTACTATTGATACTTAAGTATATTTTAGCAATTCCATTTACTTATGATACTTAAGTATATTTTAAACCAATTACTTTTAGACTTTTACTCAAGTAGTATTTTACTGGGTGACTCAATGAGTCATTTTCTATTAAGGTATATTTATTTTTACTCAAGTATGACAATTGGGTACTTTTTCCACCACTGATGAGATGCCAGGTAATCCAACGTGGTCTCAAAGCATTTCGTATTCTATACAGTGCATTCGGAAAGTATTCAGACCCCTTCACATGTTACAGCCTTATTCTAAAATGGACTAAATAAAAAAAAATCCTCATCAATCTACACACAATACCCCATAATGACAAAGCTAAAACAGGTTTTTAGAAATATTTTCACATTTATAAAAATAAAAAACAGAAATACCTTATTTACAAAAGTATTCAGACCCTTTGCTATGAGACTCGAAATTGAGCTCAGGTGCATCCTGTTTCCATCTACATTTGCAACTTCATTGGAGTCCACCTGTGGTAAATTCAATTGATTGGACATGATTTGGAAAGGCACACACCTGTCTATATAAGGTCCAACAGTTGACAGTGCATGTCAGAGCAAAAACCAAGCCATGAGGCCGAAGGAAGTGTCCGTAGAGCTCCCAGACTGGATTGTGTGGAGGCACAGATCTAGGGAAGAGTACCAAAATATTTCTGCAGAATTGAAGGTCCCCAAGAACTCAGTGGCCTCCATCATTCTTAAATGGAAGAAGTTTGGAACCACAAAGACTCTTCCTAGATCTGGCGGGCTCGGCCAAACTGAACAATCGGGGGAGAAGGGCCTTGGTCAGGGAGGTGACCAAGAACACAATGGTCACTCTGACAGAGCTCCAGAGTTCCTCTGTGGAGATGGGAGAACCTTCCAGAAGGACAACCATCTCTGCAGCACTCCACCAATCAGGCCATTACGGTGAATCATGGTGGTGGCAGCATCGTGCTGTGGGGATGTTTTTCAGCGGCAGGGACTGGGAGACTAGTCTGGATCGAGGGAAAGATGAACAGACAAAGTACAGAGAGATCCTTGATGAAAACCTGCTCCACAGCGATCAGGACCTCAGACTGGGGCAAAGGTTCACCTTCCAACAGGACAACGACCCTAAGCACACAGCCAAGACAATGCAGGAGTGGCTTCGGGACTCTGAATGTCCTTGAGTGGCCCAGCCAGAGCCCGGACTTGAGACTGGAGAGACCTGAAAATATGCTCTTCATTCAGCCTGACAGAGCTTGAGAGGATCTGCAGAGAACAATGGGAGAAACTTCCCAAACGCAGGAGTGCCAATCTTGTAGCGTCATACTTAAGAAGACTCAAGGCTGTAATCGCTGCCAAAGGTGCTTCAACAAAGTACTGAGTAAAGAGTCTGAATACTTATGTAAATGTGATATTAGAATTTTGTATTTTTAATACATTTGCAAACATTTCTAAAAACCTGTTTTTGCTTTGTCATTATGGGGTATTGTGTGTAGATTGATGAGGGGAAAAAACAATTGAATACATTTTAGAATAAGGCTGTAACGTAACAGAATGTGGAAAAAGTTGAGGGGTCTGAATACTTTCAGAATGCACTGTAAATCCAAGACACTCCATTTAGTATGATATGTTATGCTTCGTATGGTATGTATTAATTTGTGGATGTCTATCATTCATTTTACTTGAAATGTTGAAAATTACAATTCGTATGAAATGTTACAAATTGCAATTCATACAATATGCTAAGAATTTGCAAAACATATGATATGTTACAAATTCCAATTTGTTATTGCTAACGTTAGCTAGGTGGCTAGCTGGCTAACGCTAACCTTAGCTAGCACCAGGGGTTAAAGTTAGGGTTAGGAGTTAGGTTAAAGGGTTAAGGTTAGGGTTAGGAGAAGGGGTAGCTAAAATAGTTAAGGTTAGTGTTAGCTAAAAAGTAGTAAGTTGATGCAAAGTTGCTAATTAGCTAAAATGCTGAAGTTGTCCATGACGAGATTGGAACAGGCAAGCTTTGGGTTATACGCCCACACATCCATCCTCCTTTTGTGTTTGCCTTAAGTAACCTTCTATTTTACGCAACCATACCAAACGTAACATATCATTTTGTGGCCAAAGCAGAAATTGGAGAAAAAAACACTTCAAAAACCCCATCAAACTTCTATCTAAAACAAACTGTTTAAAAAATGCTTGCTATTTCGTCATAGAGGATGATTTCCTCCTGCTGAGGAGGATGAGCTGGCCAATCAGCGGTCTACTCACGTGAGTATTTTTATTGACGTGTGTACACCCATACAATTCTGTTGTTGGGGTACGCACACACCATTCCAGCACAGAACAGCTGCTTTTTAACATACTTAATTAAACATTTTTGGAAGGAAAACTATTTAACTCATATTGTAATTCATTATAGGTCATATTTCACAGAAACCTGAAAACACTGGACAGTTACTTTAAACTTGTTTCCTTGTCTGAGCCAAAGTATGGGTCAGTTAGTTAGTGCCTCTTATTTCTACTCTGCTCATTAATCCTGTGTCTACAAGAGCCAAGTTAACGAGAAACAATACAACAAAAACAAAGGAAGGAAAAGAAAGCGAGAGAACGCGTGTGGAACGGTGAGAAAAGAACAGCAGAGAAGTTGTGAAATGTAATTTGGAAATCAATCAGCATCCATTAGGCTGCGGGGCCTTCTCTCGTCTGTTTCTTTCTCTCTCCATCTTTCTCTTTCTTTCTCTCTGTTGCTAAATGTTCCTTCTCTCAGAATGTTGGCGTGGATACTCACTGCTCACCCAAGCGGCGCCCGTTCACCCGCTGTCTCGCCAGCCCGCTCCCTAACCAAACTTTACCCCCTGCCTGCCTGCCTGCCCCCCTCCCTCACCCCACCCATTAGCATGCCATTAGCATGTCATTTGCATGCCTTCAATCTCTGCTCTGATTCTCACATCCTTTTCTGTGTGTGTGTGTGTGTTTTTATGTGTGTGTATGTGTTAAATATACCATGGGTATCACCATTTTTGGGGTGTTCTTTCCCTCCTCATTATAGTCCAGACATTAAGAAACAGGGAAAAAACAAGAGCAAAGTAAGTAAAGTAATCTAATCTATAGGATTCTAGACCTTGACAACTAAATTCACAGCAAGCCGATTGCTAGTCCTCTACCGTAATCCAAAAAACTGAAGGAAAACTCCTGTACAAAGACTTTGAGAGAATGACAATGTTCTTTTTGACAGTGTCAGTCCCCTCACTATTCATGACAATAAAGCTCCTGAAATTTTTAATTGAACTGAATTGCGAGCCCTAAAGATAGACTAATTAGCCAGGTGAATGGAGGGGGCGGGGTCACAGCCAGGCAATTAGAACAGTGACAGCCCATCCAGTACAGTGACAGCTAGGCCTGGGAGAGGAGAGAGGAGCAGTCATACTATCGGCTCGGTGACCAACCTCTGGCTGCACAGCATGGGGAAGATACCTAACTGCCTGGTTAATGAAAGTATAACTGGAACATACTGCGTCTCTCTTTCTCTTCATCCCTATCTTTACCCATTTCTCCATTCTCACTTTCCCTGTCTTTTTCTATCTGTGTGTGTCCTTGCTCAAAAATGAGATTTCAAAAGCATAATTTAATACTTAGCTTAGGTAAAACAATGGCAAATTGCAATGGTGTAAAGTACTTAAGTGAAAATACTTTAAAGTACTACTTAAATCGTTTTGGGGGGAACTGTATTTTACTTTGCTATTTATATTTTTGACAACTTTTACTTTTACTTCACTACATTCCTAAAGAAAATAATGTACTATTTACTACATACATTTTCCCTGACACCCAGAAGTACACGTTACATTTTGAATGCTTAGCAGGACAGGACAATTGTCCAATTCAGGCACTTATCAAGATAACATCCCTGATCATCCCTACTGCCTCTGATCTGGCTGACTCACTAAACACGAATGCTTTGTTTGTAAATTATGTCTGAGTGTTGGAAAGTGCCCCTGGCTATCTGTAAATTGTGCCGCCTGGTTTGCTTAATATAAGGAAATTGAAATGATTTATACTTTTACTTTTGATACTTAAGTATAGTTAAAACAAAATACTTTTAGACTTTTAATTAAGTAGTATTTTACTGGGTGAATTTCACTTTTACTTGAGTATGACAATTGGGTACGTTTTCCACCACTGGCAAATTGAACAGAGAGCATGATGCCAAATTAGAATAGTTCCAACTTTTTTCCTACAGTACATATATCTATCAAATTCTTGAAGTTGAGAAAAAACAGCAATAAAAAGGTTAATGCTTTATATGTTTAGTGGTACGGTAAATATGGTTGTCTTCTTTCAGTTCAAATAAAATCAAATGCTATTTGTCACATGCACCAAATAAAACTGGTGCAGATTTGACTGTGAAATGCTTGCTTACAAGCCCTTCCCAAAAATGCAGTTTCAAAATAAAAAAATATTATAGTAACACAAGAGGAATAAAATACACAAGAATGGAGCAATATACAGGGAGTACCAGTACCAGATCAGTGTGGAGCTATATACAGTGGGGAGAACAAGTATTTGATACACTGTCGATTTTGCAGGTTTTCCTACTTACAAAGCATGTAGAGGTCTGTAATTTTTATCATAAATACACTTCAACTGTGAGAGACGGAATCTAAAGTTTCTAAATCCAGAAAATCACATTGTATGATTTTTTAATAATTAATTTGCATTTTATTGCATGACATAAGTATTTGATCACCTACCAACCAGTAAGAATTCCGGCTCTCACAGACCTGTTAGTTTTTCTTTAAGAAGCCCTTCTGTTCTCCACTCATTACCTGTATTAACTGCAACTGTTTGAACTCGTTACCTGTATAAAAGACACCTGTCCACACACTCAATCACACAGACTCCAACCTCTCCACAATGGCCAAGACCAGAGAGCTGTGTAAGGACATCAGGGATAAAATTGTAAACCTGCACAAGGCTGGGATGGGCTACAGGACAATAGGCAAGCAGCTTGGTGAGAAGGCAACAACTGTTGGCGCAATTATTAGAAAATGGAAGAAGTTCAAGATGACGGTCAATCTCCCTCGGTCTGGGGCACCATGCAAGATCTCACCTCGTGGGGCATCAATGATCATGAGGAAGGTGAGGGATCAGCCCAGAACTACACGGCAGGACCTGGTCAATGACCTGAAGAGAGCTGGGACCACAGTCTCAAAGAAAACCATTAGTAACACACTACGCCGTCATGGATTAAAATCCTGCAGCGCACGCAAGGTCCCCCTGCTCAAGCCAGCGCATGTCCAGGCCCGTCTGAAGTTTGCCAATGACCATCTGGATGATCCAGAGGAGGAATGGGAGAAGGTCATGTGGTCTGATGAGACAAAAATAGAGCTTTTTGGTCTAAACTCCACTCGCCGTGTTTGGAGGAAGAAGAAGGATGAGTACAACCCCAAGAACACCATCCCAACCGTGAAGCATGGAGGTGGAAACATCATTCTTTGGGGATGCTTTTCTGCAAAGGGGACAGGACGACTGCACCGTATTAAGGGGAGGATGGATGGGGCCATGTATCGCGAGATCTTGGCCAACAACCTCCTTCCCTCAGTAAGAGCATTGAAGATGGGTCGTGGCTGGGTCTTCCAGCATGACAATGACCCGAAACACACAGCCAGGGCAACTAAGGAGTGGCTCCGTAAGAAGCATCTCAAGGTCCTGGAGTGGCCTAGCCAGTCTCCAGACCTGAACCCAATAGAAAATCTTTGGAGGGAGCTGAAAGTCCGTATTGCCCAGCGACAGCCCCGAAACCTGAAGGATCTGGAGAAGGTCTGTATGGATGAGTGGGCCAAAATCCCTGCTGCAGTGTGTGCAAACCCGGTCAAGAACTACAGGAAACGTATGATCTCTGTAATTGCAAACAAACGTTTCTGTACCAAATATTAAGTTCTGCTTTTCTGATGTATCAAATACTTATGTCATGCAATAAAATGCAAATTAATTACTTAAAAATCATACAATGTGATTTTCTGGATTTTTGTTTTAGATTCCGTCACTCACAGTTGAAGAGTACCTATGATAAACATTACAGACTTCTACATGCTTTGTAAGTGGGAAACCTGCAAAATCGGCAATGTATCAAATACTTGTTCTCCCCACTGTATATATGGAGTACCAGTACCAGATCTGCAGAAGTATGGGATATTTGAGGTAGATATGTACAGGGCAGGATAAAGTTTCTAGAATATCATTAGTCAAAATCACTCAATTTTTCATGCTTGCATGACCAATCCCTTGTGTGTAAGAGAGAGAAAGAGGGAACGTGAGAAAAGAGGTTATTGAGAGAGGCTTCAGAAGAGGGGAAGCAATCCATCTCTCTCTGACTGAGGGCTGAGCAGCATGAGTGATGACATCGCTGTGTTGATATGATGTGTTCTGTTATCAATTCAAATCACCCCCTTGTTCCACATACACATACACACACAACATAAAGTCATCTGTGTGACAGACAGACGAGCAAGCACGGGTGGGCTCACTCGATGGCTCGCCTCGATCACCTGTGACAGTTTTGATTTGATGTCACTCCTTGGGCGCGTTTGTGCGGCACCTGTCTGAGCGGTTAAGAGGTAATTGTGTGACATTAGGAGAGGGGCGCTCTCGCTTTGTCTTGCGTCTCGCCGCCGCCACCAATGCGCCAAACTGGGCGGGGGTGCAGGACGCAAGCGTCAGGCAGTTATAAATGGCCCCCATTTCCCCAACCACTCCGTTCTCCATTGTGGAGCACGTGTCGCCCCAGGGCGGGGGGGGAGGAGGAGCCGAGGAGGGGAGTGGGGCATTGTTGGGGTAGAGGTATGGGGGGGCGTTGGGTGGGCGTTGGGGGGGGGGGGGGGCAATGGGGGCCGTTAGTCCCAGAGGAGAGCTAGCTATGTGGTGACATGGAATGAAGACAAGAGATGAAACTCTAGATAGTCTGGCTATCTGTCCTACTCACCATCAGGGAACTCTGCTCACCCATGTAATACAGTGTTGGGGTGTTTGTGTGTGCAGTAAGAGAGTGGTCATACGACGTTGATTCATATGAGTGTGTTACTGTGTTTGTAGAGAACACAGTATAGTGCTGCAGGCTGTTTCTTTTCTCCTGAAGTTTACACTTTTTAGTTGAAGAACTTTAGCATGCACTTTACAAGTCAGTTCGTGTTTCTGTTCTTATACCTCTAAATGTGGGGTTTTAACCCACCAATAACTTTCCTCACCACTTACACTGACCAACTCCTCTTCTTCATGTTGTGTGCATCTCCTCTCCCCACCACCATAGACACTTATTCTAAATATTGATGACTGTCTATAGGCTGATGTGTTTCCTCTCTCCACTCCCCTGTGGGCAGACTGGCTGGTGATCTAGGCCAGTCATTAAGCACAACACGGCGTGTGAACAAACATCTCTAATCACAGCCCCTTAAAGACTCCTAATGAGTCTGAGCTAATTAGCCTGCCCAGAGTCAATCTTTTCTCTCCCCAATCTGTTTGCCTGCCTAATTTGGCTGGTATAGATTAGTGGATGAAGGGGAAGCATAGGCAGGGGTTTTTTGTAAACAGTGTGTGTGTGTTTGTGTGTCACTGGTCATTTGTCTGTCATTGATCCGAATGGAAAACAAACAGCGCTTTCCTCATGCCGCATGACTTAAACCTGTGGTCTCTCTTTTTCTAACACATTCCAGAATCATCACCAACCAACTACTGTATTATCGTTTAATCTTCCTTTGGATAATGTGCAGTGCAAAGCTATGTACATATCTATCCGCTGCCTCTGTAAGTGATAAATGGCAATCCGAGCCATGATGCAACGTGACGAAATATCCCTCTTTCGCCCGTCCAGTTGATTACAGGCCCTACTCAGCCTCTCCTCGTAACCGGCTAAAACCCATTTTAATAATCACTGCATCCCCCCACTGTCTCAAAGTTTACCACTGAAAGAGCTCAGGCTCGGGCTGTAAACTCCAAATCTCTGACTTAAATCTGATAAGAGTCCCGGCACTATTGTGAGGCGATTTTCCCCTCGGAAGTCCGTCCATGATCCCGCATTTTCCTAAGTCCCTCCACTATACTTCCCGACTGGTGTGGATTTCCTACAATAAAGTCAATCCTCCGCTGTTTAAAAAAATAATTTCAGCCTGCACGTCCTCCCCTGGCTTCCTCCACTTAGGTAATGGATTTTGACAACCTATTTGGCAGAAAACGTATCGTCTTTCTCTCCTTTCTTTCTCTCTCTACTCTAAATATTTTTGTCATTCTTTTTCTCCACCAGTCACTTTTTAAGAATGGTTAGGATTAGGAGGATGGAAGCAGTTTTAGGGTGAGCTGTTCAGAAGTCTATAAAACAACTGTAATAAAAAGTGGCAAATCTCTGACTGAAGAATGCCTGGTGGTTTCGTTCCTGCTTTCAAACTTCTACAGTCCAGGGTGTGGGTATACTGCAGAAGTTCTCCCTTTACACCAAGTCAGAACCATAGGATAAAAAAAGGGGGCATATAAGCAGACAATGAAAGCTCTTACAATATTCGATGATTACTCTAAAACAGGTTATAGGCTACATGTGCACCCCAAGTCAGAACAGTAGGCGAAATTAAGAGTAGTAAATAGACCAAATTATTAGGGTGAGGCACATGAGCTACCAACAGCTTACTACACAACATACACTTAGTAATTCCTTCTTAGCTAAAGTATACATATCTCCCTGGCATATTACATAGTTTATGCAGCAGCACAGCCCTACCAAGCAAAAAGGCAGCAACTGCTCATTTGGTCGAAAATTAGTTAATGTCATTTTTTCTACATTAAATACATGCTTAATCACGTGGACAAGTATCCTGCCTCTATTGTATTGTGTTTGGAGAAAATGGGGGTCATGTTAGCAGTAACTGCATAAGGTTACTGTGAATCCAAGGAAAATAAAATGCATTTTTCTCAGTTCCACGCTATGAGCAGTTACTGCCTTTTTGATTGGTAGGGCAGAGCATACAATACATTTTTGGACACACCTTGTTTGCTGTGCTCCCTTGAACAGGAAGGTGGCGTGGCGGTCCTTCGTAGGAACATTTTGTCATCAAAATAGGTTGAATCATGATGACGTAGCTCTAGAAAGAGGCCGGATTTACAATTCCGAGTTGGATGACCGTTCAAAACTTATTTTCCCAGTTGGAGCTTGTTTATTCCCGACTTCCCAGTTGTCTTGAACTCACTGAAGTCAAGTTTTCGCAGTTCCGAGTTAACAGTTGTTGTGAGCGCAGCACAAATCATGCTTAATTGACAGCATGGCCAACGTTGAATGTTTATCATTTTAAACTTGGAAAAGAGCCCCTTAATCCCAGATTTGGGCCACACAACCACTCCACTGAAAGCAGGCTAGTGATTGCTTTGCAATTAGCCACTGTCACTGATTCTTTCCAAACCACTCATTGTTGAATTAGCGATTTCCATCTATAATTTCTCTTCATTATTTCTTATGACAAGGATTTACCAGTAGATTGTCGACTTGATTCATGATGGTGACTGCTATAGTAGCTAAGATTTTGATATAATGATGTTGACATGATCTGTCCAATCAAAGCTACTGTAGATATAACATGATATGACTTTGAGCCTTCTTGAATGGGCACTTCTAATCTAACTCTATGGCAGCATCCAAGGGGCTTGAATTTTCTAGGTCTACCCTTAGACATGGCAGTGACATAGTTTTTTTATTTATCCTTTATTTTACTAGGCAAGTCAGTTAAGAACAAATTCTTATTTACAATGACAGCCTAGGAACAGTGGGTTAACTGCCTTGTTCAGGGGCAGAACAACAGATTTTTACCTTGTCAGCTCAGGGATTCGATCCGGCAACCTTTCAGTTACGGGCCCAACACTCTAACCACTAGGCTACCTGCCACCATGAGTGACAGAACACTGAGCCAATCACGGTGCAACGCTCCATATTTTCTGCTGCCTTGCGCCACCACCACTGAGCTAGGCTGAAACATCTGCCTTTTGGAGATGCCTTACTCAAGAAAACAAAAAAGAGACCATGTTTGTATGTGGCTTTATTAACTCAATTATATATACAGTATATATATATTTTACATTGTTTGCAAACTGATACGTGACACATATTAATGCCAAAATTACATGAAAACATTTTTTAACACGGGTCGCCACTGAATAGCAACTAGCCTATTTGTAATTAATGTAATGACAATGCATTTGTCACATCTTATCCAGGGGCGTAGGAGCCGGGGGGTTGTGCATCTGCAGTTTTTATCTTGTTATGTCAGTCACTGACAGTCACCCACTCCATTAGCCCATGTCAGCTACATTTTTTTAGATTGTTAGTTAGTCTAGCTAGCTATCTAAACTTGTAGTAATCATGGTTGAATTACCGACTGGGCCCCCCCATTGATTTTGTTAGTCACTCTCACTCAGATATCATATTAAAAACTACAAACATTTCTCTCCACCCCATGGCAAAATTTGTAGAACTGCAGGAAATAAGCTGTAAAACTGCACATTTGTCACTCTGCCCCATGGAAAAATTAGTACAATTGCATGAAGGTAAGGCTAGGTCCGGCTCTGACTGCATGTGTGGGTATGGATGTGGTGGGTACAGACCCAAGAGCCACTGCTGCCTCTCATGATGAGTTCAGATTTTTTTGTGTCCCCCACTCCCGTCAAAGTTGCCCATCCGTGGTCTAGACTAGAGGGTGTATTGCATGTGTTAACTTGAAGCAGGAGAGAGACAGCCATGATGATACGCACGGACAGACAGACAGGCAGAGGGAGAGAGAGAGGCCACAAACAAACAGTTAAGATAGTGAGAAGTGCGTTTCCAAGCTCATAGAGTTCATGGACTGATGATATGTCATAGTGTGAATCAATCTGAATTATCATATATGATCTCTGAGGAAGTGGTAGCATCTTAAAGTGGAACTGACAGCATTCAGCAACATGAAATCTTATTAAAATCTGTTCATATACACCCCCAGAAAGAATATGATGTTTTTATGTGTTTTTTTTAAGTGAGCACTAAGATATGGTAATGTTCTCATTTTTATTCAGCACTTTAATAGAATGTTTGGGAATGACGTAGAATAAGGCATTTCTGAAAAGTCTATAGCGATATAGAGTGGGAAAGTGGCCAGTGCGCTATAGCCAATCAGAGCCTCTCAGCTTGACCACATTACACTGATAAACGATGGGGAATAGTAGCCTGCTCGCCCTTCTGCAGGTTACCTGCCAATGCATGCTTGTCGAAACCCACATTTTGACAACTGAATGGGGAACTTGCCTGCCTGCCTGCCCATTTGATTGATGCCAAATACATTTGATTGACAACGAAGAGATATGCTAACTGTGGATTCAAGTTAAGCATAGCTACCTAGCAAAGTGATTTACATTTCCTGTTAGGTAACCAAATGACACCTGCATCTCTAGCAGTAGAACCGAAAAAAGATATGGGGGGAAAAAGTTGTCCACTCACCTACTCGTCAAATGACATGACATCCTCCTAGCAGCTAGCTAACATTAGGTTCCGTGTTTTTAGCTTGCTAAATAAATAACTACATAAATAGATAAGCTAGCCTATTAGCCCCATTATGACTGACTTGCGATCATTGCTCTTGCTAGTTTGATTGTATTGACGTTCCCAGCCTTCAGAAACGTTTGTCAGTTTTTGTCCAAAATATTGATTAATTGAAACTGAAACTGCATCCCGAATGGCTGGAGGCAGCAATGTACCAGACCAGCTGTGATTTACAAACTGATAGCAATATTTGTTAGACTACTAAGAAATGTATTGGTGAATTATATGAATGATGCATTGAACTGCATCCATCTATTCTGCCAACAATGCCTTACTCTAAGTCAGCGAATTTTGAGTCAAATATAACATATTTTTAAAACCTCTTATAAAGTTGGTTTTGTAGCATAATTACTGCAGTGGGCTAAATAAGCATCACACAGAGTGATTCTTGGTAGTCTTAAACAAATCTACTTTGAAACAAAAGTATAGACCTCACACACATAGTTATGGGCTTAAAAAAAAGAAGAAACCTGTACCATGTCAGATATAGAGTTGAAAAGTATTAAATAACACTTTATATACATCACAGAAGACAAAAAAACAACAAAAAAACATTTGACATAGAAGTAATCATAGTTTTTTAAAATAATGCTTATTAATTATGAAATTATGAAAAATATGAATAACATTCCACCCATGAGGCCACTAGGTCATTTGACTGAAGGAAAGGTCTACACTGGGGATGTCAGGTGTAGTGGGTGTGAGGGAGTCAGACGCAGGAGAGAATTCCAATGGAATGTAGTACAATAGTCACACGAGAGCAGACGACGTAACAGCGTCAAAATGAATACGTAGGCACGACAAGGCCCGGAAACAAACACGGGTGTACAATACCCAGAGAAATACGAGATTCCAAAGAAGACAATAACCTGACACACAACAATAACGCACAAAGGACATGGGGAGAGCAGACGGTATATATACACATAATGATGATGGAATCTAAACCAGGTGTGAAAGGAGACAAGCCAATGGAAAATGACATGTGGAGCGGCAGTGGCTAGAAGGCAGGTGACGTTGATCGCCGAAAGCCGCCCGAACCAGGAGAGAGGGTGACTTCGGACAGGGGATTTGATATTTTTGACAGATATTATGATTGTCTGTTTGTTTCATATTTGCAAAGTAGTCAGTTCCACTTCAATTCTAGAGGGTGTATTGCATGTTTTAACTTCATGCAGGAGAGAGGCAGCCATGGTGATATATCTTTTTCATAATTTTGTAGAGTGGAGATTGATTCATTTCAGTTTGACCAAATACATTTGATTGACAACTAAGAGATATGCTAACTGTGGATAACAGTCGTTCAAGTTCAGTATAGCTACCTTAAACAGTTTTTAACTGTGTAAGTTGGTGATTATTATTACAGTATAATTACTGTATTATAAGTTGCAAATATTACATTAAGTTTCAAACCATACAGTATGTAGAGCAGCATCAGTAATAATCGGACATAGGGGGAAGTTAGAAAAATACTAGGAAATGAATCATACAGTATATATTGTAATGTTCACACAGTCTGTTCATCTAAATAAAATACAACTTGATTATTTCATGGGACATCAGTGTCCTAGACTGTTTACACTAGTCAACAAACAACGTGCAAGCTTCGGTGGCCTTACAGGTTCGTTACAATATCCACATTAACAGTCACACTGGTATTCAGTAAAGTATGAATGGCCATGGCCCTAAGACGGATTTGACTGTAACTATGGAATGCTGTTTGGGTCTTTGCATGTCGAAAAAGATACACGTCAAATAACATTGTTGACCAATCAGGACCTGAATACGACTGCACATCACATAATAATTTAACACATTCATACATTTTTTACATAGTTATTACACATTGATTACACTATGACTCGTATTTCATATGTCTCAGCAATTTACCGATACGTATGCTAGTGGTATGTAGGAATGGACCAAGGTGCAGCGCTGTAGTAGTTAGTCATACTTTATTTGCAAACTAACAAAACAAGAAACAGAGCAAACACTACCGTAACGTGTGTGTGTGTGTGTGTGTGTACCCTACGGTCAGGACCTGATAGGTACAGTGCTGATCATAAAAAGGCTAGCTAGCTAGTTGTTGAATGCAAACAATGTTCTCCCCAAAAACAAGCAAAATGACATAATCTTTTTCAGTAGCTAAAGTTAGCTAGCTAACTATCTAGCTAGATGTCATTATCTAAAATACCCCTAATTTATAAGACAGTTTTGGTATTTGATTGATGATGGTCGGACCGGACCGGGTCCGGCTTAGCTTGTGTAAACCGGGCTAGGTAGCTGGCTAGCTTGTTTAGTTCATTATCTAGCTAGATAGCTAGTTATTTTCATGAACTGAAGTTCCTAAATCATTACTAAGAATATTGAAAATGATTGCAGTTTCTGGTCATTGTTTTCAGGCTGGTTGCATTGGTACTAGTTAGGTACCAAGCTACCCCATAAGTTACTAAAACCATATACTGTATATCAAATATTATTGTGACTTTTTCATACTACAAACCAAAGTCAACGTAGTAGGGCGTACCTCCAGTTTCCAAACTGTCATTAATGTTGACAAAATGCTTGCTTATTAGTTTGTATTTTGACTAGCTAAGATGAATCAGGTGCAACTGCTTGGGATAAGGCTAAAGTTAGCTGGCTGACCATTCTTTCTCCCCTGCGTCTGGTCTGGTTGCATTTCGGGAGAATGTTGGACTACTTAGATAACATTTTTGATCCTGCTCGTTTGATCCTGATCTTATTTCAAGTGCTCACACAGACGTTTTCCCATTTGGTCGAACAAATAATGGCTTATTACCAATGCGGTATTGTAAACAGTGACACCTGGCTTGTGCATGCAAATTCAGCAAACACAACATTCTAAAATATAATTTTGTTTTCTGATGGGTCAAATTAAAAGCTTATTTGACGCGTCAAATAGTGTTGTTTGTTGTGTATATATTTTTTTACATGCAAAGACCCTAATGGCGTTCTATATGTACCAGAGTAAGTGCCCCTCTGCAAGTCACCCTTAGCCTTAGCCTTGTAAATCTGCTAATTTGTAAGTTAATGTTTGTCTGTATCCTTTTCTCAAAATAAATTAGCATTTAAAACCTGTTTTTCAACAAAATAAATCTCCGGACCCCTGTAGAAAAATGTGTCTCCCACAATGTCAGCGTCACTCCTACGTCCCTGCTCTTACCTCTCCCAAGAAACCATTAAAGTGAAAACAATATTCAACTCCATTCTTCTATGTTCTAAATTACAAACAAAGAGCAGTAAACACTTCTTGGGTGGCACGTGTCCAAATGAAAAGCTTAGCGGTGACTCCTGCAATAATAATGCTCCATGCACTGTGGCTTGGGATGAGGGCAAAGTGCAGAAAAACATATTTATTTGTCTTCTTATAGCTTTGGCATATCCTCCCCCATCCATCAGATATAACACTTGAGGTGCTTAGGCTACTTAAGCTGTAGAGAAATCTGAACTGGCATGGATTATAGAGGGGCAAGGGTGATTAGGACTGCAGCGGGTATGTGCATGTTTGTTTTAGCATATGCATATTTTTGTGTGAGAATGTGTATGTGTGTGTATGCTGATATGAGTGTGTGTCTGTGTGTATGTCTGTCTGTGTGTGTGGACATGAACAATCCTAGGTGTGGTGGATGGTTGGGTGGATGGAGGGATGAATGAATAGATGGATGTAGAGAAAGAGAGAGAGAGTATCATTAATCCAGGCTTAGTGTGAGGAGGGAGGCCTTGGCCAAACGGCTCTACCGGGCCAGAGCTTAGGCAAGACTGGGCCTCAGAGAAAGGCCTAAATGTTCACTTTAGCTCCCCGTCTTACTTCTTTCTCGTAAGCTCTTTTTCTAAAGGATCGTGCAAACAAAACGAAGCCCTCCTCCCGTCACCAACACATACACAAACTGTGCACATGCAAAAACACTAGCCCTTGTTAGCCTTGCACCTCTCTCTCTCTCTCTCTCTCTCTCTCTCTCTCTCTCTCTCTCTCTCTCTCTCACAAAAACACATATACCTACACGCATACATATACTCACACCTCAGAAGGGATTTGTAGATAGAAACTGTATATTATGATTTAACAAAGAGCAACAAGAGCAGAGTTTAGAGACTTTAGTTTAGAGAATACAGACTTCTATTCTATGCTACTGTTGAAGAAACAGCTCAACTAAATTACATTCCATTAATGGTAACATTAACTCAAGCATTTCTTTACTTTTAGTATGATTGAGTTTAGATCTGAGTTTAAATAATGCTTGGGAAATGATCACAATTAATAGATTTTAGGCAGAAGACATTATTTCATATGGTACACACTTAGGCTTTGTAAATAACAAGTGAAATTACGACACAGCTTCAATAACCCAACTACTCAGAATTATCGCCCCATGCTGGTGGCTGTTTATGAATACAAATTGAATTTCCGAGGCGCCCTTGTAGCAGTCATGGCTCATTTAATTTATTACTTAATGAATATTTCCCCTTTCAACTCAGAAGATGGGAAAACATTTCCCCACTAAATGAGACCCAGCTTTACAGCCAAATAGTTTTGACATAACGTTTGGCACAACAGCATTCTTACGGACGTGATATTGTATTGTTGTTTTGGATTCAACAAAGCGTTCCGCGTTGCAAGTGACTGAGGACAACTTTACATTCTCAAAAGGAGTGTAGAACAAACTCTTCTGTCTTTGTCTTAATACTTAATTAGACTGACTGAATGAAATCATCAATTAATCAAATAAGACTCAGACCACATGGCTGCATGAATGTCCACTTTACTGCATGGCACACACTGCCTCTTTTCCGTAATCCCCCAATACAATACATCCAGCAGTGACGTCATACCTTAAGGATGCCCTCATGTCTCAAACCCAAACCCAGGACATGACATCCATCCTTTTCTGGGAAATACATTTCCAGTTCACAAACACATATTATTTTTTGGGACACAATTTTAATCACATCTGTTTTGTTTTGGTACTCACATCTGTCCCCCTGTGTTTCTGACCAAGTTGGAGGTTAATGAAACAATAACACATTTTTTTACATTGAGTGCTAGTATAGAATTCTACAATCTAGTTAAGATTGAATGCTGATTTGACAGGCAGTGTCATATCCATAACGTTTTTGAGGAAAACATTTTGTGGAAGTGTTTTGAGTATGATTGTATGCAAACTTTCTGTGCAAAGCTAACTTTCATCAAGGGCTTAGGTGATGTATAATAGGTTGCCTTTCTCTCTTTGTCAGTACTTGTTCTAAGTGTAACGGATGTGACTGTTACGGACGCTTCATACCATGATCAATGACTCACTAGTCAGCATCACTGCATGACACGATCATGATAAAATGTTCATGCCCTTCCTACTGCTTCCGAAGTGTGTATATGTTCGCAAACAAGCTAGCGGGCAATCTTTGTTTCCGGTGTACTCGAGTTCTCATATGAATTGCAATCATGCGTTTTTCTGCTAACTGGAGCATTGCATGGCATAATAAAGGTCTTAAATTCATAAACATAAACATAATTAAGATCTTAAAAATCTTGTTTACTTCCTTGAGTAAGTATGGGTACCCCTCAGTGACAATATTGGTCTGTATCTGTGTAATTTGCCCTGCGCGTTCTTGTGAGCTGCAGCTGTCAAACCTGAGGAGATTTTACGATCTGACAAGAAATGTCTACGAAAGTGCAAACACTGTGCCACTGGTAGGTTATAATTCAATTCACATAACGAAAATGAAGAAGTTCAACCCTTCATAGGAAAGACATCAACATAATGACATATGTCAAAATACTGCTCTTTCCATGACATACACTGACCAGGTGATCCAGGTGAAAGCCATGATCCCTTATTGATGCCACTTGTTAAATCCACTTCAAATCGGTGTAGTTGAAGGGGAGGAGGCAGGTTAAAGAAGGAGACAATTGAGACATGGATTATGTATGTGTGCCATTTAGTAGGTGAATGGGCAAGACAAAAAATATAAGTGCCTTTGAACAGGATATGGTAGAAGATGCCAGGCGCACCGGTTTGTGCCAAGAACTGCAACACTGCTGGGTTTTTCACGCTCAACAGTTTCCCGTGTGTATAGAATTATCCACCACCCAAAGGACATCCAACCAACTTGACACAACTATGAGAAGCATTGGAGTCAACATGGGCCAGCATCCCTGTGGAATGCTTTCGACGCCTAGTAGAGTCAATTACCTGACAAATTGAGGCTGTTCTGAGGGCAAAAGGGGAGGTGCAAGTCAATATTAGGAAGGTGTTCTTAATGTTTGGGTATACTCAGTGTATATACAAGCAGTTTGTGGGACTGGTAACAGATAAAGACTCTGATGCTGTTGAAATGCAGTTCTTGAGGAGAAATGACCACACAGGATTTGTATACCTTTTGCCAGCCAAGGACGACAGGACAACAGGGGGAGGAGGTACCATTTCATAGAGCCTGTGTCGTTTTGTGGACCACAGGGGAAAGAGGTAGCATTTCTTAGAGCCTGTGTCCTTTTGTGGACAACAGGGAGGAGCTACCATTTCATAGAGCCTGTCTTCTTTTTTGGACAACAGGGGGAGGAGCTACCATTTCATAGAGCCTGTGTCCTTTTGTGGACAACAGGGGGAGGAGCTACCATTTCATAGAGCCTGTGCAGGGGGAGGAGCTACCATTCCATAGAGCCTGTGCAGGCAGATCATTTTTTTTATTTAACCTTTATTTAACTAGGCAAGTCAGTTAAGAACAAATTCTTATTTACAATGACGGCCTCCCAAAAGGCAAAGGGACTCCTGCGGGGATGGGGGCTGGAATTAAAAATATATATTAATTAAATACAAATATTTGACAAAACACACATCACGACAAGAGAGACAACACAACACTACATAAAGAGAGACCTAAGACAACAACATAGCACAGCAGCAACACAGCATGGTAGTAACACAACATGACAACAACATGGCAGCAACACAACATGGCAGCGACACAACATGGTAGCAGGACAAAACAGGGTACAAACATTATTGGGCACAGACAACAGCATAAAGGGCAAGAAGGTAGGGACAACAATACATCACGCAAAGCAGCCACAACTGTCAGTAAGAGTGCCCATCATTGATTCTTTGAATGAAGAGATTGAGATAAAACTGTCCAGTTTGTGTTGTTTGTTGCAGCTCAGGGTGTGAGATTAACAAAAAGCATGAGTTTATAAAAAAACTTTGAATTGAGTTTGAGTTTATGTATGTTTATTCTGTTACTCAGTAGGTGATTGATAATAACATTTAAATAAAACATCTGTCATTAATGATCTAGAATGAAATTACTAAAACATTGTACATTTGAAATGGAGTGCATTGTCATCATTTGCTATCTGTCTTTTGGAAGCATGTCACATCCATAATGCAGAATTTCACATCCATAAAAACATTTTGGATGTTTTGGAACCTGTTATTACTATGGCTGAGTGATTGGCATATAGTATTTTAATCATATTCATGAAATTGGAGCAAAGTCCCATATGTTCCAAAACCGACCAAAGAAACAGTATGACCATTCTAGAATATCAAAAGCCATTTCTGCATTGAGAAATAGAACTGCCCAAGGAACTAGGCAAGTCAGTTAAGAATAAATTCTTATTTACAATGCCGGCCTACACTAGGCCAATTGTGCGCTGCTCTATGGGACCACAAATCACAGATTTGAACCAGGGTGTCTGTAGTGACACCTTTAGCACTGAGATGTAGTGCCTTAGAACGCTGCGCCACTTGGGAGCCCTAGTTTTGGTGTCTGATAAAGCATGTAAGATATGTAATAGACAACGGAAGTTATCTGAGGATAATCGTTTTTAACAAACATGCTTTGGTCCAGATGTACCAAATTGGGTAAGTAAGTTTCTAAACGGGACGACAGAATTTTAGAAAATAGTTTATATCTGTGTTTATAAGACAATGAGAACATTGGGTGGTGTCCTTACCTTTTTTTAATAAAAGCAACATTTGTGGCGTATTTACATCCCTTCCAAATGAATTTCAATTAACAGTGGCCCTAATTGGTTCCAACATTCTAAATAGACCACAGGAGGAATACCGTCACAACCAGGTGATTTTCCTTTATCCATGTTATCCAATGACTTCATGGAGAGAGATGTGGGCTCCCAGCAAGCCGGCTTCCTCAGTTGAGAGAAGAGGAGTTCTTATATCTTTAAAACATTACTCAATCTGGCTTGGTGTGGATTTACAATCAGAGGTGTATAATTCTTTATAAAAATGGGAGAATCTTTGGTTGATTCTTTTTTATTCTGATAGTAATTCACCCGATTCAGATTCAATAGTTCGCTCTCACCATTCCTACAAAACTTGTTAGCCAGTAAACGACAAGGTTGATTACCATGGAAGTAATGGTTGAGTTTAACTAGATGGATGGTAAATTCTGCTCTCTGTCTTATCAATAGATTTACTCCTGTCGTGACTTTAAAAAGAGTAGTCGCTACCTGGTCTGAAAAAAAGTGTTTGTTGAGAACACTCTAACGTTGTTAACAACTTGTCCAATTCTGATATCTTCTTTAATTGTGATTTATTCAGCTCAGGTGCAAATGCAGTTGCATTGTTCTTAATAAAACCTTTAATGGCGTCCCATAAAATCATAGGATCATCAGTTACATTTTTGTTAATCATTATGAATTCATTCAATTCAGTTTCAAATTGTTCACAGAAAGTATAATTTTGTAGTAAGGAAACATCAAAATGCCATCTCGTGTCTATTTTAGGAGATTCTGAAATATGTTTTAACACTTTTAAACACGTGGCCTATTTGCTGAACACACATAACATTACAGTAACATTCCATTACAATGTATTCATTTTGCAGACATCTTACAAACCTGTGTTATTTATTTTTAAGTAAACACTCAACAGTATTCACACATTACCAGTACATTACTTGTACCCTTTTACTTTATCACAGTCAGACATTTTTAGTGGTGCTCTTTTAACCCTGTGAGGTCTGAATGTCTTTTGAATGTCTGGTGGCACGGTGATGCCCTGCTCAGGGGCCTGAATAACAGTGGGTTGTGTTTCAAAGTCTGTACTGTTCTCAGCCCCCAGGGTTTTGTCTTGCTCAGTGTGTGTCACTGATTCTGTACCTTTTCACACGTGCCGTGTTCCTTATGTAGCGTGCTCCTTTTGGAGACTCCACGATCACACTGTTTCCTGTTTCGCTTACAACTTTGTGGGGTGTAGTGTTGAATGGTGTTGTGAACTTATTCACGTTTTCTTGTTGTTACGAGTACTGTGTATGCCACAGCCACTTTGGAGTACTATGCTCGTCGGCGTTCGTCTGCATACTGCTTTGACTTGCTTTCTGCTCCGCATCTCAATCACTTCCAGGTCTGTTTGTGACTCTCGGATGTTTAGCAGTTTCCCCCTCATCCTTCGATTGAAGAGTAGCTCGGCGACTCTTTCCTGTGCGGGCATGGCCTATGCTTCTGTGCACAGTCACATACTTAGTGATTCCATTGCTTTCACAATATTTTTTCCATTCAGTAGATTTGAATTGCGGGTCTCGGTCAGATTTACAGGTCACAGGCAGTCCAAGTCTGCTGAATATTTCTTTACAACTGTCAATCACCTTGTCTGTGGTTGGCGATTTCAGAATTTCATAGTAGCGGCTATAGTAGTCTACTACAACAAGTATAGAGTGCCCTGTTGACTGAGGCCCTAATAAGTCTATGAAAGCATCCTGCCAGGGACCATCAGGTAATGGTGCCGTTCTCAGGGGTTCTGGTGCATCAGGTCTGATTACAGTCTGACAACCGTGGCATGATTTGCAATATCTCTCAGCTGCCCTTTCCATGCCAGGCCACCAAAGTGTCCTTCATGAGCTAGTGCAAGTGCTCGTGCATGTAATGACTGTGGCAGCGTGTTCCACGGAGAACTAGGTATTCAACTACACATAATTCACTCGCTATTGGGGCATAAGCTATACACTTGCAATTGCATGATGTACCTCTCTCAGCTCTGGGCCTTTGGCTGAGGCTTCCTCTACCTTTCTGGTAATCAGTTATTTGTGTGTAGCACTCATATTTTTCCAGCTGTGCTGTTGCTCCCAGCGGGCATCTTCTCACCTCTGAGGCGTTCTCTGGCTCCCTAGTCTCCATCACAGCTCGCATTTTCTCTGCTGTCAGTTCGATATCTTTGGACTCATCTACTGTTGGGATAGGATAGTGTTCCCTAACAATAGCCTGTCTCATGTCTAAGCACGTTCTCATTTGTATTTGCTACACTAATGACCACCCCATGGGGTAGGGCCATTAACAGGTTCTATAATGTCCATCTCCAAAAGTTTCTCTACATTTTGGTCTACCTTCTGCCTGAGGTCGAATTGTCTGCACCTGAGTGGCTGGGCCACTGGTTTCACCTTTGGGTCAATGTGCCGACTGATCTGTTTTGTTTTCAGTTTTCCCCACTCCCTGGAATACTTGTGGGTACTGCTGTTTAAGTAAGTGCTTAGTGTCTGTTGTGACCTCAGCACCTTTTCTCAGAACCCCCAGTTTCATGGCTGTCTCTTTGCCGAGGAGCGGTTCTTAATTTCCTATGATTACAATGAACTCTGCTTGCTCAGTTCTACTGCTGATTGTGATAATATTTTAATGCCCCCTTGCCAGATAGTTGTTCACTAAATCAATAAGAATAACGTTTTCTCTCTGTTTTAGTCATATATGAGTGACACTTTATTTTATCAGTCTTTCCTATGTATTCAAATCAAAACAAATCAAATCGCATTTTATTTGTCACATACACCGAATACAACAGGTGTAGACCTTACCGTGAAATGCTTACTTACAGGTTAGTCGAGGTCATTTGGGGTAAAGTGACTATGCATAGATAATAAACAGCGAGTAGCAGTAGTGTAAAAACAAATGTAAATAGTCTGGGTCTCAATTTGATTAATAGTTCAGCAGTCTTATGGCTTGGTGGTAGAAGCTGTTAAGGAGGCTTTTGGTCCTAGACTTGGTGCTCAGGTACGGCTTGCCGTGCGGTAGCAGAGAGAACAGTATGTGACTTGAGTGACTGGAGTCTTTGACCAAAAACATTTCTGACACGCCTAGTAAATAGGTCCTGGAAGCTTGGCCCCAGTGATGTACTGGGCCGGATGCACTACCCTCTGTAGCGCCTTGTGGTCAGATGCCGCGCAGTTGCCATACCAGGGGGTGATGCAACCAGTAAGGATGCTCTCGATGGTGCAGCTGTAGAACTTTTTGAGGATCTGGGGACTCATGCCAAATCTGAGGGGGAAAAAGTGTTGTCATGCCCTCTTCACGACTGACTTGGTGTGTTTGGACCATGATAGTTTGTTGGTGAACTTGAAACTCTCCACCCGCTCAACTACAGCCCTGTCGATGTTAATGGGGGCCTGTTCGGCCCACCTTTTCCTGTAGTCCTTTGTCTTGATCACGTGGAGGGAGAGGTTGTTGTCCTAGCATCACACTGCCAGGTCTCATCATTGTCAGGCCACTGTTGTGTCGTCAGCAAATTTAATGATGGTGTTGGAGTCGGGTTTGTCCACGCAGTTGTGGGTGAACCGGGAGGACTAAGCACGCACCCCTGTTGGGCCCCAGTGTTGAGGATCAGCGTGGCAGATGTGTTGTTGCCTACGATTACCACCTGGGGGCAGCCCATCAGGAAGTCCAGGAATCAGTTGCAGAGGGAGGTGTTTAGTACCAGGGTTCTTAGCTTAGGAATGATCTTTGTGGGAACTATGGTGTTGAACGCTGAGCTGTAGTCAATGAAGAGCATTCTCACATAGATGTTATTTTTGTCCAGGTAGGAAAGGGCAGTGTGGAGAGTGATTGAGATTGAGACTCGGTCAGGGAGAGGTTGAAAAAGACACTTGCCAGTTGGTCCGCGCATGCTTTGAGTACACGTTCTGGTAATCCATCTGGCCCTGGGACTTTGTGAATGTTGACCTGTTTAAAGGCCTTGCTCACATTGGCTACAGAGAGCATGATCACACAGTCATCCGGAACAGATGGTGCTCTCATGCATGCTTCAGTGTTGCTTGCCTCGAAGCGAGCATAAAAGGCATTTAGCTCTTCTGGTAGGCTCGAACAACTGGACAGCTCACGGCTGGGTTTCCCTTTGTAGTCTATAATAGTTTTCAAGCCCTGCCACATCAGACGAGCATCAGAGCCGGTGTAGTAGGATTCAAGGAGGATAGAATTATGGTCAGATTTGCCAAATGTAATCTGAGCAGGGCGAGGGAGAGCTTTGTATGCGTCTCTGTGTGTGGCGTAAAGGTGGTCTAGAGTAAAGGTGGTCTGGAGTGACACACATGCTTGCACATGTGACATGCTTTTAGAGACTAGGTAAAACGGATTTAAGTTTGCCTACATTAAAGTCCCTGGCCACTTGGAGCGCTGCTTCTCGATTCTCGATACTTATGGCCTTATACAGCTTGTTGAGTGCGGTCTTAGTGCCAGCATCGGTTTGTGGTGGTAAATAGACGGTTACAAATAATATAGATGAGAACTCTCTTTGTAGATAGTGTGGTTTACAGCTTATCATGAGGTACTCTACCTCAGGCGAGCAATACCTCGAGACTTCTTGAATATTAGACATCGCGCCCCAGCAGTTATTGACAAATAGACATGCACCCCAGCCCCTCATCTTACCAGACGTAGCTTTCCTGTCCTGCCGATGCACAGAAAACCCAGCCAGCTCTATATTATCCGTGTCATCGTTCAGCCATGACTCGATGAAACATAATATATTACAGTTTTTAATGTCCCGTTGGTAGAATAGTCATAATCGGAGATCATGTATCACATTGTTAGTTGCACCAGAGTCAATCAACATTCTAATTTCAACTCCCCCCACACAAAAGGTAAGTCTATCTGATGTGTCATTCTCATTAACAACAACTTCAAAGTCATATTGTTCCTCAATATTATCTATATGTCTCTTGGACCTATTTGTGCGACAAACCTTTGAGAAATGCTCCTTTCTATTGCACTTGTGACACGTCTGCCCCCATGCGGGACACTTTGGCGGGCAAATGCTGCATTGACTTGTCGAATGAAGTAGAGATTCAATGCTCTGATAGTGGCGCCATAATCTGTAACCATCCCGGTCTCTGGTAGCGTAAAAAAGAAATCTGGTCCAGCGAGATACAAAAGTAGAGATCTCCTCCTTTGATGAGTTGCATCCGTTGTTTCTTCATCGAGAATTAGCCCTTCGCTATCAGCATACAGTTCAAAGGATGTTAGCCATCTTGTCCATCTTGGGCCAGCATAGCTGGTTAGGAAAAACATGCAAAGTTTTGTGTCCCGCTTTTCTCCATACTAGCTAATCTTACTAAACGTTTCTGATTAAACACATGTAAATTCGGTAATCCTCGTAGTCATTGTTCTGTCTCCGTCTTAATACTTAATTAGACTGACTGAATGAAATCATCAATTAATCAAATAAGACTCAGACCACATGGCTGCATGAATGTCCACTTTACTGCATGGCACACACTGCCTCTTTTCCGTAATCCCCCAATACAATACATCCAGCAGTGACGTCATACCTTAAGGATGCCCTCATGTCTCAAACCCAAACCCAGTACAGGACACACACTACTTGAACTGTATGCCAACATGGGTTTCCAAACATAGCAAATAGTAACCTTTGACTAAAGCCTATTTAAACAACCGACTAAGTGCAACCCATATTATCTAACTTGTTTACAACACAACTTTTAGTGAGACACTTTTTCACTGTAATTCGTAAATACCCAGTTGTACTGTACATGAGCAGAGTTGGGAAGAGAGACAGTAGGAGAGATAGAGCTAAAGAGGTCTCAGGCAACTAAAGCTACATCACTGACTGGCTAATAGAGATGCTAAGGCTACATCATTTACCAGCTAATTTTATACAGATAATGTGCAATTGACCACAGGCCTGGTAAATAATGCAGACCCAGACTTGGGCCATGAAGAGTATTTAATGGTATTGATAAGCTAATCTGCCCGGGGATGGATGGACAGCACATCTCTTCATCTAACCCTTGCTCTCTCCTCTCTTTCTCTCGCCAGTCACCAACCCCCCCCCCCCCCCCCCCCCCCCGACGCTATTGATCAAAGAGTGGGCTTCAACTGGAAGAAAATAAAAATACACAATGAGAATGGTAGGATGACACAGGAAGAGAGGGGAAGAGGGTGTGACTGGCGAGATAAAGAGAGGAGAGAGCGAGGGTTAGATGAAGGGATGTGCTGTCCATCCATCCCCGGCTCACTGTATCGCCGGGGACCACCGGAGGAGTAAAGTTGTTAACGAGCTCATCGACAGCGATGTCATAAGGAGAAGAGGTCCATCAGGGGAATGAGACACGGGCTTCTATATGTCCTGAGGTGCACTGTGGGAGGACACAGAAACTTTGGGAAGATAGATTATGCTCCGAACACATCCATATCCACTCACAGGTGCCTGGGAAATAGAGAGGCATAGTTAAGAAGAATAAAAGGTGTCTGCACACTATCGCTCCTCAAAAAGAAAAGAGTTATATCGCAATCAAAAGGACTATTAGCTCAATGCGATTTCCTGTGTGTACCATTTGGTCTACAATTCTCCAGTTTTTGTGCATTTTGTGTATAATGACTACTTTTCTTCAATGTAATAACTGGAAAAGGCAATTTTCATATAAGTTCCATAGGAATGCCATGACAATCGCATTTCTAAGCAAAATGTTCATAGAATATGAAGCTGAGTGGTTAGAGCATTGGGCCCGTAACCGAAAGGATCCTTGAGCTGACAAGGTAAAAATCTGTTGTTCTGCCCCTGAACAAGGCAGTTAACCCACTGTTCCTAGGCCATCATTGTAAGTAAGAATTTGTTCTTAACTGACTTGCCTAGTTAAATAAAGGTAAAAAAAAAAAAACATACAGTTAATACTTCCCTTCTGTGGAGATTAATTGTGATAAGGATTGATTGGTGGATTGGTGTGTCTTCTGGCAATTGACCTCAACATCATGAAGACATAATCAGGAATTATCAGGAATGAATGTACACCAAAACAACTGACAAGATACCCATCTTACTTATTAAGAAGAAACTTAGGAGTAAATCTGTTATGATCATGATGATGATTAGTGTTAATAAAGAAGAAAAACATGTTTCTCTCACCAGTGGTTTGTATGTAGCCAGTCAAAGGCCTCAGATGTTTAGTCTGGATTGTAGAGGGAGGATTTAGAGGGATTTTAAAGCAGCATGAGAAAAACACTGCTGCCAGTCTAATGCTGACACAAAAACCTCAGCATATGCACAACAACTTTAGAATAATACCATAATATGTCCAACTTGAATAACAGAATAATACCATTATGTCCAACTTGAATTACATAATAATACCGTTATGTCAAACTTGAATAACAGAATAATACCATTATGTCCAATTTGAATAACAGAATAATACCATAATATGTCCAACTTGAATAACAGAATAATACCATAATATGTCCAACTTGAATAACAGAAAATTACCATTATGTCCAACTTGAATAACAGAACATTACCATTATGTCCAACTTGAAAAACAGAATAATACCATTTATTGTCACGTGAGGGTACATAGCTCGACCAAGACGCAGCGCAGGGATTATAGTTCGACATTGTTTTATTTATTTACTATGTAATAAAATCACCAAATGAACGAACTATACAAAACAAACACGATAGACAAAACGTCACGTTCACCAAAACACACACGAATGAACGGACGTAACAAATGTGGCACACTTACTTTCCCAGTGACTTGCGAAATAATCGACAACGACCCACAACCCAGTGTGAAAATTACAAGCCTATGTAGGGTCCCTAATTAGAGACAATGCACAGCAGCTGCCTCTAATTAGGGATCCAACGCAAACCACCACCAGATACAGAAAGAATAAACCTGTCAGACTCTGACCATGGTTACATAGAGAAGCAAATAGGCTTCTCTATGGCCAGAGCCTGACAATTATGTCCAATTTGAGTGACAGAATAATACCATAATATGGCCAACTTGAATAACATAAAATTACCATTATGTCCAACTTGAAATACAGAATAATACCATACTATGTCCAACTAGAATAACATAATAATACCATTATGTCAAACTTGAAAAACAGAATAATACCATTATGTCCAACTTGAATGACAGAATAATACCATAATATGTCAAGACTAGACTATCAATATTTTTGTCACTCCAAAACTCTTCCATAGCGTTTGTATAATGAGATGCCTAAACTCAACAAAACATTATACTTGAACAAAGATGTTTTATAACATTAGTAATTATCCAAATGATTTGGATACATTTAAAATGTAATGAGTTTCCTCCACCTTTTATCTCAGAATATACTGATGGATAATCGGTTTATATTTAATTTCCAATATTCATGTCCATTTTAATATCACTGCCTATTTGAGCCCTCCCCTCTTAGCCTGTGATGTTCCCTCGTTGCATGATAAAGGGCTTTCCAGCGCAAATATCAGCCATGAGAATATTTATGTGGACCATATTTGTTCATATGTGCAATATGTGAGAGTAGAAAAAATTATACTTTAAGGTGGAAAAAATAAATGAATAAACAAACAGTAAAAAAATAAATAGCTACAGTAATAAGGTTAACTATTTTGGCTTTTGATATTGATGTTTGCAGGAGGGCTGGCATGGTCCCAAATTAATAACAGTAGACCTAATGCCATTTGGGTACTTAGGAGTGTGTCCAATACTTTAAGTAATAGCATTAATGGCAAATTTGAAGGAGATTGATTTGAACATCAAACAGGACCTTAAAGGGAGCACTTCCTTCATGGCCGTGGGTTTTAGAAGTTCTGAAGTAACTTCCTCTCTGAAGGAAGGAAATCATCTTTGGCCGGCTCGGCTCAGCTCCAACCAGAACAGCCTATGCTGGGACTGGGGAAGTGACGCTTGTTAGGGAAAGGCCCAGAAGAGAGAGAGCGCCCAGTAAGTAAGGTTATTGGAAAATAATTAGCCTAGCCCTGGAATCAGCAGGGATATTAAGCCCACTGGGTCCAAATGCTCGCCCCTGGCCTCTTTTCTACAGCTAATTAAGTCTGAGAAGGACCCATTAATATGTTTTCTTCATATAGCGACTGGTGCAAATGCAATGGACACCTTTTATTGAATTGCAGAAACTAAATATTATTTGAGTGTGCACGGTAAAAACAGAGTTAATGTAATAATGAGACGCTAGCTACACCTTTGTTTAAACCCTCTGGACTTTCGCATAGTGAAATAATATGGGAGAAAATACAGATTTAAACAGTCAGAGAAGTTTCCAGATTATTATGTAGATGCGTATGTAGCACATGGGGATGTGTGAAACTAACTCCTCAGCCTGAAGTGTCCCAACTTGCACCAACAAATAGCTAGCTTTTTGCGTGGCGCGACTGGTAAGACCTGTGCTATCAAGGCAGAGGTCCAGAGTTCGTGCCAAGTATGGGACGAATTGGGAGGAAGTGGAACTCGCGAAGGAAGCAGTGTGAAGTCCTTTACACGTACATTGTTGGGCAAAGTAGGACTCTTTGTTGTGGTGTGACTCTGTGAGGTTTTCTCGTTTAGGCAAAAGTCTGTCCTCTGTCCTCTCTCCTCCGTGACCCGGAAACCGAGGAGTGTGTCAATTAGTTAGTAGGCAAACGGAAGACGGTCCTCGATAGCCTCCTTTTGGCAAGGAAGCACAAGTATATCCTAACTGAGTCCTTTGTAGAAGTGTTTTAAAATCTGGCACATCCCCCTTTAAATCAGCTGTTGTTCTCTCAAAGGAGAAAAACATTTAAAAACCATATGCTATTTAACTTATCCTTTTATCTACATATAAAATGTCTTACAAAACTAGCTACATTTGTTTTTAGCACTTTATACATTGATTTTGGAATTTCTACCCTGTAAATGTAATTTGCCTGATGACGTGCGATTGGAGAACATACACCTCAATTAGGCTGATAGAAATCCTAATTATTTCTGTTTAATGATTTTCAATTTGAGTGTCATTATTTCAATAAAGCCTACACTTTCTCGTTCTAAACTTCTAACGGGTGTGACTTCGTGACAATGATCACAAGAGCAGCTGCTCACCGATTTGACAGCTCCAACGCAGTTCCACCTCCGACACCGCCAAAACATCAGCTAAGCGGGTGTCGGCTAACGCCTATATAGGGTACCATGGCAACTGTCCCTTAATCAAAAGCAGCTTGTGTTGAGCCTACTTTCAATGGCACAGAAAGGGTGATGGGGAGGGACTTGTCTCTATGGATATTGGATACTCCGTTTTTCTGTCATCCCTCTCCTCCCCTCCCTCAGTCTTTCTCCTTCTCCAGAACTCTGTACTGTTCAAATCCCCCCCAAAACCTTTGAGTTGTTCCCCACCCCATAGAGATGAATACATAACCTGGTCCCCACTCTCCCACTCAGTGAACGCCATCCCCAAGTGAAAAAACGTCCCTTCACTTGTCAGCCAGGCAGCAGCTGCTACCTATACCCAGGTCTTGGCTGATCAGGAAATCTAGCCCCAGGCTGTGAGGGAGCTGTGCAGGCCTCAGTGCCTAATCACCCCCTCCCAAGACAGCACTCATCAAGAGAGCAGCTCCAACAAATCAATCTTCCTCTGACAGTTCATTTAGACTGAATTAATTTGGAATTAGAGGCCATTACAGCAATTGGCAGGCGTGGATATTCCCCCAACGAGGGCTGTTATCCCTTCTTCTCGGAAAAGGAGAGAGAGAAGCCTTTTTTTCCTGGATCGACTGGATAAGGTGTTTTCCAGCACTGCTCAGGGGTGCTGTGGGACAGATTGGATTTTCAGTTTAACAAAGTCATCACTGCTCTCAATCAACAGAGATTGAGAGTGCTGGGTGGTTTATTTTTTTGTCTTCTAAATGTGTGTTTAATTAGGGTTGTTGCTCTATCGACTATCAAGAGCCAATGTTTGAGTTTCTCCACTCAAAAGGGTTGTATGAGAGTTGAAGTCTGGACTTGATGTATACAGAATTCAATAAGGCTCAATGAGGAAGTACGAAGTTCACAGGCTCAAAATGTGTATAACGTAAGGATCAATTCTATGTTAAAAACTAATACAAAATAAGATGTATTCTTTTGTGTTACAGATTATTGACAAAAAATCCTTCTTTGGACTGGGCCTTTGGCATGTCACTGTATAGATTGTGGTAATGGGAGTTCTCCTGCTGAGTTTGCTTGGGGTTCACGAACTGTGACCTGGTGGTTTGATCCGTTACTGCCCAAGACAACTAAATTCCATGGAGACACCACTCTGAAAAGATAAACATCAGCTTCACACTAAGGCTTTCAGACCACTTCACACGCACGCACATACAGTGCTTTCAGAAAGTATTCACACCCCTTAACTTTTTCAAAATGTTGTTGTGTTACAGCCTGCATTTTAAATGGTTTACATTTAGATTTTTTGTCACTAGCCTATTATGTTTATTTTTGTACAAATTTATTTTTGTACAAATTCATAAAGAAATGTCAAGCTGAAATGTCTTTATTCAATAAGTATCCCTCCCCTTTGTTATGGCAACCCTAAATAAGTTCAGGAGTAAAAATGTGCTTAACAAGTCACATAATAAGTTGCATAGTGTTTAACATTATTTTTTTATGACTATCTCATCTCTGTACACCACACATACAATTATGTTCAAGGTCCCTCAGTCGAGCAGTGAATTTCAAGCACAGATTCAACCACAAAGACCAGGGGGGTTTCCCAATGCCTCTAAATAAGAAATCTAATTTTTTGTTAGATTTGTAAAAAATAAAAAAGCAGACATTGAATATCCCTTTTTTGAGCATGTTGAAGTTATTAATTACTCTTTAGATGGTGTATCAATACTCAGTTGCCGGAGAGGAAGGAAACCGCTCAGGGATTTCACCATGAGGCCAATGGTGACTTTAAAACAGTTACAGAGTTTAATGGCTGTGAAAACTGAGGATGGATCAACAACATTGTAGTTACTCCACAATACTAGTCTAAGTGACAGAGTGAAAATAAGTAAGCCTGTACCTAATACAAATATTCAAAAACATGCATCCTCTTTGCAACAATGCACTAAAGTAATACTGGATAAATAAGCAAATTACTTTTTGTCTTGAATACACAATTTTATGTTTGGGGCAAATCCAATACAACAAATGACTGAGTACCTCTCTCCATATTTACATGCATAGTGGTGGCTGCATCATGTTATGAGTATGCTTGTAATTGTTAAGGTCTGGGGAGTATTTCAGGATAAAAATGAAACGGAATGTGCTTAGCTCCATTCCATTACATTTTTATCCTGAAATACTCCCCAGTCCTTAACACTCAGGGGGCTCCCGAGTGTCGCAGCGGTCTAAGGCACTGCATCTCAGTGCTAGAGGCGTCACTACAGACCCTGGTTCGATTCCAGGCTGTATCACAATCCGGCCATGATTAGGAGTCCCAAAGGGCGGCGCACAATTGGCCCAGCGTCGTCCGGGTTTGGCCGGGGTGGGCCGTCATTCTAAATAAGAATTTCTTCTTAATTGACTTGCCTAGTTAAATAAAGGTTAAATAAAAAGAAGAATACAATTTTAATCCTAGACGATAACCTGGTTCAGTCTGCTTTCCAACATACTCTGGGAGATTAATTTCAGCAGAACAATAACCTAAAATACAAGGACAAATCTACACTGAAGTTGTAGTGAAGACAGTGAATGTTCCTGAGTGGCCTAATTACAGTTTTTACTTACATTTTATGGCAAGACTTGAAAATGGTTGTCTAGCAATCATCAACAACCAATTTAACAGCGCTTGAAGAATTTTGAAAAGAATAATGGACAAATTGTTGCACAATTCAGGTGTGGAAAGCTCTTAGAGACTTACCCAGAAAGACTGGAATCACTGGCAACGGTGCCTCTGCAAAATATTGACTCAGGTGTGTGAATACTTAAATTCCATATTTCTCTAGTTCCTTTTCAATAAATTTGCAAACATTTCTAAAAAGATTGTTTTCACTTTGTCATTATGGGGTACTGTGTAAAAATGGGTGAGAAAAAAAATCAACTATTTCACCCATTTTGAATTCAGATTGTAACACAACAAAATGTAGAATACGTCAAGGGTTATGAGTACTTTCTGAAGACTCTGTACATACACACACACACACATACACACACACACACACACGCACACGCGCACACACACAGATGTGCGCACACACACACACACACTTACACACACACACAGCTTAATCTTTCAGCCAGGCCGGTCCAGGGATTCCCCCATGCCTGTGAATGGGATGGGGTTTGTCTGAATATCTCCTCCGCCATATTTGAGTCTGGTCCAAAAAGAAAACCCCTGGATATCTGAGCAGTTAGGACGCTGCGGTATTAGGGATCTGGCTGGCTGTTCCTAATCCATGCAGCCCCTCCTCTTTTCCCACCCTATAGTCGGGTGAGCAACCTTTCAAGGTGGGTAAAAAGGAACAGGACCATACTTATACTGATTCTAAATATTCCAAAAAATAAAATGTAAAGGATTAGAAGATACAGTATATTCGAAAGAAAACTGTATTTACAATGAATTTCATCCACATACAATTACAAATGTTAAATATTTTCTCTGAATCAGAAACATAACACAGTGCTTCGAGGGACTGGCAACATGGCCGACTAGGTGAACGAGAGTGTGAGAGCCCTTCTCCTGTTGAGCTGTGAGAGCAGGGTCAATATTAACACTGACACACTCCTGTGGAAATACCTCACAGACTTACAGGGGCGAGAGGAGGAGGGTACGGAGGAGGAGTGGACACAGACAGTTTCATAAGGCAAGAGGTAAATGCTAGGCTACTCTCCCTACACACACCTACGGGCCCACCCCCATACACACTTGGATCCCAAAACACTTCCAACCTTCTGATGACATGCTCCTTCAACACCTACCCAATATTCCCAAAGACAAATACAGCCAGCGCTCTAGCTGACAGCTTGTCCTTTGCCCTCCCCCTACATCTACGAGCACATGCATACACTCACACAAGCACACACACACACACACACTGCATAAATGACGACTGATAGTTAGAAGGAATGGCTTGGAAGTCAACTGATGATATCCAACATGCACGTTCTCGCCTCCGTTACATACACCATTCTGTCATTATACAATGAAAATAACAACGGTCACATTATTACATCAACCACATCAAAAAATGCTTGGTATTTTCAATGTTGACTTGTTCTTATTCCTTTTGCTATCTCTTACGCTTAGTAGTCACTCTGCCAAACTATATCCCAGGGAAAAAGATATGTTAACATGTGAGTAACTGATGGGAGTAGCTGATCAATGCACTGCTATCGGTTGAGAATGATCATATTACAAATGAATGTTAAAGCTCATAGTAGACAGAGCGAGTCTCTATTTATTATGTTTTCAGGCCTAGGCAGAATGTTCCATCGACGTGAGAAATATGACAATGATTTCACCGACACACTCTCAGGTTTCAGTGCAGGTAGGGAGGGGTGAGTGGGTCTGTGTGCACTAGTGTGTGTCTTTGTGAACGTTAGAGGGCGAGAGGGCAGAAAGAGAGAGAGAGCCGGGGCTAAAGGAAGTTCATTCTACGTATTTGTAGTCGGAGTGCAACATTTAGACACAGCCCCGATAATAGAGTCAACATACACTTCACCGATTTAGGGGTTGAGTGATGTATATGAGGAATGGAAAATAGTGTCAAATAAAAACACAAAACCACAAACTACACTTTACAATATTGAATCACATTAATGTTTTTAAAAAGCAGTACGCAGTCCTGTACTATTGCAAGAAACAAAAGATATTGTGCATAGATATATAATTTGGCCTTCGGTGCCCCCTCAAAAATACATTGGTGCGTGAGGGCACTGGTAACAGGACTATGTAATAATGTTTATTAGCAGTTTATAAACCCTTCAAGTAAGGTGTAACCCACATCCTTCTAAGCCTCACCCTCCCTTTCTCTGTACCTTCCTCCAAGTCCTCCCATCTCTCTCTCACTCTCTCTCTCTCCCTTTTGCCCCCAGTCCCAGACCTCTTGGCTGTCCTGTTGACTTTGACAGTTTGCTGAGTGCGGTGATGTTTTTCCTCCACAGAGCCTCTTAAAGGGGTCCCATGCCGCCTGAACAGTGCAGCAAACAAATACACACAGTAATGACCACACACAGCCCGTAGGGCCTGAGAGTGTGTGGTCAAGAGCACTGGAGGGTCTGCATGGATGAGAACAAAGCAAAGCTCAGACAAGCTCAACCAGCCATTACCAGATCACCAGACAGAGATAGATCAATGCGCCCATTGTACACGTCAATGCAGGGTGTCCAAATAAGCATGAAGGGTGCTAGGGTGCTATTTATGATAGTCTGATGTGTGAGTGGTTTTTATTTTAAAAAAGGATGATTCTGCCAGTGTCAGTGAGTGAATGCATAGCATGAATGTCCAGTGTGGCTCCCACACTGGATTTGAGACTAAATCGTGGCTAAATTCCAGGATTTCCCAGCTTTTCCCACGACAAATCCAACGATTAGCCGGTAAACACCAACTCTATCGCTCTTAATCTTCAAATCTTGTTTGTCAAGAGAGGGCGACATCATGATGCCACTGGAAAGCCAATAAAGCAATACTCTCCATCTGTTTATATCCAAGGGGTTTTTATATTATAGTTTTCTGAGGGTTTCTCAGTATATTCACTCCCCTAAGCCAATACATTTTTGCTGCCACACACACCCTTTACAAGCAAAGCAATGATGATACTTGGCTTGTTACACACAGGAAGGATGTTTGCTGAGTCACACCTTTTTCTGGCAAATAGAAATCAAATTCTCGTGCAGGTGTTAAGGATTTTGTAGGTGGTAGAACTACCCCAAAACGGGTTTCCTTTCCATAACCACTACTTATAGAAAGCTTCACAATGTTTTCTCCTATTCTAAGGTAGTGGAATTCCCATCCAATTGAACTCTTGATTGCATGGCCTAGTCAAACTCCCAGGGCGACGCCTGTTGACTGCCGACTCTAGGGAGAGGAAGGTGGCAGGGGAAAAAGGGGAGGAGGTGAGGGAGGGAGGGGTTCTCCACAGAGGACAGAACAGAAGAGTAAAACTCTCTGTGGGAACAGTGTGGAACCCAATGGCCTCCAAACCGTTAAATAATATCAATTAACAAGGAACTGGGGGATTGGGGGTTAATCTGTCCCCAGAGAGAGAGAGAGAATCAGAGAAAAAAATAATGGGGGAGAGGGAGACTGGGGATTGGAGGGGTGGGGATGGTTGAATGGAGACGATGTTAGGTGAAAAACATTTTAGAGATAATTTCAGTAGATTTTTTACGCTTTGATACCAGTTTGATGGACAGACAGACCTGATTTAATTGAACTAATTACAGGGCAAAGAAGCAATGGATCTGAAACTGACATACAGTATAATATTTAAAGTGGAAATGACAGCTTTTAAACTTCTTTGCAGATAGGAAACAAACAGACAATCACAATTTCAGTCAAAAATATACAATTCCCAGTTTATGCTTCCAAACCAACTTTATAAGAGGTTTTAAAAATAGGTTATATTTGACTCAAAATTCCATGACGTACAGTAAGGAATTGTTGGCAGAATGGATGCAGTTTAATGAATGATTAATATAATTCACCAATACATTTCTTGGTAGTCAGCTGGCCTAGTGTTTGCTGCGTCCACCCATTCGGGATGCACTATTTCAGTTTCAATTAATAAATATTTTGAACAAAAATGGACGACTGTAACTAAGGCTGGGAATGTCAATATAATCAAATTAGCTAGGGAAATGATCACAAGTCAGTCATAACATGGCTAACAGGCTAGTGCACATGTGTCAAACACAAGGCCGGCGGGCCAAATAAGACACACATGCAAGTATAAAGACTCAACAGTTGAGCCATATACTAATTATAGCCTGATACGCTCACATCAGTGAATTCAACTACAATTGCGCTGCTTTCGTGTGTCCTATTTACAGTGCACAGCAGAGGGAATGTGTAGAGACACATGCCACAAACCCTAGCTAGGCTACTAAAATGTTGCAGTCTGGCTTCAGTTTTTAAAGCTTGACAATGAATAACCAAAAAACAAAACCTGGAACAAAACACCATGCAAAGGAGAAACATGTAAGCCTATTACCAGCAACATTTGAGCAGTAGCCTAGGCTCAACTACAATACATTTTGAATGCACCCAAGTGGCGCAGCAGTCTGAGGCACTGCATCTCAGTGCTAGAGGCATCACTACAGACACCCTGGTTCGAATACAGGCTGTATCACAACCGGCCATGATTGGGAGTCCCAAAGGGCGGCGCACAATTGGCCTGTCATCAAGGCAAAGGTTGGCTACTTTTTTGGTTACTACATGATTCCATATGTGTTATTTCATAGTTTTGAAGTCTTCACTATTATTCTGCAATGTAGAAAATAGTAAAAATAAAGAAAAACCCTGGAATGGGTAGGTGTGTCCAAACTTTCGACTGGTACTGTACGTAATTCCCAAACATTCTATGAATTTATGAAAACGTGAAAATGACCATATCTAAATAAAAATCTTGTTGCTAAAACGCCGTCAGTTCCACTTGAATTAATATATACATTATTTCAGATGTGTTTATTAGCATTTTCAGTATACAAGCCATTGTCAATGTTATAACCAAAAGGAATATAAAAAAACAACATGATTCAGATTCCCTTCCAGCACTAATATCAATAAGGAGGCAGGGATTAGAACAACAAAAAATGGGAGATAATCCCACAATTTAGCCTTGCCTGGGGAATGCCTTAATTGGTTTTCAATTTTTTTTTTAGGATTTGGGCGGGTACATTTTTTTGGGGGGGGGGGGGGGGGGGGGGCTCCCAAGCCTTGAGCCCTCCTCCTCTCTTAAACCTCTCCTTCTGTTACCTCCCCAGATGTAGACACACTAATCATTATGATTGAAATGGAATACACATATCACAAAAAAAACAGGGAATATTCCTGACATTTTTGGGGGTTTCCACAGGGCTGCATTGTGCCCCCCCGCCCCCCCTTTTATTTAAAGTCTATGGAGAATATAGCAGAGAGGTAAGAGGATTATGATCAGTATTTGGGCCGGGGCTGATAGCGGCTAAACGAAGAAGAGAGAGAGGGAGAGAGAGTATCCCTTCCTCCTTTCTCATCCCTCCTTCTCACTAGTAGGGCCTGTGGACTCAGGAGCGATCATTGAGATAGCCCCCAAACCCTATCCCCTCTCACTCTGTCCCAGAGCCCTCAGCTCTGGATCACCCTAATAGGGAGCAGAAGGATGAGGGCCAGGCTGATACAGGGATAGGGCTGCCATGGGGAGCCAGCTGGGGCTCACTGACTCCATCTCCATCCCCCAGTGATGTGTTAGGTGGAGGATTGGGTGGGCAGTGGAGGGGGTCAAATCCTCAGCTCTGGGAGGGGAAAATTGGGGAATCCAAAGGTGATGGAGAGGGATTGAGAGAGGAGGGGTGGAGGTGGTGATAGAGTGGCTTATGGGACAGAGAAAGAAGAAGGCCTCTTCGGTATGGTGAATGACTGAGGAGGCTATTGTGGAAATCCATAGACATCCATAGATATTCAAGTATCTTGGTTTGGGTCTGGAGACCTTTAAACTCAGCTAGGAGTCTGGAGGAGCAGGTTAAGTGGAGACTCAGGCCCAACTTGAAAAGTAGATTAACCAATACTCTTTACTGAACCTCCTCCTCCAATGAACAGCCACCTTCAGGAACCAACCACACCATGTCATTGGCTCACAGAGATCCTTCTCTTACCATGGCGCTTTCCGTGAGCCAATTAGCCGCCATCTCGGAATCAGGTTTGATTCTTATTCGTCAGCCAAAGGAGGCTCAACTTCTCGACCCTGGCGTCTTGAACCCACTCCCCTCGTTGCCCCATTTACCCACGTCACCTAAATTCGGTACCCCAGTCTTTTCACCACCCCTTTAATTCAGTCACTTTGAAGTACTCCTGGCTGTGGCAAGGAAGGCACTCAATCAATTACGAATGAAATAATCTCTTTATGATATTCCAAGGTTTTCTTTAAGTGGAGGCAAAATGCGGGGGGAGATTACTGAGCCCAAATCAGTTTTTAGCAGCATCTAAAGTGACAGGAGGAGAATCAGTGGAGACGATACTGGGAAATTAAAAGAAAAAAAAAGATTATGTCTAACTGTGTCACCGCAAAATCCCTAACCTGATCCGAGGCAAGAGAGGTGGAAATGGATTATTCCAAGCCCCACTGAAAAGGACCCAGGGTTATTTAAAGGCGTTAGCCTGCAGAAGAGAAAACACACACACACAGAAAAACATCTGTGTAACCTATCTATGTGTGACATGTCTGTGGAAGAACACAGGTTAAAAACAAAGAGAGGCATCTTGTTATGGCTTACTTGTTACTCAATTCACACACGTCCTCTGTGTCTCTCTTTTTCTCACATACACACATACAGTACACTCTATATCTCACACAGGCATGCACCCTCTCCAATCACATTCCTGTTATATGTGTCTCTCACGGACGCACACACACTCAGTTCCATACATACAAACACACGCACACCTATTCCCACACACATACCCAACTGAAGGCGGCAGGCCGTGCCCTGTGCAAATAAAATAAAATACAATTGTATTGGTCACATACACTTGTTTAGCAGATGTTATTGCGGGTGTTGCGAAATGCTTGTGTTTCAAGCACCAACAGTGCAGTAAAATCTTACAATTCACAACAATACACACAAACCTTAAAGTAAAAGAATGGAATGTAGGAATATATAAATGCTAGGACGAGCAGCAGTGGGGTGTCCGTGGGCTCTAGAGAGGAAGTAAATAGTAGCTCAGGGAAGAGCAGTATGACACTAATAAGCCTCCGTGCTGCATTTCCCAAATTTCCCACCAAACCGCTCCAACTCAGCTTCGGCTGCCTCTCACTGAGAAGGGGAACGAGGAAGGGAGTGGAGAGGAGGGGCATGACCAACAACAGACGAACCGTGCCATGTGACCGCGACAAGGAGCTGGTATTGCCGGAACGCAACAGGTGTGACACACCAAAAGAGGCTACAGTGAAGCAGAGGTAGAGAGAGTGGTTGATACGAAGAGAGTCAGAGAGAAAGAGAGAAAAAGAGTAAGAGAGAGGTAGATATAAAGAGAGAAAGAAGTGGTAGGCTAACTCAGTCTCGATTGTGTGATCTCGGTCTTGAGACAACATAAATGCAATCTGGGTCTGGGCCTTGGCACCCTGGATTTTGACATCAAATATCTTGGTCTGGTCTTGTTTTCCTATAATACACGTTTTCTTTGTAGGTCTGGGTCTCGGGGGCTCCGGTCTTTCCTTCATCTCCTTCATCTCTGGCGTAGAGAGATCATTAGTGACCTATCCAGTAAACCCACTGCTGTCGGGTAGCCCTTATCGCAAAACAAGCCATGGCCTCATCGGCATTGAGTCTCTCTGGTCTCCGGCCTCTCTAGCTTCCACTCCAGCCCTATTAGTGTTCACCTCTAAGGCCTGAAGCCCTAATTTCCTCCTGACGGTTGTTTCTGCTGCTGCATGCTCAACCATCACTCCACATTGATCGGCCCTTCATCCCCAAAGTCCCTCCTGTATACCTGGCTAATGCTGCCTCTCACCCTCTTCATCCAGATTGAGAGGGGCGAAGGGAGAAATCAATAACAGGGCCAAGTGGGTGGGGTCAGGGGTCGACGAGGTCCTTGACAAGTGTGTCGGGGAGGGAGGGAGGGAGGTGTGTGTGTGTATGAGAGGGAAAGGGATTGACCAAGGCTCTCGGGCAAGCGACAGTCTTGTCAAGGAAAACATTTACGACCATTGATCGGGCTAAGGATGTGTGGGTGTGTGTGTTGTAGAGCTATCTGGTGAGGAATGAGTATGTGTTAGTATGTGAGGTAACACTTTATTTGGATAGTCCATACGTTTACTTTTCGTGTGACTGTCCTTGTCTGTCAGTGTACCAGTGTTTTGTAGCTTGTCATGTTTTGTGTTTTTGTGGACCCCTTTGCAAACGTTAATGGGGATCTAAATAAACCAATAAAAACAACATATGCAGATGCAGTTCAATGCATGATTAATATAATTCACCAATACATTTCTTGGTAGTCCAAAAAATATTGCTACCAAGTTGTAAATCACAATTCAAGACACACTGTTTCAGTTTCCAAGACTTGGCGTTCAGGAACCACTTGCCGTGTGGTAGCAGAGCGAACAGTCTATGACTAGGGTGGCTGGAGTCTTTGACCATTTTTAGGGCCTTCCTCAGACACCACCTGGTATAGAGGTCCTGGATGGCAGGAAGCTTGGGCCGTATGCACTACCCTCTGTAGTGCCTTGCGATCGGAGGCTGAGCAGTTGCCATACCAGGCAGTGATGCAACCAGTCAGGATGCTCTCAATGGTGCAGGTGTAGAACTTTTTGAGGATCTGAGGACCCATGCCAAATCTTTTCAGTCTCCTGAGGGGGAATAGGCTTTGTCGTGCCCTCTTCACGACTGTCTTGGTGTGTTAGGACCATGATAGTTTGTTGCTCCACTGCAGCCCCGTTGATGAGAATGGGGGCGTGCTCGGTCCTCCTTTTCCTGTAGTCCACAATCATCTCCTTTGTCTTGATCACGTTGAGGGAGAGGTTATTATCCTGGCACCACACGGTCAGGTCTCTGACCTCCTCCCTATAGGCTGTCTCACCATTGTCGTTGATCAGGCCTACCACTGTTGTGTTGTCGGCAAACTTAATGATGGTATTGGAGTCTTGCCTGGCCATGCAGTCATGGGTGAACAGGGAGTACAGGAGGGGACTGAGCACGCACCCCTGAGGGGCCCCTGTGTTGAGGATCAGCGTTGTTACCTACACTTGCCACCTGGGGGCAGCCCATCAAGAAGTCCAGGATCCAGGGAGGTGTTAAGTCCCAGGGTCCTTAGCCAAGTGATGAGCTTTTGAGAGCACTATGGTGTTGAACTCTGAGCTGTACAGCCCTACCAAGCAAAAAGGCAGTAACTGTTAATTTGGTCGAAAATGTCATTTTTGCTACATTAAATACTGTACATGCTTAATCATGTGGTATCCTGCCTCAATCTTATTGTGTTTTGGAGAAAATGGGGGTCATATTAGCAGTAACTGCATAAGGTTATTGTGAAACCAAGGTAAATAAAAGCACATTTTCTCAGTTCCACGCTATGAGCAGTTACTGCATAGCATTCTCACGTAGGTGTTCCTTTTGTCCAGGTGGGAAAGGGCAGTGTGGAGTGCAATATAGATTGCATAATCTGTTCCGGCGGTATGCAAATTGAAGTGGGTCTAGCGTTTCTGGGATAATGGTGTTGATGTGAGCCATGACCAGCCTTTCAAAGCACTTCATGGCTGCAGACGTGAGTGCTACGGGTCGGTAGTCATTTAGGCAGGTTACCTTAGTGGTTACCTTAGTGTTCTTGGGCACAGGTACTATGGTGGTCTGTTTGAAACATGTTGGTATTACAGACTCAATCAGGGACAGGTTGAAAATGTCAGTGAAGACACTTGCCAGTTGGTCAGAGCATGCTCGGAGTACACGTCCTGGTAATCCCATTGTTTATTAGTGCAATTTTGATGGCCAACTAGCTGAAAAGGTTTGAGAGGGTTTATCTAATGTTCCTTTGTTAGATTTTAGCTCATCTTGCTCTGGATAGCATTAGTTGTTGATCTTGTTGTTGTTGATGTGCATAACTGAGGGAGAGAGAGCCTACCTTTTCATGGATGTTTGATCAATAGGACTGTAAAGTTCCCAAATGTAAAATGACTCCTGTGGTGTTGACATAATTGCAGAAATCCATTCAGGTGTATTTTGGGGCTTTTGGCGAATGCATTCGAATGATCTAAAGTCGCGCTGTTGCGACTGCCTGTAAACACACAGTCCAGTTCAAAGTGAATGATGGCAGGCAAGTGTGGCAAATGGCTTGTTTGCATAAAGGCCTACTGGAGATCTGATTGGCTATGGCGCACCGTTCTGCAGTGTCAATTAATTGTCCAAATGCCGCTTTCCCACTCTATATTGGTTTAGAATTTTCACAAATGCCTTAGTATACAGAATTCCCAAACATTTTAAGAATTTAAGAAAATGTGAAAAAATGTTCGCCTGCTCCCGCTCTCGAGCGCCAGGCTGCCCATCATTACGCACTCCTGTCACCATCATGGACTCACCTGGACTCCTTCACTTTATTGATTGATTCCTCTATAGCTGTCTGTTCCTCAGTTGTGATCCCCGTGTCAGCATTAATGTCTGGGTCTGGGTGCCACTGCCAATGGAACCAGGGATGCCTCAGGCTTCCATGCTTTCTTGCCTCGGTTGGCTCGGCAGGCTGCCACCCCACACCTCAGCCGGCTCGCCAGGCTCCCACGCCTCAGCCGTCTCGCCAGACTCCCACGCCTCAGCCTGCTCGTCAGGCTCCCACAACTCGGCCGGCCTGTCAGGCTCGACAGGTTCCCGCGCCTCGGCCGGTTCGTAAGGCTCCCATGCCTCGGCCGGCCCGTCAGGTTCCCTCGCCTCGGCTGGCTCGTCTGGCTCTCATGCGTCGGCCAGGGTGGCATCCCTAGAGGGGGGGTACTGTCACGCCTGCTCCCGCTCCACCTCCCTTGCGCTCAAGGGTGCCAGTTTGCCCATCATTACGCACACCTGTCACCATCATTATGCGCATCAGCATTCATTGGACTCACCTGGACTTCATCACTGTTTAATTACCTCCCCTATATCTGTCTGTTCCCCAGTTGTGATCCCTGTGTCAGCATTAATGTCATTATGTTCCCCCTGTTCAGACTCTGTTCTGGTTTTGTTATATGTCAGTTTTTTCACTAAATGTTCACTCCCTGTACTTGCTTCTCGTGCTTGCTTGTCAGACATTTTTCAATTCAATGTTGCTAAAATACTGTCAGTTCCTAACCCAAAACTTAACCCTTATCCTAACCCTAACCCTAATCCTAACCCTAGCAGTGGCGTTTCTAGAAAAGTTAACATGGGGTGGAAAATCAAGGGTGGCATATGATTCTATTGTTGGTTATGTCCACTTTATTTATACAAATCCAGCTACTGAAAACGGACAGTGTAATGTCTTGCTAATAAATATCATACATGTTTTACACTTTGATGTTTATGTGTTCAAAGTTTGGTACGAGTCTTTCCAGTGTGCAGAATCTCTCTGAGTGTTGGGAGTTCCCTAAGTATTATATATGCAACTTAAGCATTGAGGGAAAATATGCGGTATTTTACTTTGAGACATTGTTTATATTATTCTGACAAGTGCAGAAGCATAAATCAATGTATCCTGAAAATGAATGCCTTATATTGCTTGAAATACACAAACACTGAATATACTGAGGTTGTAAATAGAGTAGGAACAAGGGAAATATTAGGAACAATTGCAAAGCATTTGTATGAAATATAATTGACTGGAATTGGCCAGAAGGTGTAATACTAAGCCTAATACAAATACTAAACAAAGAGATCATCAGAACTTGCCTCACATAAAAAAACAGAACAGCAACAAAACAATAACAATCTGAATAATAATTTCATGAACATGTATGTAGTGGTAACAAGTTAATATATTATAATAATTCTAGAAAATGCCACAAAAAAAATCACATTAAAATTAAATAAATTAAAAAGGAAAGTTCTTTGAAAGGGGAACTTTCCTTTTTCTGATTATACAAAACAGGGTTTGTGCAAAAACTAGTCCCAGTTGTGTTTCTCATGCATTCATGTAAAACTGAAAATATCCTCCTCTAAAACAGTGCACACCATTACAGCCCTACTGTAGATAGAGGCTATGATATGTTTAGGTTGCAGCATAGGAAATTTACCAGCAGGTCATGGAGCTACAAAAGAACAATGCGGCAATTGCCATGTTCGACAGCAAATCGTCTCACAAAATCATCCAGATCAAGACACTTAGCACGTTTTGACTCTATACTTAGTATAGCTATACTTGTTAATCTATTCTCAACCATGGTAGAACGCAAGTGATTCTTGACTAGCTTTAGAGTTGAGAAACTCTGCTCACATGAAGCACAGCTGACGGGCAATACTGCAGCTATTTTACATAAACGACACAGCGCAAAGAAGTCTTATTTGGATCCAAAGAATTCAATAGTTCCATGAGACTAGTGGGACTCTCTTTTTCACTTTTCTATCTAATAGTCTCTGAGTCTGATGCAGTTCATTCTTAACATCTTCTAAATTTGCCCCATAGGCATTCGCCAACATGAGAATAGCCTCCTCATTGAAAAAGCCAGGACTTGATGGATTTAATGCCTGTATGCCTTTCAAGATCTGACAGTTAAATTGGGAGAAACGCCTTTTCATTTCACCAATCATGCAATCTATGATGGAGTAATAGACTTTAACTCAGAAAGACACTTTGCTATCTGGTTCTGTGTGCTGTCCAAGAGTGGATGTAACAACACTACCATGTAGTTTACTTGCTACCGGTCTTGCTCTTTTAGAGGTGTGCTGTGGTGTAGGAATGCTGCTACTTTCACATATGTTGAGTATTTCACCCCAGAAAGCTTCAAAAGAGGGCTCACTACGATACTCTTTGAGAGTCTGTTGGAGTGTTTCTGCCAACTCAATGGCTTTAGTAAGGTCAACTTTTGTTGATTGGAGCATGTCTGACAAAAACTTAGATTCACCCAAAATCTTTCTGAACACTACAAGACATCCAATGAAATTCAGATCAATCTGAATCAGAATCCCTCTGGCCTCCACAGCTTGTCTTCATGTGAAATGTCTTCAAGAATGTGTACAATAGCAGGCAACCTATCCATCACATTGCGAAAAGCTGCATGAGTACCTGCACGGCGATCTTGTATCAACAAGACGCTGGAGCTCCCTTGGTCCACCACCTTCAAACATCTCTTTTTGCACCTCCAGACATTTATTATGAACATAAGATCCTGACATAAATACATACCGTCGTTCCAACAAAGAAAATAACATTCCTGCTTCAGGCACAGATTTTACACTGTCCACTATCACCAAGTTTAAACAGTGTGCACTGCAGTGTACATAAAAAGCATGACTGGCTACCCATCTAATTCTGGCTTGTACACCTGAGTGTCTCCCGCTCATAACAGCTGCTCGATCATAGCCTTGCCCAACTAAGTTTTCTTTGTAATTCAAGCCATGCATGCCTCTCTAGACAGTCTATGATTGTTTCTGTTAAACCTGCCACATCCAGCCTTTCTGCCTCTTGAAACTCTAAAAAACTATTGTGCACTGTGCCGTTATAATAGTACCTAAGAACATCTTTGGTTTCATAGACAATGACAGAACATTTTTCACTTTATTTGACCTCTTTAATGATCTCATCTCTGACCATCCCTGCTAAAACACTGATCAATTCATTTTGTATAAGGCTGCTGGTGTATTGGGCATCTTTGGCTTGATCTTCTAATCTCGTCTTCACTAACTGGTCATGTTTGCTTACGAGATCTAAAATCTCAAGAAAATTGCCCGTTTTCTGAATCAGAAGACTCCCAATGACCCTGCTGGGCAATATTATGGGTTGCTGTAAGACACAGTATTTCACCTAATGTTTTGATGTATTTTTTTTCAATTACCTTTTTCCTATCTTCTGCTTTCATCAATCCTACCATAGATGTGTTTTTCACCTTCATTCTTTTATTCTCTTCCCATGCAAGCATTGCATTGACATGATGCTCAGATTTTGCCTGACGACAAAAATCCACAATCCTTAAATGTTACTTTCTTCCAATTTGAGTAACCATCCACTGACATAAATCCACTCTTAGGGACATTAGGTAGAGAACAATACCTACAAGAACAGCAATATGCTGCATCTTTAGAATGTGAATACTCAAGCCATGAGTACGTTTGCAAGCTAGCTAGCAATTAAATAGACGAAAACAATTTAAATTACAACTGTCTATCACATATGACCATATTTCACATTTTGTTGATGTTATAGAGATGTCCAGAGATGTCTATATAACGATACAAGGCAAGACCCAGATGCAGACACAGGAGGCAGACGGTTAGAGCTCCGATATTTATTATAAAGAAAGGAATAGGCAAAGGGCAGGTCAGTGACAGGCAATAGTTCATCAACCAGGGCTGAGTCCGAACAGTACAGGGCGGTAGGCAGGCTCAATGTCAGGGCAGGAAGAATGGTCAGGCAGGCGGGTTCAGTGTCAGGACAGGCAAGGGTCAGAACCAGGAGGACTAAGAAAAACAAGGACTGGGAAAAATCGGAGCTGAGAGACAAAACACTGGTTGACTTGGCTAACAAGACGAACTGGCACAGAGACAGAAAACGCAGGTATAAATACACAGGGGGTGATGAGCGACACCTAGAGGGGGTGGAGACAAGAACAAGGACAGGTGAAACAGATCAGGGCATGACAGTCTAATTTAGAATTACTGTAGATAAACCTTAACTTTCTCCACAGATTAAATTCACAATTGAATTATCCATAGCAAGATACATCAAGATTGTTCAATGCCCCTTTGCTAGCTAGCTATCAGGACAAGCATTACATGGCAATGATGGCAGCTAGCTACAGCTACTTCATTTGCAAATTTGCTAGCTAGCTAACTTTACCAATAATATTGACGATTGCATTACATTAGCTAGTAGACGATATCAGACATATCTTAACTATAATAAATGGCTGCTACTAATGCTAGATTATAACATTTTGTATCGTATATTTAGTAAACATGTGCAGCAGTACCTTCTTTCATTACTGCTAGGCTATCTAGTGCGATCCTGGCTGCTCTGTTGCTTAGAGTATCATGTATCGGGACTCAACCATTTTACAGGGAAGGGGGGACTCAAAGATATTGGAACGGGTTACCATAGAGATTAACAACTAAAGTAGAAACAATATAATACCATTCAATAAAATTAAATATGAATATATTATAGCAGACACTCCTGACAACTGGGATGGCTTCGCCAATGAACCTTAGCAACCAGTTGCTTATCAACAGACAGTTTGTTGATATAATGACCATCTGCAGAGCTTGCAAATAAAGTGTGACCGTATGTGATTAGGTGATTAATAGGGGGATACCGGGTAGAAGGTGAGCAGTCACCAGATCAACAGCACAGTATCCAAAGAGGGAAATGTCTATCCGAGAGTGGTTATGGTTAAGAATCTACAATGCTCTGAACATTTCACTCCATTCATCATGCTCTTGATTGCCACTATAAAATTAGGAAATCAGGAAGATAGAAATTGCAAGTACAGGTCGTTAATCTGTCCGTCCATGCAGCCATCCATCCATCCATCGTCCATCCGTCCATATGCGCTAACATCCAGTTCTCTCTGTAGTAGTGTGAATATGCAGTCCGCGATAGCTCATCTGAGATTGCGTCCCTTAGCGCTTAGCTTAGCTCTCCCGTGTGGCTCAGTGGTCTAAGGCACTGCATCTCAGTGCTAGAGGCATCTCTGCAGACCCTGGTTTGATCCCAGGCTGCATCACAACCGGCCGTGATCGGGAGTCCCATAGGGCAGTGCACAATTGGCCCAGCGTCGTCCGTGTTAGGGGACGCCAGGGTAGGCCGTCATTGTAAATAATAATTTGTTCTTAACTGACTTTCCTAGTTAAATAAAGGTTAATAAAAAAAAAGCGATCTCCCGCTGCTGACCAATTTGGCTGCCCTTTTCCGACTGTTTAATTCCAAATCAGTAATTGTTCTCTGTAATATCCCCAGTCCTGCTTAATCACCAGGCTTTTCTATCCAGGAATCAGCTTGTTTTCCTCTCGGAGGCCTGTGTGAGTGTGTGTGTGGATAAGGGGGAGTTTTAATGACCACAGCTAAATGACTGACATCTTCATGATGCGGGTAATTATCACTAATGTACTCTCACAGAGAGAGGGAGAGAGAGGGAGGAGGGAAAAGTGAGGAGGGGTTCTCCCCTCTTGACAGGTTGACATGATAATAACTTGGGGAAGCCTCCCCATTCTGCCCTACAAGTGTTTCTCACTCATGAACGAACACTCAGACACAGGAGGGTGAAATTGAACAAACACGCAGACACAGGAGGGTGAAATTGAGAGAGAATTCCACCATCTTCGAATATGAATGTGGGTGATAAAAACATATTCATAAACAGTGGCTTCATGATAGTAATCATTAGGCTAAAAACTGATCTTACCAAAAGAAGCCAATATATTATTTTAATGTTTATTTAAATGTTTAAAGCAGGTGTGTGCATGTGCGCTGCAGAGGTGGTGCATGCGCTACAGTAACGATGCAAGGGAGTGGTGCTGGGGGGAAATCCATTTGCAATTTAAATGGGAATGTAATGACCCCATGGAGGCAGTGAATAAGCCTGCTGATCAATTGATCATGTCAAGGACAAATAGGTAAACAAACATGCCCATTAGCTCTGCACCTCCTCCTCCTGCCCCGATCTCTGGCGCTGGAGGATCACAAACAAGGGGGGTAATTGTCACATGGCCCTGCCTCACTTCTAGTGGCTGAAAACACACACACACACACACACACACACACACACACAGTCTCCCCCCACTCCCCACTGAGACGGACCTGCCCACCTCTTTATGCAGGCAGTTGGGCCCAGCAAGACTCCTTTGAGAGGCGGTGAAGAGGGATGGCAGAGGAGGGAGTGAGGGGGCCTCAGAGACACTAGAGAACAAGTGAGGAAGACCCCAGGCACAGTGGAGTGGAACCAGACCTGCTGCCAGGCCTCACCCAATCTGCCCCCTGAAACAGAGGCATCTGGGAGAGAATGAGGTGTGTGTGTCTTGGAGTGCCAGGGAACCCATGGGTATTGTTAACTGGTATGGAGGATGAGGTTGGTGCTCAGTAATTGTGGGCAACTGACATGATGACATATGTCTTTCAGTTTGTTAAAAATATGGACTCTGGATTTTATTGTGACAATTAATTAAATGTAAGTTACACACAATTCCCATGTTGCATTAACATGTTTAAAAGGAAAAGAGAACACTTGGATCTATTTAAACATTTTTGTTACTACTCCAGAACAAACTCCAGTCCTCAACTCCAACTCACTTGTCTCAAACAATGAAGCCCACATTTAGTGCAAATCAAAATATCAAATTTTACACCATTGAAATCCACAATTAACTAAGAAATTAGTAGGTTAATACACTTGTTTGCTCCTATTAGTCACAGTTGCTTTATTATATTTCCAGGTTCAGTAACAACTCTTAGGCCGCTCAATCTCTTAACATAATTTACCCTAATTGGGAAACAGATAAAGACTTTCTCTGACTTGATAGGGTTTTTAAACATCTTAATTACCACAAAATGGCCGAAGTCTGCATCAATACCTCTAGTACAGGGATGGGCAAACAAAACATCTTAGTGGTCCCCCTCTTGAGAGCGGAGATACTTTTAAAAAACCTTTTAGAGTAACTTTTTTGCAATGCTTCACATTTTGCCATGGGGTAGAGAGAAGGTTTAGCTATTTTATAACAAATTTCATGCAAGTTGTCCATCCCTGCTCTAGGAGGCAAAGAACCACTGCTAAACAAACAATCAATGGACGCAACTGGACTCAACAGATAAGTTAAGGTTCTGAGGAACTTTCAACCTGTAGCTTTGAGAGTCGGCCAAGTTCCTTATTTTGGGTTCTTGTGCTCAAATCTCATTGCCTCCAGGTGGCCTTTTTCAGGTACCTGCTCAGCGAATAATATACTGTATACTGTACTTTTACAAAGAGCCTGCTTCTGAATATTACCTAAGCCTTTGAGGGCAAGGACATATGGAAAAGCATTTAATAATTATAACATCTTGGATATTGACCTATTTTGGTTGCATGCCAAGTTCTAAAGGCTAAACTATTCTGTTATCACTATACAAGATCCTTTGGTATGGTGCCAAAACCTTGCAAAACTGTAAAGCTAGCCTCTGAAGCTCACCTTTACAGTATCTGACCTGACAACTGTAACACTCCTACGACACCCTATGACATACAATGTGTCTAAACCACAGTGAAGAAACACGTAACAAAACCTACACTCCAGAAAAATATGAGACAGTAGGTTAATACAGGATGAGTTTTACCCGATACAAGGCCAAAAAGCTTTTAAAAAGGGCCATTTGTAAAACAAGGAGTTTAAACCCAGATTATAGGACAACAATAACACAATCCCTTATGTTCAGTCCCGTAATACGCTGTGAAGAAGCAGATTTATACTTATTATGGCGATGCAGACCATCAGGCAGCCTCACTGGGAAACATTTGCTCCCAAAATAGGTATAATCCCTGTGTGGGAAGACACTGTACCTTGATGTTCCAAAATGGCTGAAGTATTAGCACTTACCACCAAGGGGAAAAAGTTGTTCAATCCACCAGTCTATCTGTGGTTGGGTGGTTGATCATGTTATTGTGACACTCCTCAACATCCCCCTAAGCGTTGGATCTCATTGGATTGGCTTAATTGTCTCTAATGGTTAAATTGTCCTCGCTACTCACTTCATTAGCTTAGCTTTAGCTCTGTTAAAGTGGGAAGAGAGCCAAAGGAAGACGGTAATTGTCTGAGTGTTAATGACCGCATCACACAAGGCAACCGTCCAAATGTAACTGTTCTATAAGCGTACAATGCTGCTAAGGATGGCAGCAAATCTCCCAGAGTCAAGTGTATTTTTACCTTGCAAGCTCTCCTGAGATGTATTCTTCAAGATAATTTCAAACCTTACAGTTCAGACAAAACAACTGCATGTGAGGTTAGCTCATAACCAGAGTGATTAGTAGTGTGAATAACAGGTGGGCTGAACAGTTTGAGCACAGGATACCCAGACAAAACACCTAAGTGGATGTTTTGTCTGTGTGAGAAACTAGTCAAAACAATACCCACATTGCTACATAAAAAAGTTTAATGAAGTACAATACACAGCAATGGTCTATTCAGCACTACCACAAGTATTGCATATTTTCCTGCTGACTTCTTGCAAGATCTCCTTTGCAAAAAAATTTAACCTCAATGGATGTAACTTCCCTAGCTAAATAAAGGTTTAAAAACATAGCCTACATTCTCATAGCATAATTATCAGTCCCTTGCCTCACTATCTAGTGCAGCAGGTAATACCAGCTAGGCTACACCCTATCCTCCCCAGCCCTCACTAAACCCCTCCCCACATCAGCTTCCATTCTCTAACCCAGATTATGGGCTGATATTCCAAAGAGGAGCAGATACAAAGGGATTTGGGAAAGTAAAGACAGATGTTTTAGGCGATCGACTGGGAGGGATTTTGCATCAGGGGAGCAGAGGGCTTTGCTGGGAATTGTCATCGCCAGGCAGATTGGCCCCTACTGAACCCATCCCTTTAATTGGGGGTGGAATTTGGGCAAATTAACGGCACAGCCCTATCTGGCTATCCATATTAGCAGAGTGGAGAAGAGGGCAGACCTAGCATTAATTCCATATATAGGGTGGATATATGGTAGATCAGGGAGCTAAATTCCTCCACTGATTCTTATTGGGCTAAAGATACGTAACAGGACCTGGTCTAATTAGGCCGCAATTTGGATGCTTAAACTTCTTGCCTAATATCTACTGATATGTAATAATCGGCTCTAAAATGCTGTTGTAGATTAAAATCTATCTGCACTGGTCAGATCCCACAATTTTGATCAAATCCAATAACATAAACCCTCCGTACTGCTGATGGGTGCTCAAAATGGCTACATTTCACTCCATTGATTGCCACAAATCAATAGGTAATCTCTCTGGGGGATGCCGGTATTCCCACCATGTGGCCCACCACCACCACTTCTCCTCCCTGCTGGCCTTTCCATCATAAGCTGCTGATTCAGTACTAATCACCCAGTCAGTAATGAGGTTGAGCCCTGAGCTCTCCAATCATTCTCCTTAATGAGCCCTCTCATCCTACAGGACTAACTCGGAATCTAAAGGCTACGGCAGCTGAAAGGACCGAAGAAGCTATTGTTATTCATTGACTGGATATGCTGACATTTCCAACACTTTTGGTGATGCTGAAGTTAATATTTTTAACATTTATAGGCATGCCATTTTTGCTATGACAGTGCACAGGAACCCATGTAATTCAAACTCTTAACACCTCACACACTTTGTGTCAGAAATCATGTTGACTCAGAATGACATACACAGGCTGTGAGTACATACTGGACACAGCTTTCTTGGCCCTATAGGAGCGCTAGGTTGAAGCATGGTGCTACAAACAGGAATATAAAACTTCCCCTCTGAATGACTGTACTTGAAATTTGTCATTTTAGAGCAGATTCTCATCTCACTGCCTCTAAAAAATGAGTCAGCAACATGCAACCATTTCTCAAAAGAAATGCAAACTGTAAACTACAAAAAGCATGCAAGAACTCAGTGCTTTTTTTGTGGTTACCAGGAGCAATCTTATAACTGATGACAAAAGCTTGTCAGTAATGGTTAGTTTCTCCAGGAAATTCACTCCTTTGGGTCTGAGCTCCCAGTTCAACCCCAGAGTGTGTGAGATTTTTTTTTTTTTACCCCTCTCAGTTTTTCCCCCATTTCTTTTTTATTTTTCGAAGCGAAGGTGGATTAAGGCAGAGGGGCTTTTGTTTAGATAAAGCGAGGGATTATGGAGAGATTTTCCCCCATAAAGTTGTGGGCTTGATGGGCCTTTTATCCCTCCGTGTCGCTAAAGCTGTGTTGCCTCTGGATTAGGACTAAACAATGGGGCCCCTTGTGCTGAGGGATCCGGGCGAGAGAGAGAGAGGGTGAGAATGGAGAAAGAGAAGGAGAGTGTGAGGGAAACAGAGGAGAGAGAGAGAGAGAGAGAGAGAGAGAGAGAGAGAGAGAGAGAGAGAGAGAGAGAGAGAGAGAGAGAGAGAGAGAGAGAGAGAGAGAGAGAGAGAGAGAGAACGGGATAGAGGAGGAGAGAGAGCACGGTAGAGAGGAGGAGAGAGAGAACGGTAGAGAGGAGGAGAGAGAGAACGGGAGAGAGGAGGGAGGAGAGAGAGTGAGAGGAGGAGAGGGAGAGAGAGAGGAGGAGAGAGAGAGATAGAAGGAGAGAACGGGAGAGAGGAGGAGAGAGAGAGATAGAAGGAGAGAACGGGAGAGAGGAGGAGAGAGAGAGAGAGAGAGATCGGGAGAGAGGAGGAAAGAGAGAACGGGAGAGAGGAGGAGAGAAAGAGTGTGTGTGAGAGAGAGAGAGAGAGAATGGGATAGAGGAGGAGAGAGAGAACGGGAGAGAGGAGGAGAGAGAGAACGGGAGAGAGGAGGAGAGAGAGAGAGGAGGAGAGAGAGAGAGAGAGAGGGAGAGAACGGGAGAGAGGAGGAGAGAGAGAGATAGAAGGAGAAAACGGGAGAGAGGAGGAGAGAGAGAGAGAGATCGGGAGAGAGGAGGAGAGAGAACGGGAGAGAGGAGGAGAGAGAGAGAGAACGGGAGAGAGGAGGAGAGAGAGAACGGTAGAGAACGCGAGAGAGAAGAAGAAGTAGAGAAGGGAGAGGGAAAAATAATGGGGTAAAAGTTACAAATCGAAAGAACAGAAAGGGTAGCAAGAGGTGAGAAGGATAGAGAGACAAGGGAGAAAAGTGGGGGATGTGAGTAGAGAGAGAAAGGGATTGAGTGGAGAGAAAAAGAGAAAGAGGGGGAATTATATAGCTTTTAGTGAGAACTGACAGGTTGAAAACTTTTAGAGAGGGGATTTGCTGAGGAGATCCTGAGATCTTGTCACGAATAAAAGGATTTCAGGAAGATTCGGAGGCGTGGTGTTGACAATACACCAAAAAGTGTCCCTGTCACTTTAACGCAGGTATCTAATTTTGAAAATACGGGAGTAAAAAAACGGATTTAAGATGAAGGTGCTGCTAATAACGTGTCTAAGAGATGACTCCTGGCAAATTGCTTTGTTATTCTTGTCAAAAAAGGTCTCCTGAAAGAAGTCGATTTTAAACTACACATCAAAATGATTAATTGCCCTGGGATGAACAGATGCTGAAATACCCTTGAATGGAGCTGCGGAGGCTAAAGCTGGCTGGATTGCGGACCTAATGTATTCATGAAGTTGCAGAAACATCATTAGGACTATTAATTAGCTATTAGCGAGCAGTATTCACTGGCAGTGGGACATTTTTCCCTCTTCTGTTTTTCTCCCAAATCTAAAAAAAGTAGTCTATTTTCATGTTTATGTAAATAAAATTGAGGTCAGTCATCCAATAGGCGATTAAGTTCCCACGCGCCATTATCAAACATTTTTGTAGGCTGCCATTTAAACATAGGTTATTTAAAAACGAACTTCTATATGCTTTCAATGGTCAAAACACATAATATAGAGATCAATGAATAGGCCATAGGGAATTAATACTAGACGAATAGGGCCAAAGGCAAACCACATCAAAATGAGGGCTAAAATAACACAGGCCGCCAAAAACCCAGGATAAACCTTGGAATAGCTCCAGTCCCAGGACCGTGGGGTTATACATCGGAAAGGTGAGGACACTTGGCAGGGCTCGAGAGGTATTCTTAATGGGAAGCTCTTGTGACATTCGGGCCTTTAAACCTTTCAGATGCGCTGGACAGTAGTCGCGCTAAGCCAAGCGCAAAGCAGCTTTGGAGAAGAGGCGCTGAGAAGAACTCTTTCTCGCTTTAATTGCTTTAGAGACGGTCCTCACAAAGAGACATTGCCTAGATTTACCTCCGTTTAAGTTCTTATTTCCATTGGTTCACAAGTTAATCCTCTTTCTTTCTCGGACCTCAAGAAGAAACCGAGAGACGAATGCGATGGAAACCTGAGCGGAGAGGGACACGAGTTTGGTTGCGGGGCAGAGAAACAGTTTAGCAAAACGTTTTACTGTTGAAATTACTATAGTCTACCATAAACGGAATAGTCTATGCATGGACGTTATAATATCTGCAAATGCAAACACGTTTGATGAAATAAAATAACATCATCATAATAATAATAATCATAATAATAATAACATTATTATTGTTGTGGTTATTGTTAGGCCTATAATATGAATGTTATTGTGACGTTTAAATTACATGCATTTCAATCACGCTCATTTAACTATAGGCTACATAATTTTGTTAACGAAGTAAATAGTTCTGAATAGGACGAAGTATACAGTCAAACGCTTGTCATAATTCAACCCAAAGATAGCCTAATTTAAAGCTAAAATAATGACCAACTTCTAAGAGTGCAATTTGTGCATTTGGACCATAAGGAGCAAAATGATTCCTATACCACCAAATTGAAATCTAGACAATATGTAACACTATATTATCTAGTGTCTAAAGATAATGTGTAAAAACATAAAATTATGTTAACCCTATTTTCTTGGAAAATCGTAATCCTGATTACTGCAAAAAAGTGTTCCATAATGGTTCCAGTTTCTCCAACGTTTGTATAGCCCATGCAAAATCATATTCTGTGTGGTTTAGCTTCAGACTGCAGATATTGACAGCAGTAGGCCTACCTTCGAATAGAATTGGAATTCACTTTATAACATTGTTTACAGTGTAATCCGTGCGTAATTTCTACACATCTTTGGGTATCTGTAAAACACCAACTCTCTCTCTCTTTCTATCTTACACACACACACTCTCTCTCTCTCTCTCTCTCTCTCTCTCTCACTTGGACAGAAGTGTACGTTTCCCAAAGAAAGTTTCTCCTTCAAAATTGTACTACTTGAATTGCAGAACAGGCTACACATTCAAAGTCCAAACATATTCATGCATTTGAGTGTCATACATATTTAAAAGGGGGCATATGTGATATAGAGGGTGAAAATGCAATATTCTCAATTCCATAGGATCTTTTGTCTGAAATTCAAATATCTGTGGATGAGAAACATGGTCAGAGATAAAACTCCGGTTAGGGAGTTTCACGCTGCCCTCTTTCCCCAATAATCTTTTACAAAATATGCAAGCTTTACATTAAAAGGCTACTTTGCGCTGCCCTTAATTCCCACCTAAACGGTTTTGCTCCGCGAGAAGAAATCTTCTCTAAAAACCTTTCAAGAAGAGAAGGGCATTATTGTTTTAATCCTCTTAACCGCAGTCATTTTAAGACAGGGGGTTTTGGAGGCTGGGATGGCGTCTTGTCTTCCCTATCCTTGCCCAAATCCTTCAAGGCCGGGAGAGATTGTAAAGGCACTAGCCTGGCATCTATTAGCGATCTCTCCAAAGTCTTTCCACCGCGCTCTCTACTCCAATTGCATGAGGAAAGCCGAAAAGCAAATAAAACCCCACGTATAAGGTATTCGGTTCGCTAAAAACGCAAAAACTTGCATCCATGCACAACACTAATGTCAAAGTATTCTGAGAAATAAACATTTAATTGCAAAAAAATAAAATAATCTGAAATGTCATACGAAAAAATACAAAATAATTTGAGATATGGATTATTTTTTTTTAAATATATATAACTGCAATGACAATGTATGTCATTGGTCATTGGAAACAAAAACTTTGTAAGGTACTACATTGAAATAAATCAATACAATGAATTATTATACAATTATTAAAAATATTATAAAATAAGTATTGAATCTTGTTTTATCTAAGTTTAAATATAATTTAACAGCGTTTTAATTCTGGAAATGTAATCCTTCTCCCAATTAAGGGCTACACAATAGCAACCAAATATATGTATTCACTGATATCAAATATGAATATAAAAAAATATCAAATAGAAGATATATTACAAACATCTTATAGGCCTACTTATTTTTTACACTTGTTTTCCAGAATTAAAAAGTGTTGGAATTCTTAATCCAGACATTTACTGAATGTTTATCAGTTCAAACACAAATGCAAAACAAATACATGTAGACTGACATATGGGAACCTGCAGACATTATATTTTAAAGTTTATGAATTCGAATAGTATAGGGTCATTGGCCAAACGTCTGCTACTAGGGGGGAGAAATAGTATATTCCTTTGATTGACAGCTTCAAGGACCACTAGAAAGCTTATATGACCTCACACAGCACGCTTTAAAATCCCTCTTCAGCTCGTGGCCCGGTAGATGGCAGCTTCCTATGTTGAGCGCGAGAAGCAGAGGATTCAGTCACGCGGAAAGTAGCAGATCGCGCGTTTCACACAAGACAGAACTGTGGACCTGCAATCCTTCCTTCCAAATCGCAAGAAGAGCATGAGAAAGGTGGACATTATAAACAAGGAGACATAGCTATAATAACAATCCTAAGAAATCACTTTAGAATCGGGATACCCTTCAGCATCACAACATCCAAAGACAACTCGGCTCTGTTGGCAATAGGTAAGAACTTTTTGGACACCTCTGGGACTGGGTCAAACTTGTAACATGTTAATACATTGCTGGAAACAACAGTGTTGATACAAATATGGTGACAGAAATAATGTATTGGTACACACTTTATGCATATAATATACCTTATCGTAACTACACAATATTATGTTTTACAAGAAGTCGTTGTTGTGCCAATATCGAACAAGCATTTACAGCTATTTACAGCTACAGTAATTATACTTTGGGTGCAGATGCGGCAAGACTCGACATAAGGAATAAAGTAGAATTATATTGAATTTGTACAGATTCATGTATATTTTTGTTGAATTGAAATGTGATGCAGTAAAACTATCCAAAACATTTTGAAGATATATATTTTTTTACCACAATTGGCTAGGCTATTGGCCTTCTATTGCTATTTGTATAGCCATAACAGCCACATCCTCATTTTAGCATCATGTACACTTAGAAAAAAAGGTTCTGGATAGAACCCAAAGAGGTTGTATTGCTTGCTTCATAAAGGTTTTACATATAACACTTTTGTAGGGTTATTTGATCAGAACCCCAGGGGTTCTTCTTCACTGAACCTAATTGGTTCTATATAGGGTTCTATATGGAACCAATTTCGTTTCTATATAGAACCTTAAGGGGTGCCATATAATAAGCAAGCATAAAACCCTTTTTGTTTCAATTCCAGAACCTTTTTTTCCAAGAGTGTAGGCCTATCCTTTCTCTTTCATAATTCTTAACATTCAAAGTTAGTTTTCCACCCTCAGCTCAGATGGAATAAGCTCTTGTTAACCCGTGTTGTCTCCTCCTCACGTGAAATTCGCTAATCAAACACGGCCTTCGACAGTCTAGAATACAACATATGTCTGGCACTACGGGCAGATTGTCGCTTGCCATACACGAGTCGCCTAGGGACCAAGGGTTTAGTATAACATGTTTCCTAATTTAGTCAGATCATAGAGAGATCATTGAGTTGCACTGTACATGCCAATTTATATAATTAAGTTTTAATAATCGAAGCATTGAGCAGTGCTGCCTGTGGCACTTAACCATACAGCCCGGAGCAAGGATGAATATGAATAGACAACAATGGCAGCTAGACAGAATAAGCAGGCTTGTGTGGTAAATATGGTAGGACTATCATACGTGCATAATGCGTATTATCAATATCAAAAAGAAGGAAACACATGAAACGCGTAAATGTAAAAAGAACAGTAGAAGCTTATCCCTAGTTCTCCTCTCTCTCCACGCACGCGCACACATGCATGCTGATGGACTGTACGTCCGTCCGTGTCACCATTGATGATGAATGGAGGGCCTCGCAGTGGAAACCTATTTGCACTTCCATTAGACGGGGAGCCAAATGGGGATCAACATGCATATTTTACCCGCGGAGAAGCCATACATCTCAGCCAAAACGTTACCCCGGGGCGATGGGATAAGAGGCCGCGAGAGAGTGGAAGGAGGAAAGCGGGCCCCATTCAACTTAAATACTTGGGGGAGCAAAGTAAATGTTTAGCGAAGCACCTTCTGTCCAGGCGAATTAAACTATTCCCTCTTGCCCTGTGATCACATTCATCAGGCACTGCAGTGACTTATTAGGTTGGGAGTGGGCACTGCCGGCTCATTTACACACCCACACCCACAGCTCCCATTTGCACACACAGACGGCTGCGAAATGGATATCAGCTTGAGTCTGATGTTATTGCTCAAATTATTAGTTGTTGTAAAATCTTTTCATAATGGAAGGGGAAAAAAAGCCAAATTCGTATTTATTTGGATGGAGTGTTTGATTTAATTTATTTTATTTTATTAATTAGTTAGTTAGTTAAACAATTTTCATGGCCCAATAGAGATCTCTATTTGAACTCATTTTGTAATAACACAATTATCAATATTATTCATACTATAATTAGGGTATAACTTTATAAAATAATCATAGTAATATAATCATAACTCATAATAATAATAATAACAACAACAAATAATAATAGTTTATTACCAGGCCTATTCAATTGTTGTGTAGGTTACAACTATAGCCTATCATTTAAGATCTTACTTCGTCATAAATGAACATAATCAACGGATTAAGTAATATTGGATTAACTATTGTGAAGTGAATTAATTTCAAATAAAGGCTTACTTGTTAAACATGTTAGCAATTACATTTAATATTAAATTACATACATCAATTTGATCCTTATCACAGACTACATAACAGACTACAAAATGCAGTATCACAGTTTTCAGAATTTAATTGTGTGTTGATCAGTTAGATTCGTGACTGAATTTGAATGATAACAGCCTCGTTAGCCTTGGGCAAGACTTGAGGCAGTTAATTATGTTGTATAATGTTTTTATGTAAAATGTCAGATTTATAAAATGAGAAATAGCCATGAGCACCATGACATTTCGACATTTTCAGTCAGCCGAATTACGCATCGACATATACATTTTTGGTTTAACTGAATTCAAAACATACATATTAGAAAAATGTTGTCCCCAGTAAACCATGGTGAACTTTCTGTATCGCAGATGCTAAGTAGGCCAATGAAAATAGGCCTAAAGGAGCACAGCCACCGGTGAAGAAAAACATTATAGGCTACATCCCAGGCCTATCATGTCAAAATGCTATAGTGAGACTAGGAACTCTCTCTAGCTCCCAAGTCCCCAGATGCCTGCCATGCATAGGAAGATTCATTTCTTGGACCTCTCTGTAATAGTCATAACTGCTCGAGCCTCCAAGATATCCCTTCTTGTCAACGACCTCGATACTAATACATATCTAATCGTGTCCTGAAGCGTTTCATTTAAAGCGGCGAAGGACCTACAAAAATGGAGGATGAGATAGTTGCCCTCGGAGACCTAAATATAAGGCTATGATTCCTTGTTCTGTTATTCTGTCCAATAAACTCAAGGCTATAATTTGGGTATTTTGATTAGATTTATGGTATCGTCATATAAACCAACATTGTCCAACAAATAGTAGTTAAAATGGAATAGAGTGACTGCAATATTTCATAGTCTAACAAAAGGACATCATTCTAAAAGCAAAGGTATTGTCAGAAGGCATCTCAATAGCCTATCATAAATGTTCAATATAATCGTCTGTGATTTCAGGTTACCATCCTTGCCCGGAACAAATCGTTTTACAGATGAAGGATCTTAATTTGAGCCAGTTTGCTAAAGCAGGAAAATAATCCTGCAGAAACAGGAAATGTGAATTATTTTCGTCAGGGTTGATACATTTGTAAGGGAAAATCAAGTCTGAAATTTCAAAGTGGAAATTACAAACTTGAAAAGCCTTTTAAAATGTCAAATATACTACAAGTTTAAAATGTCCTGCATTGCAGGAGGTTATCTTGCAACAGGGTGATTAAATTAAGATCCTACATCTGTATATCATTTAATCAACGCAATGATCTCTCAAAGCATTGCAGCGCTTTCAAATGGGATTTGCACTTCTGCGATCACAGGGAAATTAAGTGATTCAATTAATTTATAAGGCATCCGTCACGCTTTATTAAGTGAACGAGTGATAATTACCCCAATTAAAAGCCTTTTGTATAATTAATGGCTTGAACCAAGCGATAATTGGATGTTAATGGATAACTTTTTTGTCTGAGTCCAGATAATAAAATCGGAGCCATATGTCTGCCGTGGCGGAGGAAATGCGTCCGATTCAAATGACAATAAAGGAGACAGACTTTCAAGGGACATACAAGATGATTGGGCCTAGTCTATTACAAGCGCCACACGACTTTGACATTTTAACATACACATTAAGCCATGGTTTGTCAAGGATCAACCAACCTATAGATAACACGAAAGGTCTGCAACTTCAAAAGGTGATTCAATTATGAAATACAGTATGCATAAATTGAACGTGCATCACTGTCTACTTTAGGCCCTACCTACACACAATATCGAAAATATAAAATGTCCGATGATTTCAGCCAGCAGTGAATTTATACCGTTCATTAGACGCGTATCCAAAATGGGCAGGTTAACCCACGCAAAAATAGCCTATGAACAGCCCGGACATCTCCCATTTTAGATAGAAAAATAAAAACATGCAAGCAAATACTAACATGATTTATATGTGTGTGTTCCCACAGGTAGTGGCCGTCATGCAGCACTATGGAGTGAACGGCTACTCTCTCCACGCGATGAACTCCCTGAGCGCGATGTACAACCTGCACCAACAGGCCGCGCAACAGGCGCAGCACGCGCCAGACTACCGACCTTCAGTGCACGCGCTCACCCTAGCTGAGAGACTTGCTGGTAATTGAGTCCAACAAACAAACGTATACACACACATACACCATTCAATTCATTATTGCTTTCTGACATATTTTGCAATGCCCATCCCCCTATTCAAATAATTAAACTTACCGTGTCTCTTCTCTTCCAACGGCTGCACATTTCAAGACATCATTCTCGAGGCTCGCTACGGTTCCCAGCATCGCAAACAGCGACGCAGCCGCACCGCGTTCACCGCGCAGCAGCTTGAGGCCTTAGAAAAGACTTTCCAGAAGACCCACTACCCGGACGTGGTGATGCGTGAGCGCCTTGCCATGTGCACTAACCTCCCCGAGGCCCGCGTGCAGGTATGGAAGGCACAGTCACTACAGAATTAACATTCAGAATACATAGTACCATAGTCTTACATACACACAATACTATTGGTTTATATGGCACACATTCATCTTTAACATTGGGCAAAAGATGCCAGAAAAAATACTTAAGTAATTTTCCAATTATTTTTTACAAGTTCTTAAAAAAGACTAATAGTAAAACACACATACACCCAGAATTTGCCTTTCTCAAGCACCTTTATAATAATTATCAGGGAGCATGCTTCTAACCGTCTCCCAACCTGGCATATTTTAAACAGGTGTGGTTCAAGAACCGCAGGGCCAAGTTCCGCAAGAAGCAGCGCAGCCTGCAGAAGGAGCAGCTCCAGAAACAGAAGGATGCCAACGGAGAGGGAGGTGACAAGGAGGAGGTTCCCACCACCATCACTCCAGAGAACCAGCTACCCGCATCCTCCTCCTCTTCCTCCTTGGAGGTTGAGGGTCTGCCCCGTCCATTGGTGTCGGAAATTAGCATGGAGTTAAACGTGACCTCGGCAGAACAGTCAGGCTGCGAGTCGGCCACCGAGGACAATGCCACCGATAAGGAGGAGGAGTCTAAGCCACAGAGGGAGGAGTTCAAGAGTGAGAGAGTGATGACGCCAGGCAACATCTCTCCACCCAGCAAGCGGCTTAGTCCCAAACCTGGTAAGGACAAGGTCTTAAATTATGACTGGCACTTGTACATCTCTAGCTTCATTGGTGGGCATTAGAAAACCGACAAAGTCAATCAAATTTAGAGGCATCCTTCAGCAGTGTCAATTAAGAGTAAACATATGAAATGCTTACATTGTGTCCAACATCTGTTAATTTCAGTCATAGTAGCAAATGAGAGGTGGCACAACATACATATAGGTCTGCCTCCCTGCCTACCAGAGAAACTTAGTTTAAAGTCCTACTCCAGTCTCCTTATTTACCTCATTTAACACCTGATTTACTTAACAAAAGGCACATCTCAATTAGTGGTCCAGGTATCCTCATGACATGGCACAAGTGGGGGGCCTTCCCTCTTTTGTTCTCCATTTCTCCTCTATTGTTCCTCAAACAAGGCAGGAGGCCGATTACATCAAGAAGTCACCATCAGACCAACTCCTTGAATGCCCTACTCCTTGAAGTTTGCAGTTGTGTCTAAAAAACATGTTTTACCCTTTTGTGTGTATACTTTACTGCAGGGGTATTCAACTGGGGGTCCACTGAGGTACTGCAGGGGGTCCGCGAAAATATATGTTAAGAACTGGCACTTAAAAATTTTATTTCAATATTTTTATGAATATCACTAGCAATAACAGACTAAACACATTTTGAATTATACCTACAGTAGAAAAGAGCGGAATATCTTCTTTCTAATGATGTCAACTTTGTTTTAAATACTGAGCAAATTACACTCATTGTACCTAATTACACTCACTGGAGTATCTGACATAGGCTTTGAAAAAGCACCTGTGAGAACTAGTCGTGGCAAGTGACGCTGGCTGCTGGAATGCTTTTTTGACGTATACATTTTTTCAACACATTGTCCTTGTTAGGGTGCGTATACACATACTTTTGTAGTTGTATTGTTTGTATATCGCTATTTAAAATGTGTGTGACTGTCCTTGTCTATCAGTGTATCAGTGTTTTGTTACTTGTCATGTTTTGTGTTTTTTGTGGATCCCAGGAAGAGTAGCTGCTGCTTCTGCAAAAGCTAATGGGGATCCAAATAAAAAATAACCAGCAAAAAAGCGTGTTTGGAGTTGGGCTAGCACAATTATTGTATAATATTCGTCATAATGCATACATTTTAGAAGGGGGATTCAACTTTGACATTATGACATTAACTGTGTCCATTTGCATGACAACAAATCGTTAATTCAAATTCTGTAATCGTCACAGGCCTAGTTTGGAGACTTTTCTAGCTAATAGGCTATGTTAGAGTTGACACTTCTTCTAATTATAATGCAGGGAGGTCAAAATAATGAAAAACTATCTACCAAACCTATTCATTTTATTATTAATTTTATTATCATTATTTGTCCTTGCTCTTATCATTCACTGGATGATAAGACAAGATATGTGGAAAAAAAACATATTTTGCTATCATGATAGGGGTCTCTGGTTTGACTTGTGGGGGTCCCTGGGCAAGAAAAGGTTGAAGACCCCTACTTTACTGTATTTATAATTGGGAAATTGCTGGAGGACGTCTTTAATGTTCTTGACTCTCATCTGTTATTTCCTTTACTCAGAATCCCCCATGGTCTCCCCGTCTGTGACGCCCTCGTCCATTGGTGTCAGTGGTGGGATCTCTCAGAGCCACTCCTACTCCTCCTCCCCGCTCAGCCTCTTCCGCCTGCAGGAGCAGTTCCGCCAGCACATGGCTGCCACCAACAACATGGTGCACTACCCTTCCTTCGACATGAGCACCCCCTCCTCCCTGCCCTACCTGGGCATGAACGTCAACATGTCCTCGGCACCGCTGGGCTCCCTGCCCTGCCAGTCATACTACCAGTCCCTGTCCCACCACGCGGCCCAGCAGGTGTGGAACAGTCCCCTGCTCCAGGCCTCCGGAGGCCTCCCCAGCCACAACAGCAAGACCACCAGCATCGAGAACCTCCGGATGCGGGCCAAGCAGCACGCAGCCTCCCTGGGACTGGACACGCTGCCTAACTGAGCCACAGGATCTGAGTGCGGCTTAGCCGGGGCATCAATACTACATCCCACCCATCCCATGTCTGTAACCTCCATAGACCTATAGGAACCATACCCTCCGGCAGAGGGTTTCGGAACATTGGTAGCCAGAGTTTAGAAAACCAAAATGACATAATCTCACCCTGGACTGAGTTCTCTCCTGCTTCTTGCTTTATCAGTTGCCTAATTTCTGGGCTTTCCAGAAGAGTGAAACACAACAAAGCACCCATAAAAAAATAATACTTATTTGACCAACAACACCTGATGAGTCTAGGTAGTCCATACTCTTATGCTGCTTTTTCAACTAACACCAGTGTTACACTAGTGTACGGACCCTTATGTTATACTAGGGAAATTGTGTTTCCATAGCTAGGGCTGACAGTGAGGACTTGTTAAGAGTAGAATTAACAACCTCTGCATATTCAAAACAGTGGCTTTGTGAGCTGTTAAAGTTCACAGTTAGGCATTGTTATGTAAATGTAGCTGAAAAGTACCAGTGGCCTGGATTTGGCACCAAGTGAGAGCAGGTTCGCCGGAGCCATGGCCCAGTGAGACACAGGTGCCGGTCCACGTAGATGGAAACAGAAAAGTCTCAGCCTTTTGGGTAAAAAAAACTGGGGCAAATCCTGTATGGAAATGCACCATTAAAGAGAAATGGACTCTAAACCTGACATTGTGAAAGACCAGGCTATACATAGGTTCTCTACAGCTGAGAAAATACACTTCCTTTATAACTATTTACCTGTCTAGTGTTGCACTTGGTGAAAAATACTTTTCTACGTAATGTTTACAGAATTGAGGCACTTAAGGGAATTTGGGTCTTCAAGGGGAAAAATAAATTTGTGCCGACATTGGTGCCATTGAGAGACTAATTGTACCGTGGGACCATTAACAATTCAATTAGGCCTTGTATGTACATAGCACATTCTAAAATGGCAAGCACATACATAAATATAAACTCAAGCCATGTTCTCCTCAATTGCTTAATTAGAAGTGACTAATTTACCAGTTTAATGGCCAGTATTAAACCACTTTGTACAGAGACTGGCTTGGTAATGAGAAAATTATTTCAGTGACTAAACGTGCAAAGCTTTTAATTACATTTTGCTCTGGGCAGAGGGGAGGGAAGCATATGCAACGTATACCATTTATGATTCCCTTATTTTCAAAGCTCTGAACAATTTGGGGGGGGGGGGGGGGGGGGGGGGGAGTAGTATACAGAACTTCCTGTTGTACCAAGAAGTTACTCTTTAAGCACTTGGAGGAGTGGGCAGTCTTTCAATTCATATCAATGTGTCTGTGATTCTCTCTGTGCTGGGATCCCATCAAGTCCATCCACTCTGACAATGTAAATTATTTCAATATGTAAATTAAGAAGAATAAGAAGTCTATCTATTAATGTTTACTGATAAGGCAAATGTAAAGGTTCTCGTGTTGTAAATTTAACATAAACCGTACGAGTTGGGGATTCATGTAGTTGTCAGTTGTAACATTGTATTCAATGGGCTCACACCATTTCCTTACCTTCTCTTCCCTGGACTACCGAAGGTATACCGTCTGGTTGTCTATGTGTCTCCTCCAGTTGAGTTCCATTGTGGCTGTGATATTAAAAGTTCTACTGTTTCTCTCCAGCTGTCTCTGTCATACTCATTGGTCCAGTGTTAGATTTGAAATGGAGAAAGTAATCCATAGGCATCTGTTAACAACGTAAATCCTAAATAAAGCAACGCTTGGAGATCTTTATCCACGAGGCTTCCATAAATGTGTTTTTGTTCTCATATGACAAAGCTCTCCACAGCTAATGATTTAGAGTCTTCTTCTTCTACTTATTCAATAAACACAACATATAGTTGCCATTACAACAATACAGCAAGAATTTTACATTAGATTGAACAAAGTTAAGGGCGGCATAATAACTGTCAAAGACAGGTCAATATTAGTATTGCAATAGGGGAAGATGGAGCGCAGTGTGGAGGAAATTAAATAAACATTTAGAGGATGAGAGAGAATGCGAAAGAAAGGTGACAGGGATAACAAGAGAGAAAGACAGAAAATATATATACACAGGAGAATGGCAGAATTACAGAGAGAGAGAACATGGTAATCTGGAGAAATAAAAAGCGCATGGGGACATAAGCCATCCCCGATGAATAAGCAGCCCATTATCCTGAAGAATGATGGCCCGGGGCGGTGATTATGCTGCTATTATATCTTAAACAGCGTGGTTTGTCAAAATGCATAAGACCCCCCCCCCCCCTCACACACACACACACACACACACACACACACACACACACACACACACACACACACACACACACACACACACACAGGGTTCTAGGTTAGGATCATTGCCATCCTCCTCAACACCACGTTCTCTGCACCCTTGCTTTGCCTACTAAACTGTATGCTGAGAGCCTGGCTGTGACATTGTTCAACTGCTAATTGATTTAGCCTCGTTAGATAGATCCACCTCCCAGTGTAAATTACACAAGGTATCACCTGCTGTAACAGTGAATTTCTCTGTTATGGATGAACACTACCTCAAAAGCGGACACAAGGGATAACAACACAGATTAGTATTGGGAACGTAACACCTAACCTCAACCTTGCTGTGTTTTATTACATTGTAGGCGCCCTATTCCAAGGGCATCCTTACTACAACACTGATATGATTCTCGATACGTAAAGCTGAATGTCCTTGTTATTCGGGGTAGCAATTTCCCCCCTGGGACATTAAACCAGTAAACACTACCAAGTGCTCTTTATCCCAACCCCAAACACATAAATGCATGGACACACATATACACACACCAGTGCCTGAGGGCCCAACAGGGATTGCACCAGTGCCTGAGGGCCCAACGGGGATTGCACCAGTGCCTGAGGGCAAACGGGGATTGCTGTAGTGTAGATTGTAATGCCGTAGGGTCAAGGGTGTTCATCACTTGATGCAGGATAAGGTGCTCTTCTCTGTAACATTCAGAGGAAAGTCTGCACATTGCACAACTAGCCTGACTCCCAATCCCAACAATATCTCTGGACATCAATCTATAAATGAATCTAGCTGGAATAAGCCTCTATACCATAGCACACTGGATCATTGAGTTGAGATCTCCTCTCATCATCAGTAACACTAACAATATGACTCTTATTCAGTCAAATGCTGTTCCAAGGTCTTTTTCATTTTGCATCTGTGGTCAAATCGCACAAATCAAACTGCTAAATAGTTAGTTAAATAGTTCAATAAATACTGTAGCTACAAGTTTTGCACCAACTTTTTGGACTCTGCTGCTACTGTTGATCATCTTTATTTCTAGTTATATGTACATACAGTCATGGCCAAAAGGTTTGAGAATGACACAAATATTGGTCTCCACAAAGTTTGCTGCCTCAGTGTTGATGGCAATTTGCATATACTCTACAATGTCATGAAGAGTGATCAGATGAATTGCAATTAATTGTAAAGTCCCTCTTTGCCATGAAAATGAACTTAATCCCCCAAAAACATTTCCACTGCATTTCAGCCCTGCCACAAAGGGACCAGCTGCCATCATGTCAGTGATTGTCACGTTGACACAGGTGAGAGTGTTGACAAGGCTGGAGATCACTCTGTCATGCTGATTGAGTCAGAATAACAGACTGGAAGCTTTAAAAGGAGGGTGGTGCTTGAAATCATTGTTCTTCCTCTGTCAACCATGGTTACCTGCAAGGAAACACGTGCCGTCATCATTGCTTTGCACAAAAAGGGCTTCCCAGGCAAGGATATTGCTGCTGGTAAGATTGCACCTAAATCAACCATTTATCGTATCATCAAGAACTTCAAGGAGAGAGGTTCAATTGTTGTGAAGAAAGTCCAGCAAGCGCCAGGACCGTCTCCTAAAGTTGATTCAGCTGCGGGATCAGGGCACCACCAGTGCAGAGCTTGGTCAGGAATGGCAGCAGGCAGGTGTGAGTGCATCTGCACGCACAGTGAGGCGAAGACTTTTGGAGGATGGCCTGGTGTCAAGAAGGGCAGCAAAGAAGCAACTTCTCTCCAGGAAAAACACCAGGGACAGACTGATATTCTGCAAAAGGTACAGGGATTGGACTGCTGAGGACTGAGGTAGAGTCATTTTCTCTGATGAATCCCCTTTCCGAATGTTTGGGCCATCCGGAGAAGACAAGGTGAGCGCTACCACAGTAAAGCATCCTAAGACCATTCATGTGTGGGGTTGCTTCTCAGCCAAGGGAGTGGGCTCACTCACAATTTTGCCTAAGAACACAGCCATGAATAAAGAATGGTACCAACACATCCTCTGAGAGCAACTTCTCCCAACCATCCAAGAACAGTTTGGTGACAACCAATGCCTTTTCCAGCATGATGGAGCACCTTGCCATAAGGCAAAAGTGATAACTAAGTGGCTCGGGGAACAAAACATAGACATTTTGGGTCCATGGCCAGGAAACTGCCCAGACCTTAATCCCATTGAGAACTTGTGGTCGATCCTCAAGAGGCGGGTGGACAAACAAAAACCCACAACTTCTGACAAACTCCAAGCATTGATTATGCAAGAATGGCCTGCCATCAGTCAGGATGTGGCCCAGAAGTTAATTGACAGCATGCCAGGGCAGATTGCAGAGGTCTTGAAAAAGAAGGGTCAACACTGCAAATATATTCTTTGCATAAACTGAATGTCATTGTCAATGAAAGCCTTTGACACTTATGGAATACTTGTAATTATACTTCAGTGTACCATAGTAACTACTGACAAAGATCTAAGAACACTGAAGCAGCAAACTTTGTGGAGACCAATACTTGTGTCATTCTCAAAACTTTTGGCCACGACTGTACACAAGTATGTGGATACCCCTTCAAATTAGTGTATTTGGCTATTTCAGCCACACCCATTGCTGACAGGTGTATAAAATCAAGCACACAGCCATGCAATCTCCATAAACAAACATCGGCAGTAGAATAGCCTTACTGAAGAACTCAGTGACTTTCAACGTGGCACCGTCATAGGATGCCACCTTTCCAACAAGTAAGTTCATCAAATGTCTGCCCTGCTAGAGCTGCCCCGTTCAACTGTAAGTGCTGTTATTGTGAAGTGGAAGCAACAACAGCTTACCAGCGAAGTGGTAAGCCACAGAAGTTCACAGAACATAGCACGTAAAAATTGTCTGTCTTTGGTTGCAACACTTACTACCGAATTCCAAACTGCCTCTGGAAGCAACGTTAGTACAAGAACTGTTGGTCTGGAGCTTCATGAAATGGGTTTCCAAGGACGAGCAGCAGCACGCAAGCCTAAAATCAACATGCGCAATGCCAAGTGTCGGCTGGATTGGTGTAAAGCTTGCCCCAATTTAACTCTGGAGCAGTGGAAACAAGTTCTCTAGAGAGATGAATCACGTTTCCCCATCAGGCAGTCCGATGGACGAATCTGGGTTTGGTGAATGCCAGGAGAACTCTACCTGCGCAAATGCACAGTGCCAACTGTAAAGTTTGGTGGAGGAGGAATAATGGTCTAGGGCTGTTTTTCATGGTTCGGGCTAGGTCCCTTAGTTCCAGTGAAGGAAAATCTTAATGCTACAGCATACAATGACAATGACATTCTGTGCTTCCAACTTTAAGGCAACAGTTTGGCGAAAGCCCTTTCCTGTTTCAGCATGACAATGCCCTCGTGCATACAGAAATGTTTTGTCGAGATTGGTGTGGAAGAAATTGAGGGGCCTGCACAGAGCTTTGACCTCAACCCCATCGAACACCTTTGGAATGAATTGGAATGCCGACTGCGAGCCAGGCCTAATCGCCCAACATCGGTGGAGGGGACCAACTCCATATTAATGCCCATGATTTTAGAATGAGATGTTTGACGAGCAGGTGTCCACATCCTTTTGTCATGTAGTGCATCTACATCAATTACCTCTACCCCTGCACATAGACTCGGTACTGGTACCTTTGTGTAAGTTACTCATTGTGTATTAGTTATTACTTTTATTATTAAGTGTTAATACTTACCTATTATTTCTCCCTTTTCTTTCTCTCTGCATTGTTGGGAAGGGCCCGTAAGTAAGCTTTTCACTGTAAGTATACACCTGCTGTTTACAAAGCACGTGACAAATAACATTTGATTTGTGTACTTACATATTTACCAACCCGCTAGATATTGCTTTCTTTGGTACATACTGAAATTATTTAAGCTGATGATATCAAAGCTGAAACATGTATGGGCCGACAACGTCCAAGAATAATGTAACTAATAGCCGATAGTGTGAATACTGTTGATGCATCTGAACTTGCAGATTGCGGATTCCTCAGAAACAAAAGGATGTTTGAAAAAGGCACCCTGGCTCTGTAATTTGTCAGACACGCACACAGCCTCAGGAGCGAGACCTCCTGCACAAAAATCACAGTGTACCATTCAATCAGTGTTTTTTCTTTCCCGCCTCCATGGTTCTTAAAGATTTTAACCACGCAGAGAATGAAAAGTGCAACCGTAAGAAAACCCGGTCCATTGAGGTGACAGGCTCTGCCAGAATATGATCCTAATCCTGTTTCCAGCATTCTTTTAGCCCGCTGGCTACGCAATTTAGCCACATATTCTCAGAGCTGTCAACCCAGGAAATCCCTCTAATAGTGCATTGCCCAGATACACATCAAAGTGGTCCTGGAAACCACCGGGAGCTTTGTGACACACCCGAAGAGGGACACACACACACAACTCTGATGTTCAACAGGCTTTCAAACATTGAAGCATTAAAAGTTTGAAGACTACCAATCCTTGTACTATCTGAATCTTTCAAGCAAGACCATGCTCAGAATAAATGTATTGTCTTTCCACGGTTGTTGAAGAGAAAGTTCCAGAAAAAGAAAAGAGGGAAAAAGAGACAAGAACTAGAGGACAAAGAGAAAGAGAAATGGAAGGAGGGATGGCCAGAAGAGGACAACAGGTGGTTGAACTCTGCAGCCCGGGACACGCTTCTTTACTTCCACTTGATCTCCCATTCTATTCTTGCCCTTTTTTAAACACTCTCCCTGCAATCTCGTCCCAGGCTAATCCTCTTAGAGGAAGAAAACCCCCTCTTTTCTAGTGGCCTGGCCAAAGCCAATGGACGCAGTGCATTGCCTGTCCTTGAGATGCTATCAGTCCGGAACACTATATAATCATATTGATATTGCTATGATTTTCCATCGAATCCTTGCATAACCTACCATCATGTAAGAATTTGTATAGTCAGTTAATAACTTAAAAGGTAGTGTTGGGAAGATGCCTTATCTTGCCTCAAGAAAGTAAGTGTTGGGAAACCACAACTCATCTCAGTCAGTTGATACCTAAGAAAGCTTTTTGAAAGCCATTGAAAAAGTGGAATGGCAAAGTAGTGCAAAGGGGAGGCCATGTGTAGTGTTTGAGCCCTGTGGCGTGTTGGTTTCCTGCTGGGCCCACTCTTCACGGTGCATCTGGAACAAAGACCCCCACTGGTGAGATCCTCTCACTCACAACGGACAGGGCCGGACGTCTGATCCTCGCCTGTGGGCCTAAACACCCAGCAGAAGCTTCTATATGAACACATAGATATGTGATCCTGCGTCCAAGGCCTATCATAACCTTTTAGGGTGGTGCGTTTGCCCTGACGTCCATTCTTAGGGTTGAATAAACTAAGGGCGTAAACATAGCTGAAAAACGAGTCATCAACCTGGTAGGCCTATACAGTGGCGACCCGTCATTCAGGGCAGGGCCCCACCTGTTTTGAGACGCACATTTTTAGCACTTTATTTTTTTTTTATAAAAATATTTTTGGGGGACTTGCCTGTTTGCATGCTATTTTGGCATTAATATGTCACATATCAATTTGCAAACAATGTAAAAATATATATATTATTGAGTTAATAAAGCTGCATACAAACACATGGTCTCTTTTTTGTTGTTTTCTTGAGTAAGGCAGCTCCAAAATGCAGGTGTTTCAGCCTAGCTCAGTGCTTTCTGTGGTGGTGGGGCGGGCCAGCAGAAAATAGGAGCATTGTGCCGTGATTGGCTCAGTGTTCTGTAACTCATTAGGACATTGCGCATACACCAATTTTAAGTTCTTAGTAAAGGTGGACCTCCAACATTTCAGCCCTTTAGGTCCAGCCATAGAGTTATATTACAAGTGCATTTCCAAGAAGGCTCAAGGTCATTGGCCACAGAAATGACGTCAAATCAGGTTATATGTACAGTAGCTTTGATTGGAATGATCAAGTCACCATCTTACTTTTACAATCTTAGCTAGTAGTCATCATCATGAATCAAGTCTACTGGCAAATCCTTGTCATATGAAGAGAAATAATGAAGAGAAAATATAGATAAAACGTATCGGTGCTCACCGGCCATTGGACATAAATATTACACAACAATTTGGAGATCGAAAAATTCAACAATGAATGGTTGGAAAGGAATCCGTGATAGTGGCTAACTGCAAGTGTTTTGAACAGTCATTCAACTCGGAATTGTAAATCCGGCATCTTTCTCTTTGATGACAACATTTGCCCACGAAGGACCGCCGCGCCACTTTACTGTTCCAGCACATCACAGCAACGGGAGTCAAAAGGACAGGGGGCTAGGACAGGGACTGAAGCAAAACTGTTACTTCATAAATTATGTAGGATGCCAGAGAGATATGTATACTGTAGCTAAGAAAGTAATACTAAGAGAATGTTGTGTAGTAAGCTGTTAGTAGCCCTCCCTCTAATAATTTGGTCTATTTTCACCTCTTAATTGTGCCTACTGTTCTAACTTGGTGGTGCACATGTACAGTGGCTTGCAAAAGTATTCACCCCCCCTTGGTATTTTTCTTATTTTGATGCCTTACAACCTGGAATTAAATCTGTCAGTGCAAATTAATATCAGCTGGTTCAGTCCCAACTGATGGCCTACAAAAAGGTCTCATTGCCAAGGTGCATTGGTTATAGGCGCATCTCTAAGCTTCTGAATGTTCCAGTGAGCACTGTTGGGGCCATAATACGGAAGTGGAAAGACAATCATTTCACCATAAATTGGCCTCAACCAGGTGCTCCTCGCAATATTTCTGACAGAGGAGTGAAAAGAATAATCAGAAGAATTGTCCAAGAGCCAAGGACCACTTGTGGAGAGCTTCAAAAAGACCTGCAATTAGCAGGTACTGTTGTCTCAAAGAAAACATTAAGTAATGCACTCCACCGCCATGGCCTGTATGCACGCTCACCACGCAAGACTCCATTGCTGAAAAAAAAAGCATGTTGAAGCTCGTTTAAAGTTTGCTGCAAACATTTGGAAAAGCCAGTGAAATACTGGGAGAATATAGTGTGGTCAGATGAGAGCAAAATTGAACTGTTTGGATGTCATAATACACACCATGTTTGGAGGAGAAATGGCACTGCACATCACCCTAAAAACACCATACCAACAGTGAAGTTTGGAGGTGGGAACATCATGGTGTGGGGCTGCTTTTCAGCAAATGGTACTGGCAAACTTCACATAATTGAAGGAAGGATGAATGGGCAAATTTACGAGGAGCACCTGGTCGAGGCAAATTTATGGTGAAATGATTGTCTTTCCACTTCCGTATTATGGCCCCAACAGTGCTCACTGGAACATTCAGAAGCTTAGAAATGCGCCTATAACCAATGCCATCATTATGTTTTGCAACAATTAGGTTGCGAATGTCTTGAGACAGCTCTTTGCTTTTACCCATCATGAGGTGTGACACCTTGGCAAAGAGACCTTTTTGTAGGCCATCAGTTGGGACTGAACCAGCTGATATTAATTTGCACTGACAGGGGGCTGGATCGCTTTTTAATTACTGATAGTTTTCAGCTGTTGTCTTGGCTTTCCATGCCTTTTTGAACTGCCCTTTCTTCATGTGTTCAATACTTTTTCCCTGTGTCATTTCACATTATTACACATAACTTAATTTCTGAACTTATTTGTTTTGGTTTCTTTGTATGTATGGATTACTTGGGTTGTTACCAACATCTGGTGAAACTTTCATGTCAATAGCACCTTTGGAAATATATTTACTCAGAAAAATGGTGACGTGTTCAATACTTATATCACCCGCTGTATGCATGCACCACTTTGCCGTTAAAATTATTTTTTGAATTTTTTTAAACAAGTTATTTTTTAATTTCATTTCACCAATTTGGACTATTTTGTGGATGTCCATTACATGAAATCCATTTAAATTACAGGTTGTAATGCAACAAAATGTATAACCTATTTTAGAGAAATGGTTTCGTCGAATATTGTAAGAGCTTTTATTATCTGCTTATATGCCCTCTTTATTTATCCTACGGTTCTGACTTGGGAGTACACTGTAAGAACGGCCCATGTTCTGAATTATGTCGCTGTACATTTCAAAAGTGCTGAACAAATAGTTATATTGCCTATGTCCGTTGTCGCTCGCTCATTAACGTCTTAATCGAAATTACGGTTTGCCTCTTATCCGATTGTTGTTCCCTTATGCCACAGTTTGTACATCTCAATTGTCAGTAGAAACCACATTTATTTAATCAAGTCAGCCATATCAGATATGTTTTTTTTAAGGCAGTAAATGAGGCTGAATGAACTGTTTTGCTGCCAAACAAGGCTCCGCTGACAAGGCAGTTAACGCACTGTTCCTAGGCCGTCATTGTAAATAAGAATTTGTTCTTAACTGACTTGCCTAGTAAAATAAAGGATAAATAAAAAAAAAATGCTGGTATATTTCGCCAAATATCTTGCAATGTGTATATTTTTGATTTTTTCAAGTAGGAGACCATTTTAAATCTGGATAATCTCCTCTTTCTAATTATGTAAGGTCAGTGTACTCCGTTGTCATCGATCGCTAGACCAGAAATAGTCCGAAGTTGTCATTTTTCTCCTACTTCCTCGTTATGCAGACATAAGCACAGTTGACACCATCGAGGTGCGGATGTTTACTTTTTACACAAGTTGTTTTTCAGTTTCGTCCTAATGTAGTGATATGCATTTTTGGTTCCATTTAGGCGAAATGGAATATGAAGCATGATTCCAGTCAAAATAGGCTCTGCGAACATTCGATTAGATTAATTTGCAACAGGCACGCGCTAGTGTTCCAGTTTAGCCAACGTTCTATTGCCGTTCAGCCTTAGGTGCATTTGGACTCGTTCTATTGTCCAGCCTGTTGGGACTGCTTTATATACCCCCTAACAGTTTGTGGGCACCTTTTGTCACCGTTAGAATGCAATTAATGTATTGTTTAGTGTTGTATTCTGTGGTGGCTTTGTTTCCCCCACCAAGACTTACATGCTAAAATCGCCACTGGGCCTATATGTCAAAGGTTTCTGCTCCACTCAAAACCGTAATCGTTCACCCTTAACTGTTATTACATTGTGTGCTGATACCATACTACATTATATACTGTCTTATGGGGACACAAAACTCCCACTTATCTTGGTTTTACTCTAAATCTTCCCCTCTGTCTGTCTCACTCGCTCTCATAAACAGACAAGAAACACACACACACAACCTCATGATATAGTCCAGTGCTTCCCAACCCTGGTCCTCGAGTACCCCCAACAGTACACATTTTTGTTGTAGCCCTGAACAAACACCTCATTCAACTCATTGAGGGCTCGATGATTAGTTGTAAAGTTTATTCAGGTGTGCTTGTCCAGGGCTACAATGAAAATGTGTACTGTTGGGGGTACTACTGGCGGACCAGGGGTGGGAAGCACTGAAGTAGTCTACCTCTCCGACACATAGGCCTACAGCAAAAGAACACCATTGGCTAATTCAATAACGAACGGCCCAGTAGAAAGAGATGGGGGAGAAGAGAGTAACAACTCATCCCTAATAGTCTTCCATCCCCTGAGTGTTAAAACATGTAAATTTATGTAAAAACCCATAGGAAACACATATTTACAATACGTTTAGGTAATCACAAGATGCAGGCGCAGCGTCCTAGGCCCGCCAAAAGAAGCAGTCAATACAGAAATAGTTTTTATGTCTCATTAATTTCCTTTGCATTCGGCGATACATCCTCTGTTACCGCGGTAATACAGTAATCACTCACAATCGACCAGTGAAATTATCTGCACTCATCTGTGGAATAAAAAGACCAAGGGGAAGACGAGGTGAGAGATCCCATTTTGGCATCGCTCTTGCATCCTTAATGTTCATCTGGGAGCTGCCGAGCAAACAGCCTCTTCTCTCCCTCGGTGGCGCCGCTTGCGAGCCGCTTAATGGCAGCGGGAAGTCGATGGCACCCGCTCATTAGCCGTGCGCACACCTCTTTCATGCTACATTGCCCGGCCGATGCAACAACAGAGAAGGTCATCGGCGGTGTGATGGGAGGAGAGGTACTATACCTTTGCACTCACGTTAGATATAAGACAGACATTGCAGGCTGCATTTAAGTGACATCAAATAGGAAATTGAGAGAATTCAACCGTTGTAACGACAGGCCTAGAGATTCTCAGAGCCAATGATTATTTGAGTGTTCATTATGAAAATGTTAAGAATCGGAATGAAATGTTCATGGTGGTATTAAATGTAAAATAAAATAAATAGGTTGTTTCAACAATATGAGGAAACGATAAAATTGTAAAGGTCACTATGGGACCACATCAAACAGACTTTAATTAGTTTATTGTTCTACCTCAGTAGCTGGGATCAGTTCATTTGTTCAACCTCCTTGGCCATAATGATCTAATATATAACTGTTTCAACAGGACTGTCCAACCCTGTTCCTGTAGAGATACCGTCCTGAAGGTGTTCAGTCAAACCCTTACCTAGCACATCGGACTGTAATAATCAGCTGGTTGATAAACTGAATCAGGTTAGTTAAAACTGGGCTTGGAGAGAAAACCTACAGGACTGTAGCTCTCCAGGAACATGGTTGGAGCCCTGTGCTTTTGCATCCGCATTGCTTGCTCTTTGGGGTTTAAGTCTGGGTACCTGTGTAGCACTTTGTGACAACTGCTGATGTAAAAATGGCTTTATAAAATCAATTTGATTGATCTAGAACCAAATAAGATTTCTGCTTTTCACCCATTCTATAAGTTGGACAGAGCAATATTTTGAGTGAAGGTTGAGTTTATCTTCATGGGTCCATTAACTTTGACCCCTCTGTTTTTGATACATAGAGAGCTCCGACTTGTATAATTGTCTAATACTGACAACTAGAGGTCAGAAGTAGCACTGCATACAAATGTATATGTCCACTGAAAATGTAAATGTTGAAACAGTTATATATTTTATAGTCCATTAATTAATTTCTTTATTTACGGTGCTTCACATGAATACATGAATACGAAACGTCAGACGTTATGCCCGATTAAAATCAGGTTGCCCCTGAAGGGATAAATAAAGTTGTATGGAAGGGAATTAAATCCATGTCCATCAGTTCTAGTTTAACCTCCGCAGCTTGCACATGTATATGGGCCCAAAGTTAGCGGTGAGGTGGGGTAGGACCAGCTGTCCCAAGTGGGGGTCCGGGGCGAAGTAAAAGGTATCCTTAAAGAGATGTGTGAGGGGTCGAAGGTCGGCTACCTGCAGGCTAATGCCGTGTTCCTCCCGGGCCAGGTGCATGGCCCGTTCCACCACATACTCATTCTGCAGCTGGGACAGGGAGCAGGTGGAGTAGAGCACCTCTCCCCCCGGACGAACCGCCTCAATACCAGCACTGGTGGAAGAGGAACAGGGAGAGGGAAGATAAATTAATTAAATTATTATCAGATGATCAAAATAGGACCGCTGAGATACAAAACTACCATACATAGATGCAATTAATAGATCACAATCAAATATCTACAGTCATGTGAAAAAGTAAGTACAGCCCCTGTAAAGTTCTCTTTTTTATATTTGGACAGATGGGATATGTAATCTTCACTTCAACACTATTGACAGATAAAGGTTAACCAATTTAACAAAAAAAGAAACTGAAAATGTTATGCAATTAAAATAAACAAAAATGCCTTTTCCTTATGGGAAAAAAGTTAGTACACCCCTACCTTCACCATCACATAAAATGGCTAAAATTAGAATTAGGTGTACCAAAACAAGTGCAAATGATTAGAAAACAGAGAAAAACTTAGAAGAACAGTTTGGCCATAATGACCATCGTTATGTTTGGAGGAAAAAGGGGGAGGCTTGCAAGCCGAAGAACCCCATCCCAACCGTGAAGCACGAGGGTGGCAGCATCATGTTGTGGGGGTGCTTTGCTGCAGGAGGGACTGGTGCACTTCACAAAATAGATGGCATCATGAGGAAGGAAAATTATGTGGCTATATTGAAGCAACATCAAGACATCAGTCAGGAAGTTAAAGCTTGGTCGCAAATGGGTCTTCCAAATGGACAATGACCCCAAGCATACTTCCATAGTAGTGGCAAAATGGCTTAAGGACAACAAAGTCAAGGTATTGGAGTGGCCATCACAAAGCCCTGACCTCAATCCTATAGAAGATTTGTGGGCATAACTGAAAAAGCGTGTGCGAGCAAGTAGACCTACAAACCTGACTCACTTACACCAATTCTGTCTGGAGGAATGGGCCAAAATTCACCCAACTTATTGTGGGAAGCTTGTGGAAGGCTACCCGAAATGTTTGACCCAAGTTAAACAATTTAAAGGCAATGCTGCCAAATACTAATTGAGTGTATGTAAACTTCTGACCCACTGGGAATGTGATGAAAGAAAAAAAAGCTTAAATAAATCATTCTCTACTATTATTCTGACATTTCACATTCTTAAAATAATGTGGTGATTCTAACTGACCTAAGACAGGGTATTTGTGCTATGATTAAATGTCAGGAATTGTGAAAAACTGAGTTTAAATGTATTTGGCTAAGGTGTATGTAACCTTCCAACTTCAACTGTAAGTTGCTGAACACTTACAGGAGGAGTTCTGTCTGCAGCTGGGGCAGCCTCTGTCTCTCCTTTGTTCTGGCCCTCTTGAAAATGTTGTTTTCATCCTCCATGACAGAGTGTCTGTCTGTAGTGCAGGGAACATCAACAAGGACCTGGAGAGAACAAGGACATCAGTCCAACTGAAACCTCAAAACACCATAGAATTGGACCTGGCGAGAACAAGGACATCATTCTAACTGAATCCTCAAAACCCCATAGAATTGGGATAAGCTAATAGCAGTAGGGCAATTCCACGGTAACGAGACTCAGACTTTTCACAAAACGTTATGCCAAAACAAAACCCATTGATTTCAAAGTTTAACAAACACTACAACTCTATGCACAATGACTAAATTTCAACAGTTTACACTGAACATTGTACAAAAAAACATGTACTGGAAGAACTGTGCAGATGCAAAGTTTGGTAACAGAATTTCTGTAAAATCTCCCTCCGTTTTTTAGGTGACCACGTTTTATGTTTGGAGGAAAAAGGGGGACGCTTGCAAGCCGGAGAACACCATCCCAACCTTGAAGAACGGGGGGTGGCAGCATCATGTTGTGGGGGTGCTTTGCTGCAGGAGGGACTGGTGCACTTCACAAAACAGATGGCATCATGAGGAAGGAAAATTATGTGGATATATTGAAGCAACATCTCAAGACATCAGTCAGGAAGTTAAAGCTTGGTCGCGAATGGGTCTTCCAAATGGACAATGACCCCAGGCATAAGGGACAACAAAGTCAAGGTATTGGAGTGGCCATCACAAAGCCCTGACCTCAAACCTATAGAATATTTGTGGGCAGAACTGAAAACGCGTGTGCGAGCAAGGAGGCCTACAAACCTGACTTAGTTACACCAGTTCTGTCAGGAGGAATGGGCCAAAATTCACCCAACTTTTGTGGGAAGCTTGTGGAAGGCTACCCAAAACGTTTGACCCAAGTTAAACAATTTAAAGGCAATCCTACCAAATACTAATTGAGTGTATGTAAACTTCTGACCCACTGGGAATGTGATGAAAAAAAAAAAGTTGAAATAAATCATTCTCCCTACTATTATTCTGACATTTCACATTCTTAAAATAAAGTGGTGATCCTATTTGATCAAATGTTTACTAGGCTTAAATGTCAGGAATTGTGTATGTAAACTTCCGACTTCAACTGTATGGTATGTATGTATGTATGTATGTATGTATGTATGTATGTATGTATACAGTTGAAGTCGGAAGTTTACATACACCTTAGACAAGCCTTCCACAAGCTTCCCACAATAAGTTGGGTGAATTTTGGCCCATTCCTCCTGACATTCACCTGTGGTAAATTCAATTGATTGGACATGATTTGGAAAGTCACACACACCGGTCTATATAAGGTCCTACATTTGACAGTGCATGTCAGAGCAAATTGCCCGTAGAGCTCTGAGAAAGGATTGTGTCGAGGCACAGATCTGGGGAAGGGTACCAAAACATTTCTGCAGCATTGAAGGTCCCCAAGAACACAGTGGCCTCCATCATTCTTAAATGGAAGAAGTTTGGAACCACCAAGACTCTTCCTAGAGCTGGCCGCTCGGCCAAACTGAGCAATCGGGGGAGAAGGGCCTTGGTCAGGGAGGTGAGTTAGAACCCGATGGTCACTCAGAGCTCTAGAGTTCCTCTGTGGAGATGGGAGAACCTTCCAGAAGGACAACCATCTCTGCAGCACTCCACCAATCAGGCCTTTATGGTAACGTGGCTAGACGGAAGCCACTCCTCATTAAAAAGGCACATGACAGACCGCTTGGAGTTTGCCAAAAGGCACCTAAAGACTCTCAGACCAGGAGAAACAAGATTCTCTAGTCTGATGAAACCAAGTTTGAACTCATTGTCCTGAATGCCAAACGTCACGTCTGGAGGAAACCAGGCACCGCTCATCACCTGGCTAATACAATCCCTACTGTGAAGCATGGTAGTGGCAGCATCATGCTGTGGGGATGTTTTTCAGCGGCAGGGACTGGGAGACTAGTCAGGATCAAGGGAAAGCACACAGCCAAGACAACGCAGGAATGGCTTCGGGGCAAGTCTCTGAATGTCCTTGAGTGGCCCAGCCAGAGCCCGGACTTGAATCTGATCTAACATCTCTGGAGAAACCTGAAAATAACTGTGCAGCAACGCTCCCCATCCAACCTGACAGAGCTTGAGTGGATCTGCAGAGGAAAATTGGAGAAACTCCCAAAATACAGTGCCAAGCTTGTAGCGTCATACCCAAGAAGACTCCAGGCTATAATCGCTGCCAAAGGTGCTTCAACAAATGACTGAGTAAATGGTCTGAATACTTATGTAAATATGATATCAGTTTATTTTTAAAGAATTTGCAAAAATGTCTAAAACCTGTATTCTTTTTCATTAAGGGGTAGATTGATGTGAATTTTTTTAAACATTTAATCAATTTTAGAATAAGGCTGTAACATAATGTGGACAAAGTGAAGGCGCCTGAATACTTTCCGAATGCACTGTATGCCCTCCCAGGCCCACCCATGGCTGCGTCCATGCCCAGTCATGTGAAATCCATAGATTAGGGCCTAATGAATTTATTTCAATGGACTGATGTCCTTATAGGAAAGGCCCAGTAATGTCTTACATTGCTGAAACATGTTGTCATATAATCTCAGTACTTACTCTGTCAAAGGTGTCCCTTTCGATTTCTCCCCATTTCCTGCCATCAAAGGAAGTAACGCGCATTCTTTCATCTGTCAACAGCTCTTTGGGAACATAGCTGTTGAGGACCCGCTGGAGGCGGTAGGTACGAGACACTGAGATGTCATTGACACACAGAAATCCTGGAAAACACACGCCATTACAAATAAAATACCAGATCAACGCAAACTGAAATAGGACTGTAAGAAAAGCTTTATCAGTCTGTGAATTAGACAGAACTACAACAATGTGTATGCATCATATCTGCTAGACCGTCTTACGGATGGCCTGTGTCTGGAGCAGGGCCAGGGTCTTGCCCCCTGGGGCGGCACAGACGTCCAGCACAGAGTGTCCTTCCTGGACATCCAGGGCCAGGGCAGGCAAAACAGACGCTGCATCCATGAGGTAGTACCCAAGCATCCCATACAAGTCGGGTCTAGGAGGAGAATGGGAATTTAAAATCCTACAACTTGGCATCAGATAATATCACAAAATATAAGAGACATGTAGCTACAGTAAATTGTGCTGATGAAACAGACTGAAGGCCAGATTTCATAATTTTCCTCTTGTCTGTAAAAGAAGCGTAGCAAATCTCACCTGGAAGGCTTGAATCTGGAGATGTCTCCCCTGGGGAAAACAAAGCACTTGATATTGGTGCTGAGGCGAGGAGGAGCCACATCTTGACTGACACCAACCGTCTTGAGGGTTGAAGGGTTATCGTGGGGAGGAAATCCAGCGGCCTGCAGTCTCTCCAGAGCTCCTCCACCAACTGGTTGGCAGACAAAGTCTCTACATCCCTGGGACTGCAGGTCTGCAATGACCCCTTCTGGGGTGGAAAAGTTGTTTACCAGGGCCCCGTACTTCTGCTCACAAAGCATACTGACGCGGACAGAGGGCCACTGCTCTCCCAGCTGTAGGCTGTAGGTGGCATCGAAGTTCTGTAGGGCCAGGTTTGTGGCGGGGTACTTGGGCTGAGAGCCAGCCTGTTGAAAGAGGATTTGGAAGAATTTAGAAAAATTGCACTCGTTTTGTGCCCTGGTCTACCAACCGGTGCACATGGTTGGGTAACTTGGGTAAAGACTAAGTTACCTTCCTCTAGGCCAGGAGTATTCAACTCTTACGCTACGAGGTCCGGGGCCTGCTGGTTTTCTTTTCTACCTGATACTAAATTGCACCCACCTGCAAGCTTCAATTACATGTTGCCAACCTGTTCACATTTCTTAAACCTTTTCTACTTATTTTATTTTTTAATGGTGGTTGACAACCAAAAAGTGCATCCTTCATTCATCCATTCCTTGAAGTGATCATTGATTAGACATGATTGGACATGTCATCACTAGGGCTCCTCCATCACATGGCTTTCACCTGTCCACTCATTCATATTTGGTGATAAGCCTATGAGGGAGGAAGCAAGGAGTGCACAGCACTTCAGCACATTATTAGCTGGAAGCGTCACAGAGAAACGCAGATAAAAACCAAAGATGCTATAACGACATTGGAAACCATCTCCAATAAAAACATGCTTTGGAATAAGGTCACCATCGTTCCTTCTAATGTTTGTCTTTTTCTTCCTGTTTTATGCAAGGAAATGTAAAATCCTGTGTTGACATAGCTAATTAACATTTTCCCTCTGACATCTTTCAGTGCCATAAGCTCACTGCATGCTTGAGCGACACATTGTAGAAGTAGGCAAAAAATACCCTGGATCAAAATAAGATGAAGACCATGCTTATCGCTATGTTCTTATTTGCAGGGTGTTTGCTGTAATATGGACAGACGAGGGGAGACAGGAGAAAGACCGCTACAAGGCCGTCTGAGGAGAGGAGGGCTAGGAGAGAATTTTCCTTGGCTAGACCACAGCCAACGGAGCGGTGGTACCCTATGCCGATCAGTTACATATTCAAAGTGATCTCTTCAATACCAGAGAAAATGTGATGAGTCTTCTCCTGTAAGTTGCTATCTAGCAGCTAGCTAGCCATCTCTCACTCTGGATATTTCTAGCTACACAAGTTCTACTAGCTACAGATTGTCGTAGTTTCTCAGCCCAACCAGCCAGCAGACGGCGCTATTATTCCTTTTACATAGTTTGTCAACTGCGCACAACTGGACTGTATGCAGCCAGCTATACACGTGTCCCCAAGCAACCGGCTTGTACATAAAACATCCTCCATTCAGGCTGCAAGGGTGTCCATTTTCTACTTAATGAGCAACCCCGGGAGTCAGGATCCTGGGTGTATACCAATAGCCAGCATCCCCCCACCACAGTTTGTTCGTTTCCCCATCGGATTCCATTATGACCACCATCATTGTGGGCAGCTCGATGGTGAGATTTTGGCCTCCCTACGGTCTGTGGACCAACCAAGGTCCACTGTCACCCAGGATCCCGTGTCCAACTCTCTCCTGCCCACGGTTCTGGCCAACTACTCCAATATTGACACCATCGTCACTCACGTAAGTTTTAACGACCTTCATTTTAGGCAATCTGACGGAGGACTACATTTTTTTTTTAAACCCTCGCTAGCACAGGGAAGATATTAATGATCTCTGGCACCCCCCCCCCCCCCCCCCCCGTGCTACCAGAGGGGTTTGGAACGTTTCAGTCGACTCTGCCCAAAACGAGTACCTGAAGAAACTTTGCAACGACAGGAATGTGTCTTTATGTGACAACTTTTATTTGCTGTGGGAGCAACCAGCACTTTTTAAATGGGATTCACCCTAACCGCAGGGGTTCCAGGATTATTTCCAGCAACATCCAAAACTGTTTTAGAGACTGACAGATAGGGTCTGGTAGCACTCCAGTTCTCCATGTCAGAATAAGCAACAGAGAATTTGGAAACTATATCAGCTCCTGTAGAAATAGCACTATGGTTATTGTGAGTAACCTAACTTATGTTCCTTTAACTCTGCCTTCTAGGAGTCTATCCTCTATTGTTGATGTTGCTTTGTCTGATCACCACTGTGCATTTTTTACTACCTTGTTGCCCATAGCACAGGGTAATAAACACATTAAGAAACGCAATCAAACCGCACAGACAACCGGTAGAGCAAGTTCAAATGTAATTTAGTCAACATTCTGGCGCGTAAGGAACAGTTACACAATTTTGCACACAAATGTCTCGGTCTGTGTATATATAAATGAATTGTGTATTACAGCCTGATTAAATCAGACTAGGCAGCCAATTGTGCTAATTAGCCTTTTAAGCGTGCTCTGAACACCTGTGTGTAGTGATGGGTCGTTCGCGAACTAATCAGCTCTAAGAGCCGGCTGTTGTAGGTGAACGTTGGGAGCCGGCTCGCATCAGAAGAGCCGAATCTATTTATAAAAATATAAAATAATTAAGATATGAATAATCAAAAGATTTAAATGAATAGAATTAACTAACTCAAAGAACGAAAAAAGAAATAAAATAATATAGGCCTAAATGCTCAAGCGCACACATTCGTTCTGACTGTCTGCTCAGACTAACAGCCTCACCTGTTGTTCCTGTCAATCAGACATGCAGTGTCAACCAATGAACCAAAGATGTGTGAGGAAGGGCCGAGCCAACTCACTCACAGTCACACACTTAGCAGCCGAGGAGAGAGAGGAAGGACAGCTGTGAAAACAGCTGGAAAATTAGTCGGAAGCACAGTAGCATTTGGATGCATTTTAATAATGTAGACAGACAATGTTAGAGAACAGTGTAGAATTTGCCAAAACAAAATATGAAGCCAGTTCTACACACAACCTACACTGGCATATGCAAACTTCGAGAAGCTTCGAGAAACTAGCGGGCCTGCTAGTGATAGTGGTGGAGCCAGCACCTCCACACATGGAGATGTCAAGTAGGCATACTCCGCGACCCACAGCAACGCAGTCTTCTATGGACCAGTTTATACCAAACGTCTATGTCTGTAGCAAAACAAGGCCAAATTGATATTGCATTGGCAAAAATGATTGCCACCGATTTCCAGACATTTTCGATTGTGGAGGACAGAGGTCTTAGAAATTATATCAATAGTCTAAATCCAATGTACACAATTCCAAGCAGGAAAACCTTTTCAAAATCACTTATTCCCCAACTGTACGAGAGCACACAGGGTTCAGCGCGGGAAAGAGTCCAAAAAGCTACTGCAGTTTGCCTTACCACTGACTGCTGGACTTAAAGGATAACCACTTCTTACATGTCGGTTACATGTCACTTCATTGAAGATTTTGATGTGTAGCGGTCTTCTGGACTGCTTTGAGTTCAGCGACAAATACACCTCAGATAACTTGGCATAAGAACTGTTGAGAGTGGCCAGATAATGGTAAGTAGATGGAAAAGTGGTCTATTGTGTTAGCGACAATGCAGCAAACATAACCAAAGCAATGAACATTTTAAAATGGACCCATCATCCATGTCTTGCCCACACAATCAACCTGTTTGTAAGAGATGCTCTGAAGGTGATGAAGCCCACTGTGGACAAAGTGAAAGCAGCTGTGGAATATTTCCACAGGAGCACAGTAGGTGCTGAAAAACTAAAGTCTACACAATACCAGATGGGGATGCCTGAGCTGAGGCCTAAACAAGTGCACTACAAGGTGGAATTCAACATTTTATATGTTGAAGTGGTTTCTTCAGTCAAAGGATGCCATAATCTCTACCCTGGCCATTGTCAATGCACCTGTTGATGCTCTGACCCAAGAGGAATAGGAGGTGGTGGAGGAGGTGTGCAGAGTCCTGGAACCCTTTGAGCAAGTCACTGTGGAGATCAGTGGAGAGGTACAGTAAGCAGTTATTACTACATCATTATTTCATCCAGTATTATATATACGTATATGAGCAGTAGATGAGAATGTAGTATCAGTAGACAAAACATAAACTAACAAGTTACTGTTCTCTCTTTTCAGCTATGTGACAGCCTCAAAAATGATACTCCTGTGTAAGGGTCTGCAGCGAATCACAGCCAGCCGCCAGAGATTCAAATGTAACCAATGTGACAGGACTTGATGGACACCCTATGTTCATCAATGGACAGAAAGTTCAACAGAATGGAAAATAATCACGTGCTATCAGAAACCGCTGCACTTGACCCCAGGTTTAAGGAGTTAGCCTTCAGTGATGCCAGAATGATTGATGAGGCTCTTCAAAGAATAACCTCAGCAGCAGGGAGGGACATCCCCAGCAGTCAGCTGGCTCAGGCACCAGGAAGAAGAGGGATCAGATGGAGCAGAAGCACCAGCAGTAGTGCCACAAACGTCTGCTGTTTGACGAGAGCAACTGGGGATGCAGTACAAAGGAATCCCTCAGCAGATGCAATAATGGAAGTCCGATCCTATTTGGAGGATCTGCAGATCCTCTAAGCTGGTGGAAGAACAAGGCCTCCGTCTACCCACGGCTTATTAAAGTCATGACAGGGAGACTCTGCATAGTGGCCACATCTGTTCCCTCAGAGGGTCTTCTTGAAAACGGGACAAATAATTACTGAGAGAAGAAACCGCATCAGCCCCTCGAAAGTGAGGCAGCTTGCATTTCTGAATGCAAATCTCTCAAAAGCAAAATATGGTCAGCATTGCTGTGTGCTGCTGGTTATAACATGGCAATAAAGAAGAGAGAGAAAAGAGGGACCAGTTTAATGTTTTAAGTGGGTTGCTGCAGTTTTGCACATTGTTATTTATTTTTCTTTGATATGGTGCAATATTCTATTATGCTGTTCAGATTGTATTCATTTTGAATTGTTAGATTTATATACACTTTGTTTGTATACATTAAAAAGTTATACTTTAAATGCAAATGTTTAATAACATTCTTTTTCATAACAAACCAATGCATTTTTAAATACATTGTGGTTAATGTTTATTGTATTTCACCTTTATTTAACCAGGTAGGTCAGTTGAGAACAAGTTCTCATTTGCAACTGCGACTTGGCCAAGACAAAGCAAAGCAGTGCGACAAAAACAACACCACAGAGTTACACAGTAAACAAACATAGTCAAAAACACAATAGAAAATCTATATACAGAGTGCAAAATGTAGTTAAGGTAGAGTATGATTTAATTAGAATTGTTTTAACATACCAATCATAGTCAAACTATCGCAAACTGTTTGACTTGAAAAAATACAAAACACTCACTGAAAAGAGCCGGAATGCCTATCACTACCTGTGTGTAAGCATAACTGGGGAGGAAGTGTAGTTTGTCAACTGGAGGCACAAGCAGGTTATGGATCTGTGCAGAACTGCAACAGTTAAGTATATTTTTATTTTACAGATTCTCTCTTGCTGATATGAAAGGTAAGGGGCATATCAGCATGTAAGCGACGATTAACGTTTCTAAACGTTCAAACAAAGCGTCAGAATGGTAGTTCACACGCAGCCAACCACGGTGTGGTCGAAGCTAAACGCTGATAAGGGTTTTCGAGCACTAGCTAACCGCCAACTTTAGTCAATGACTAGTTGGAGTTTTCCAATTATTGAGGTAACTACGTCGTACGTACCCACTTGGCTTTCACGCGATTCCGTCTGGGTGTCAGGCACCGTAAATCTTTAATTTTTCTAAGCAATATTCTCGTGTCCATGAGCGCCGCCATGTTGGTGTACGACACCCTTTCCAGTCCGTCTTTCCATCTGACAGAAATAGGTTCCCCCTAAGGGACACTCTTCATGCCACTTCGATACAAAGTGCTTTCGTAGCAAATACATTTGGAAAGCATTTTCGCAAACCCTAGCCTCAACATATTTCCTAACCTCAACCGCAGTCTCATAAACCGCTACGTGAATTATCCTAACCTGCTAGGAAAGTAACTTCGGTATCGAAACGACATGAAAGGTGTTTCCCCAGATATGGGACGATCCCATACCAATCCTATGGAGATGTTTGGAGGACCGCCATCTAGAGAAAATAGAACGAATAGAAACATTCTTCCGGTGGACTTTATAGCTACGTTATTTCCTGCGTGTGACCTAACACGTCCTCCAGATTCTTGTTAGCTAGGTCATTTTCTTTCAACCAGTGGTCTAAAATCATGGTTTTCCAAAACAAAATAATAATTTATGGGGAGCTTGATGAGGTGTTGTACAATATCAATATTCATATTTCAATGTTTTCTCTGCTAATCCGAGCAATGTATCAAATTTGAAGTTAACGTTACACAACTCGAAAATCATTAACAAACAAGTGAGCCAGCTAACGTTTGCTGTCTAGTTTTATTCTAGTTTTCTGAATGCATTGCTTGCGTCCTTGGCAGCTAACTACTTGCTCTGGACATCCCCCGTTGAATAAACACGGCAGATTGAGATTGGTGTAACTTTAGCACACCGGTGCGTGTTATTTACACATGGGGTTTACATCTGGAATCAAACTAGTTTTAGTAGACTAAATGGTCATGATGCACCTAGGGAGTGGCAACCTGTCATTTAGGGCAGGTAAGAGCCCCACCTGTTTAACTAAAAAAAATGTGTTGCATGTTATTTTGGCATTAATACGTGTCACATATCAGTTTGCAAACAATGTAAAAAAAATATTTTGTTAAATCATTGAGTTAATAAAGCCGCATTTTGCTTTCTTGAGTAAGGCAGCCCCAAAATGCAGGTGTTTCAGCCTAGCTCAGTGCTTTCTGTGGTGGTGGGGCAAGCCAGAAGAAAATACGGAACTTAGGGTTTGGTAATGTTCTCTAGTTGCGCCGTGATTGACTCAGTTTTCTGTCGCTCATTGGGGCACTACATCACCGCAAAATCTAAGGGGAGTGCATAGAGTTACATTAGAGGTGCCCATCCAAGAAGGCTCAAGGTCATTGACCACAGATAAAATTACGTTATATCTACCGTAGCTTTGATTGGACTGATCATGTCAACATCATACTTTCAAAATCTTAGCTAGCAAGCTAGCAGTCATCATCATAAATCAAGTTGGCAAATCCTTGTCATATGAAGAGAAATTATAGATAAAACATATTGGTGCTCATCTGCCATTGGACATAAACATTACACAACAAAAATCTCAAATTTGGACTCCAGACCAAAGGCCAAATTTCCACCGGTCTGATGTCCATTGCTCGTGTTTCTTGGCCCAAGCAAGTCTCTTCTTCTTATTGGTGTCCTTTAGTAGTGGTTTCTTTGCAGCAATTCAACCATGAAGGTCTGATTCACACCGTCTCCTCTGAACAGTTGATGTTGAGATATGTCTGTTACTTGAACTCTGTGAGGCATTTATTTGGGCTGCAATCTGAGGCTGGTAACTATGAACTCATCCTCTGCAGCAGAGGTATTTCTGGGTCTTCCATTCCTGTGGTGGTCCTCATGAAGCTGGTTGAGAGAATGCCATGAGTGTGCAAAGCTGTCATCAAGGCAAAGGGTATTTTGAAGAATCTCAAATATAAAATATTTAACACTTTTTTGGTTACTAAATTATTCCATATGTGTTATGACATAGTTAAGATGTCTTCACTTTTATTCTACAATGTAAAAAATAGTGCAAATAAAGATAAACCCTTGAATGAGTAATATTCCAAAATGTTGGCCCCCAGTGTAAATTCTTTCAAGAACTGTTCATATGAATTTTTACACATTGAGAAGATTCCATAACTCTCACACTTTTGTCATACATTGAGAAGTTTTGGATGCTGGTCATCTGCAGCTGTTCGTCCCTCCCAGGATCCCTTAGACACAATACGGACAAAGTGTGAGTCATCGTAGCACTTCGCCCACACATGTGAGAGGCTGGAAGCTTGCGCGGCCCGAGTTGGCTCGCGATCACACTGAGGAGGAACGCACAGACTTCCGATGGGACCACTGTGTAAGTGTGTTCGTGATGGGCATAACCTGTGTGCTCGCACTAATGCATACAGAAAATATGTAAAGCTAATGTGATCGCTGTTTAAAAACAAAAAAAATACAGTTAATTCGAAAGGTATTCACTCCTTGACTTTTTCCACATTTTGTTACGTTACAGCCTTATTGTAAAATCAATTAAATAGTTTTTCCTCAATCTACACAAAATACCCCATAATGACAAAGCAAATTTATAAAATAAAAAAACGGAAATATCACATTTACATAAGAATTCAGACCCTTTACTCAGTACTTTGTTGAAGCACCTTTGGCAGCGATTACAGCCTCAAGTCTTCTTGGGTAAGACGCTACAAGCTTGGCACAACTGTATTTGGGTCGCTGCACAGCTATTTTCAGGTCTCTCCAGAGATGTTAGATCAGGTTCAAGTCCGGGCTCTGTCTGAGCCACTCAAGGACATTCAGAGACTTGTCCCGAAGCCACTTCTGCGTAGTCTTGGCTGTGTGCTTAGGGTCATTGTCCTGTTGGAAGGTGAATCTTCACCCCAGGCTGAGGTCCTGAGCACTCTTAAGCAGGATTTCATCACGGATTTCTCTGTACTTTGCTCCGTTCATCTTTCCCTCGATCCTGACAAGTCTCCCAGTCCCTGCCGCTGAAAAACATCCCACAGCATGATGCTGCCACCACCATGCTTCACAGTAGAGATGGTGACAGGTTTCGCTTGGCATTCAAGCCAATTGGTTAAGTCTTGGTTTCATCAGACCAGAGAATCTTGCTTCTCACGGACCGAGCCCTTTAGGTGTCTTTTGGCAAACTCCAATCGGGCTGTCGTGTGCCTTTTACTGAGGAGTGGCTTCCGTCTGGCCACTCTACCATAAAGGTCTGATTGGTGGAGTGCTGCAGAGATGGTTGTCCTTCTGGAAGGTTCTTCCATCTCCACAGAGGAACTTAAGCTATTGTCAGAGTTACCATCGGCTTCTTGGTCACCTCCATGACCAAGGCCCTCCTTCCCCGATTGCTCAGTTTGGTCTGCCAGCCAGCTCTAGGAAGAGTCTTGGTGGTTCCAAACTTCTCCCATTTAAGAATGATGGAGGCCACTGTGTTTTTAGGGACCTTCAGTGCTGCAGAAATGTTTTTGTACCCTTCCCCAGATCTGTGCCTCGACACAATCCTGTCATGGAGCTCTACGGACAATTCCTTCAACCTCATGGCTTGGTTTTTGCACTGTCAACTGTCTGACCTTTTCATATAGACAGGTGTGTGCCTTTCCAAATCATGCCCAATCAATTGAATTTACCACAGGTGGACTTCAATCAAGTTGTAGAAACATCTCAAGGATGATCAATGGAAACAGGATGCACCTGAGCTTAATTTCGAGTCTCATAGCAAAGGATCTGAATACTTATGTAAATAAGGTATTTCTGTTAATATTTTTTTTTATTACATTTGCAAAAATGTCTAAACCTGTTTTTGCTTTGTCTTTATGGAGTATTGTGTAGATTTGATGAGGAAATATATTTTTAAAATCAATTTTAGAGTAAGGCTGTAACGTAACAACATGTGGATAAAGGTCTGAATACCTTCCCAATGCACTGTAAGGGTTACGATACATTTATCATATTTAACTAATTTATTATTTCTCCTATCCTCACAGGTAGCGCACAAACTCTTCCACAAAGTCAAATTAACCTCTCCCCCATTCTCCGTCAATTCCAGTAGTGTTATTTTAGCAGTGGAATCTATTTAAATACTACAGATGTGCAGTATCAGGGAAGGCTTGAGACCACAGCCTGTGTTGTATCTATGAATAAATCACAGATCTTTTTAATATTGTTTTCTGTATACACCAGCTACCTGAGCCATTAGACATACAATATGTGTATTTGACTGTATATAACCAACCTTCTGCTTGTATTGGTGATGGGTGCAAACTTCTCAGATCTCTTTTTGGCCAATGCATGTAGACTGGCCAGGTGACTAACCATTCTGGAGTTGGACTGCATTAAAATTCCAAGCACTGCAGACCCTGTGTCCCTCTACTTCTTCCAGTCTTTGTATTACATTTCAGACCATATGACCAGTTTATGGATGTGTTCAGCCAGAGAACATATAGGCTATTCAGTACTTGCTTTGACTCCAGAAGACCCTTGCATGAATGATTAGCCTCCATTGGTTATTACACTAACTAATGTATCAGTCAAGGAGCCCCAAAGTCATAGGATTGTATGCATTTTCCAAATACCCAACTAATTGACAATTAGGAGCTGCCACATCTTGGAAATGAGATAAAGGTTTGTTTCTTGATATGACATACTTTGAACTACAGCGGGTGAAATAAGTATTGAACACGTCACCATTTTTCTCAGTTAATATATTTCCAAAGGTGCTATTGACATGAACGTTTTACCAGATTTTGGTAACAACCCAGGTAATCCATATATACAAAGAAACCAAAACAAATAAGTTCAGAAATTAAGTTATGTGTAATAATGTGAAATGACACAGGGAAAAAGTATTGAACACATGAAGAAAGGGAGGTTAAAAAAGGCATGGAAAGCCAAGACAAGAGCTGAAAACTATCAGTAATTAAAAAGCAATCCAGCCCCCTGTCAGTGCAAATTAATATCAGCTGGTTCAGTCCCAACTGATGGCCTACAAAAAGGTCTCATTGCCAAGGTGTCACACAAGACACATCTCATGATGGGTAAAAGCAAAGAGCTGTCTCAAGACATTCGCAACCTAATTGTTGCAAAACATAATGATGGCATTGGTTATAGGCACATTTCTAAGCTTCTGAATGTTCCAGTGAGCACTGTTGGGGCCATAATACGGAAGTGGAAAGACAATCATTTCACCATAAATTTGCCTCGACCAGGTGCTCCTCGCAAGATTTCTGACAGAGGAGTGAAAATAATAATCAGAAGAGTTGTCCAAGAGCCAAGGACCACTTGTGGAGAGCTTCAAAAAGACCTGCAATTAGCAGGTACTGTTGTCTCAAAGAAATGTAATGCACTCCACCGCCATGGCCTGTATGCACGCTCACCACGCAAGACTCCATTGCTGAAAAAAAAGCACGTTGAAGCTCGTTTAAAGTTTGCTGCACAACATTTGGAAAAGCCAGTGAAATACTGGGAGAATATAGTGTGGTCAAATGAGAGAAAAATTGAACTGTTTGGATGTCATAATACACACCATGTTTGGAGGAGAAATGGCACTGCACATCACCCTAAAAACACCATACCAACAGTGAAGTTTGGAGGTGGGAACATCATGGTGTGGGGCTGCTTTTCAGCAAATGGTACTGGCAAACTTCACATAATTGAAGGAAGGATGAATGGGCAAATTTACGAGGAGCACCTGGTCGAGGCAAATTTATGGTGAAATGATTGTCTTTCCACTTCCGTATTATGGCCCCAACAGTGCTCACTGGAACATTCAGAAGCTTAGAAATGCGCCTATAACCAATGCCATCATTATGTTTTGCAACAATTAGGTTGCGAATGTCTTGAGACAGCTCTTTGCTTTTACCCATCATGAGATGTGTCTTGTGTGACACCTTGGCAATGAGACCTTTTTGTAGGCCATCAGATGGGACTGAACCAGCTGATATTAATTTGCACTGACAGGGGGCTGGATTGCTTTTTAATTACTGATAGTTTTCAGCTGTTGTCTTGGCTTTCCATGCCTTTTTGAACCTCCCTTTCTTCATGTGTTCAATACTTTTTCCCTGTGTCATTTCACATTATTACACATAACTTAATTTCTGAACTTATTTGTTTTGGTTTCTTTGTATGTATGGATTACTTGGGTTGTTACCAACATCTGGTGAAACTTTCATGTCAATAGCACCTTTGGAAATATATTTACTGAGAAAAATGGTGACGTGTTCAATACTTATTTCACCCGCTGTATATGCTTCTAAAAGGCCAAATAATAAGAAATGCCTTGAATTGAAACTGGTAGCAATGGCCAATATTCTGTCAAGAGTGGGTAATAAGTCATTTTGATACTGTATACCAAATAGTTCACCTTTATTTGCGTAAGAATTTCAGAAGTTTACACAAAATCATGATAATAAACAAAACTGTTAAAGTCAAACAGTCGCTGTCAGTGCAAGTCCATGATGTATACGGTTGTAAAAATAGAGACCATCACTTGAAAGACAAAACCATAAACAAATTAAATGTTAAAATCAAGTGGTGTGGATATCAACATAATCATGTGCACAGTCTGTGGTGTTGAGGATTTTCTCCTCACCAACAGTTCTGGGTTTTTCCCACCACAAACTTTTTTTAATTTTTAATTTAACCTTTATTTAACTAGGCAAGTCAGTTAAGAACAAATTCTTATTTACAACGACAACCTAGGAACAGTGGGTTAACTGCCTTGTTCAGGGGCAGAATGACAGATTTTTACTTTGTCAGCTCAGTGATTCAATCCAGCAACCTTTCGGTTACGGGCCCAACACTCTAACCACTCGGCTACCTGCAGAGAGAAAGAGATCTGAGCCTTTTGCTTAGAACACAGAGCAGTTTAGCTTGGACATGACACACATCATCAATGCCGGACCTGACCAACCCTCAAATAAGTGATTTAAACAGGGTTGGATCTATCGACATCATTGCACCTTTTCTAACACAGGGTGGCAGCACACAACAGGAAAACAGTAAAGGTTACCTCAGTATGAGGTGCAAAGCCAAAAAAGACACTAAGGAACATGTAAGAAACAACTTGGACACTTCCCATTGCTTCAAAGGTTTGTATATTGAACAAAAATGTAAATGAAATATGCAACAATTTCAATGATTTTACTGAGTTACAGTTCATATATGGAAATCAGTCAATTTAAATAAATTAAATAGGCCCTAATCTACAGCCTGGGAGGGCATAGGAACACCTACCTAGAAGCCAGGTCCACTCACTGGGGGCTTTATTACAAAAGGGCTTTATTACAGACAAAAATACTCCAGTTTCATCAGCTGTCTGGATGGCTGGCCTCAGACAATCCCACAGGTGAAGAAGCCGGATGTGGAGGTCCTGGGCTATGCGTGGTTACACGTGGTCTGCGGTTGTGAGGCCGGTTGGACGTACTGCCAAACTCTCTAAAATGACGTTGGAGGCAGCTTATGATAGAGAAATTAACATTTAATTATCTGGCATAAGCTCTGGTGGACATTCCTGCATGCCAATTGCACACTCCCTCAAAACTTGAGACATCTGTGGCTTTATGTTGTGTGACAAAACTGCACATTTTAGACTGGCCTTTTATTGTCCACAGCACAAGGTGCACCTGTGTAACGATCATGCTGTTCAATCAGCTTCTTGGTATGCCACACCCGTCAGGTGGATGGTTTATCTTGGCAAAGAAGAAATGCTCACTAACAGGGATGTAAACACATTTGTGCACAGAATTGGAGAGTTGGAATATTTCTGGGATCTTTTATTTAGTCTCATGAAACCAACACTTTACATGTTGCGTTTATATTTTTGTTCTGTATAGTTTGACCATGTAGCCAAGTCTTAATGCTTTGACCCATTCTGGTTACTCGTTAGGGTTTTTCTGTATGAAATGTTCACAGACCAATGTGTTTAATGGAAATGTCACACACACAGCCAGAAACGCTCACATGTAGCAGTAACCACTCTTTCCTCAGCTTCCTGTAGAAGAACAGCATGCCAGGATTGGCTCGGACCACACGGGTTTGGCCGGTGTAGGCCCTCATTGTAAATAAGAATTAGTTCTTAACTGACTTATCTAGTTAAATAAAGGTTCAATAAAAAAGAAAAATGTTTTAAAAAAGAAAGTCCATGACCCTTAGATCCTCCAGGCTCGAGACAGAACCACATAGGCCTGGTCATGGGAGATCTCCACACAGTCCAGGTCATGCTCTGACAAAACACACACAGAGTGAGTAAGATACACGCCCCAAATACAGAGATAGATATACTCTGAGAATGTGGTGGAAAACTGTCATCCAGAGAGGATGACCTATTTGATACACATGTGATATGAGTCAGCCTGAAGTGTAGTGAAAACCAGCTTTGTTTGGATAGCTACCGAGAGGATGAATGACATGAGCACCGAATCGAGATATATCGCTTAGAGCTACACATCTTCAATGCTAATATAGGCTGTAATTATCACAAGGTTATGATCTTGTGACATCACTTTGCGTCTGTTTCAACACCGCCCTCGGAGTCAAGGGGAGGGAAAGCAAACATGGATGACACTGATGGTGACCAATGAACTCAATTACCCAGAGGGCTTGGCTCATCTGTCTAGCCAATCACGGACACATTTCAGAGCAATGAAAGCTCTGGCAGGAGGGGCAGGTGGGGAGCTGCAGAGTCGGTGGTGGGCTGACCACTAACATACAGGCTGACCACTAACCGGCACCGTCTGGTGGTTTACTGGCAAGACATGGGGTGAATGAGAATTGCTAATGAGAATCTCTAAATGGACATCCATCTTCTGAGGCTAGCTGGATTCCATTCCATCCAGAAGTATCCGACTTTTCCTCTCCCCTTAATAAATAAAAGCAATATGGTGATTAGCAAGGCTAGCTGGAGTTTCCGAGATATTGCCTTTACCAATATAGTAACATTAGTTTGGTAGGGGTGATTCATCACAGCCAAAGGGAGATGATAGAGTTTTCGGAATGTGATAAAAAGGTATGACTCATTCACAGCCCCAGGTCTGTCACCGTTGACGTCAGAAAGAGAGATGCATCCTTCCTTTCTGCCTTGGAGTTCAATGATCCAACACAATTGTATGGGACAAAGCAGGGGGTACACTGCATAGCTTGAACCAAATCAGTCGTATCAGATCACTGATTACCTCAAGGAAGAGTGCAGGGAAGGATGCATTTTCTTTGCATTTGAATAAATGGCCCATATGTGAAATTCCCACTCAGTTCTAGAGTGGAGCCAAGCACACCATAGTCCCAGTCGGTATTATATAGCTAGAATGTTGCAGCCCATTGTTACCTTGGTTACCCAATTGTTTCTCAGCAAATGTTATTGTTGTCTGCTTGTTTTAGTCAATTACAAAACTACATTTAAGAAAAGTACAACATGTCTAATTATTATTTTTAACATTGTCTGCTCCCAAGCGTCCTCACTACTTAGAAAAACTGAATATTGTAGGGCTTCCCTCATGCCCCTTTTCATGACGGCGCTAACGTTAGCCACGTGAGTGAGTGCTAGCTAGCTACTAACCAGAACAATAAGCTAGCTAAGACCAACAAAACAAACAGACTATAAAGCTACAAGTAGTGAGTGGAGTTACAAACGGACTATACTAAACAAGTTAAATGTCTTACCTGTGATGAAATGGTTTTCCACACACATAATCATAGCTACATGTAGCCAACTTGGGCACCAGGTCCCCACAATTTTCTCTTGCACATCGAATAGCCTGAAGCCACAGGGCTCTTCTTGCAGGCTCTAGTTCCCTACGTGGGAGCATTGTGAACCATAGGTTGAGATTTTTTGACCTGGTTACATGTACATTGAACTACACAGCAGCTTTTCTGCATTTTTTGTTATTTCTGTATAACAAAAAATCTACAACGAAGTTGGCTCTTTAACAACCGTTGTCCATAGGAAATAATGTTTGTACCTCTCTGCAGCTGCCACCACAATCTCAGTTTTCTGCGACTTACGTTCCATCCCTGCAGTACAGTTGATAACCATTGCTATAAACGCATATATAATTTGTTGGCCTATCCCTCTGTACTGGCACAGATCTACCACTCACACCACTTCTCTCAGGATCCCTCCCCCTTGACCCATCTTCCTCTACTTTCTTCACTGCCTAAGCATACAACCACTCGAAGCAGCCTGCTGTGGAGGCGCGCACACCACCCACCGCTTCCGAGTATATTACTCTCTAATGTTCAGTCTTTGGATAACAAAGTTGACGAGCTCAGGGCAAGGATTTCTTTCCAGAGAGACATCATGGCCTGTAATATACTTTGTTTCATGGAAACATGGCTCTCTCGAAATCGGTCCAGCCAGAGGGATTCTCAGTTCATTGCGCAAACAGGAATAAATATCTCTCCGGGAAGCAGAAGGGCGGAGGTGTAATTGTAGTAACATACAGGAACTCAAGGAACTCCTTTTGTTTGCCTGACCTAGAATACCTCACAAGAGAATTCTCCTCGGTCATAGCCACGGCCATTTATATCCCCCCTCAAGGCCCTCAAAGAACTTCACTGGACTTTATAAAAACTGGAAACCACATATCCTGAGTCTGCATTTATTGTAGCTGGGTATTTTAACAAAGCAAAGTTGAGGACTAGTTTGCCGATGTTCTATCAACATATCAAATGTTGTACTCACGCGGGTAAAACACTCGACCACTGCTATTCAAACTTCCGACATGCTTACAAGGCCCTCCCCCGCCCTCCTTTCGGCAAATCTGACCACGACTCCATTTTGCTCCTCCCTTCCTATAGGCAGAGACTCAAACAGGAAATATCTGTGCTAAGGACTATTCAACGCTGGTCTGACCAGTCGGAATCCACGCTTCAGGATTGTTTGAATCACACGGACTGGGATATGTTCCGGTAGCTTGCGAAAATAATTTAGATGAATACACTGAAACGATGACTGAGTTTATCAGGAAGTGTATGGGAGATGTCGTACCCACTGTGACTATTAAAACCTACCCTAACCAGAAACCATGGATAGATGGCAGCATTCGCGCGAAACTGAAAGCGCGAAAGACCGTGGCAAGGTGACTGGGAATATGGCAGAATACAAACAGTGTAGTTATTCACTCTGCACGGCAATCAAACAGGCAAAACATCAGTATAGAGACAAGGTGGAGTCGCAATTCAATGGCTCGGACACGAGACGTATGTGACAGGGTCTACAGACAATCACAGACTACAAAAGGAAAACCAGCCACGACACCGACGTCTTGCTTCCGGAAAAGCTAAACACCTTCTTTGTCCGCTTTGAGGATAACACAGTGCCACCGACATGGCCCGTTGCCAAGAACTGTGGGCTCTCCTTCTCCGTGGCTGACGTGAGTAAAACATTTAAATGTGTTAACCCTCACAAGGCTGCCGGTCCAGACGGCATCCCTAGACCATGCGCAAACCAGCTGGCTGGTGTGTTTACGGACATATTTAATCTCTCCCTATCGCAGTCTACTGTCCCCAAATGCCACAAGATGACCACCATTGTTCCTGTACCCAAGAAAGCAAAGGTAACTGAACTAAATGACTATCGCCCCATAGCACTCACCTCTGTCATCTTGAAGTGCTTTGAGAGACTAGCCAAGGATTATATCACCTCTACCTTACCTGCCACCCTAGACCCACTTCAATTTGCTTACCACCCCAATAGATCCACAGACGATACAATCACCATCACTCTGCACACTGCCCTATCCCATCTGGACAAGAGGAATACCTATGTAAGAATGCTGTTCATTGACTTTAGCTCAGCATTCAACACCATGGTCCCCTCCAAGCTAATCACTAAGCTCGAGGCCCTGGGTCTGAACCCTGCCCTGTGCAGCTGAGTCCTGGACTTCCTTACGGGCCGCCCCCAGGTGGTGAAGGTAGGAAACAACACCTCCACTTCGCTGATCCTCAACACAGGGGCCCCACAAGGGTGCGTGCTCAGCCCACCCCACAAGGGTGTGTGCTCAACTGTACTCCCTGTTCACCCATGACTGTGTGGCCAAGAGCATTTGCAGATAACACAACAGTAGTAGGCTTGATTACCAACAATGATGAGACAGCCTACAGGGAGGAGGTGAGGGCACTGGGAGTGTGGTGCCAGGAAAATAACCTCTCACTCAATGTCAACAAAACAAAGGAGATGATTGTGGACTTCAGGAAACAGCAGAGTGTGCATCCCCCTATCCACATCAATGGCACCGCAGTGGAGAAGGTGGAAAGCTTCAAGTTCCTTGGTGTACACATCACTGACAAACTGAAATGGACCACCCACACATACAGCGTGGTGAAGAAGGCGCAACAGAGCCTCTTCAACCTTAAACCTAAAACCCTCACAAACATTTATAGATGCACAATTGAAAGCATCCTGTGGGGCTGTATCACCGCCTGGTACGGCAACTGCAGCGCCCGCAACCGCAAGGCTCTCCAGAGGGTGGTGCGGTCTGCCCAACGCATTACCGAAGGGCAAAATACCCGCCCTTCAGGACACCTACAGTACCCGATGTCACAGGAAGGCCAAAAAGAACATCAAAGACATCAACCACCCGAGCCACTGCCTGGGACCGAGAGACTGAAATACTGCTTCTATCTCAAGGCCATCATACTGTTAAACCGCCATCACTAGCACATCAGAGGCTGCTGCCTATAGACATCATTGGCCACTTTAAGAAACTTTAATAATGTTTACATTGCATTACTCATCTCCTATGTACAGTTGAAGTAGGAAGTTTACATACACTTAGGTTGAAGTCATTAAAACTAATTTTTCAACCACATGCTACTTTGTGCATAAAACAAGTAATTCTTCCAACAATTGTTTACATACAGATTATTTCACTTATAATTCCAGTGGGTCAGAGGTTTACATACACAAAGTTGAAAAATATTGTAGATCTCCACAAGTCTGGTTCATCCTTGGGAGCAATTTCCAAACGCCTGAAGGTACCACATTCATCTGTACAAACAATAGTACGCAAGTATAAACACCATGGGACCACACAGCCGTCATACCGCTCAGGAAGGAGACGCGTTCTGTCTCCTAGAGATGAACGTACTTTGGTGCGAAAAGTGCAAATCAATCCCAGAACAACAGCAAAGGAAATGTATCTATATCCACAGTAAAACAAGTCCTATATCGTCATAACATGAAAGGCCGCTCAGCAAGGAAGGAGCCACTGCTCCAAAACCACCATAAAAAAGCAAGACTGTGGTTTGCAACTGCACATGGGGACAAAGAACGTACTTTGTGGAGAAATGTCCTCTGGTCTGATGAAACAAAAATAGAACTGTTTGGCCATAATGACCATTGTTATGTTTGGAGGATAAAGGGGGAGGATTGCAAGCAGAAGAACACCATCCCAACCGTGAAGCACAGAGTTGGCAGCATCATGTTGTGGGGGTGCTTTGCTGCAGAAGGGACTGGTGCACTTCACAAAATAGATGGCATCATGAGGAAGGAAAATTATGTGGATATATTGAAGCAACATTTCAAGACATCAGTCAGGAAGTTAAAGCTTGGTTGTAAATGGGTCTTCCAAATGGACAATGACCCCAAGCATACTTCCAAAGTTGTGGCAAAATGGCTTAAGGACAACAAAGTCAAGGTATTGGAGTGGCCATCACAAAGCTCTGACCTCAATCCTATAGAACATTTGTGGGCAGAACTGAAAAAGCTTGTGCGAGCAAGGAGGCCTACAAACCTGACTCAGTTACACCAGTTCTGTCAGGAGGAATGGGCCAAAATTCACCCAACTTATTGTAGGAAGCTTGTGGAAAGCTACCCGAAACGTTTGACCCAAGTTAAACAATTTAAAGGCAATGCTACCACAAATTGAGTGTATGTAAACTTCTGACCCAATGGGAATGTGATGAAAGAAATAAAAGCTGAAATAAATCACTCTACTATTATTCTGACATTTCACATTCTTAAAATAAAGTGGTGATCCTAACTGACCTATGACAGGGAATATTTACTAGGATTAAATGTCAGGAATTGTGAAAAACTGAGTTTAAATTTATTTGGCTAAGGTGTATGTAAACTTCCGACTTCAACCGTGTATGGGTCAAAGACATATAAGTTCTTTAAAGTATCAAAAAAGAAATCAGCAATCACAGGTACAACAAAAACGTCCTGCCTTACACTGATAAAAATTCAAAGATCTATGAAAATATCGTTCACTTCATCCTTTGAGATTTGTTTTTGTCTCTCTGAGTCAACAAAACAAAGTTTTTGTATTTTAATATAAAAAACTGGTGATATACTGTAGGACAATATTTATTTTACCCTGAATGACACATATAACTACGGCCCACAAATATTGATTAAATGTGATTCCTTCAGCAATAACAATAATGATCCTATGAACTATTATTAGTAGTATTTTTAAAGTTATAAAACTGTGTAAAAAACAGGATAAGTTGTTTAAAATGTTTAGGCTAGCTGAACTTAGATCAAGGACTCAGATGGTTGCTCCAGCTCTGCAGGTGCAGGTTCATGTTGTACTTTTACAAGTTGTTCAGGGGGATGGTCAAAAGAGTTTCCTTCAATGGATACTGGAGTTAAGTTCATCACCACATTCATTTGTTAGATTTTTTTCACAGCACCTGATTGTTAATAATAATCACTTTACTATAATTTGAGACTGCGACGACACTTTACGTTGCATTATTACACTATTATTACATGATAGTTAATGTTGTAATTATGCATTGTTACACTGTAACTGGTACATTTCTATTCAATGCAGGTACACAAATGCAATTTCAAGATACCTACACAAAATAGCTATATAAAATGCCCATCAAACTACTTCAATTCAAACTTGTACAGTCTAAATTTTTCATAAAGTGCCCCAAATGTGAAGTAGCTATTAATTTATATAATTCATAATCCATTTTTAATCCATAATTGTGTGTGTGTGTGATATTATATTAATTAATATAATCCATCAGTTATACCTTAACTGCAGTGGAATAAAACATTTTCTACAGTGTAATAGTGCAACTTAATGTTAAGTGTTATCCACCCAGCTTTATATCCTATTAGATCCTATTCTGTTGTTGACAGTAGCATGAAACCATGAAAACAATACCTTGCTTTTCTTCTGGCCTGTCTTTCCTCCCTGGCAACTGGATCTGCATCTGTGCCGTGCAGCCCTCTACTTATTAGACAACGGCATCTACAGTATAAAGATAATGTGCCTTGAAATACCTTAAAAAGCCATAAAATAGTTTAAAATGATAATATTCAGTATTCATACAACAAGTAAATATGAAATGCATGATTAAATGTTGTAAACTAGTGAAAACATGGGATAACAAAGCTACTGTCATTCAGCATAGCGGGTGACATTGTGGTATAACATTAAACTTTTGTTGTGCTGAAGGACAGAAGCGTGATACTGAAGGACGGATTTCATACATAAACATATTTAACAGGCAAGTTTTAAAATATTTTTTAGATACAGTATGTCGCCCATTATTCTATATATTGCTGCAAACACTAACACAATTATGCCATGGGTGTTCATTTATATTTTTAGGATTTCTACATTTTAAAAACACTCAATAACTCCCTTAATTTAATAGATTGCAACACAAATATTTCTGGGTCAAAAGAAGGGTAAAGTTGAGTGATTTAATATTATATTTATATATATTTATCTTTTTATGTTAAAAGAATGGCCTACGGACACCACATCTTGTCTTCGACCCATATACTGTATTCTATACTATTCTACTGTATCTTAGTCACTTTAATAATGTTTACATATCTTGCATTACTCATCGCATATATATGTACTATATTCTAAATGATTCTACTGTACCTTAGTCCGTGCTGCTCTGACATCGCTCGTCCATATATGTATATATTCTTAATTCCATTCCTTACTTAGATTTGTGTGTATTGGGTTTATGTTGTGAAATTGTTAGATATTACTTGTTAGATATTACTGCACTGTCAGAGCTTGAAGCACAAGCATTTTGCTACACCCGTAATAACATCTGCTAAACAATAATATTTGATTTGATTTGGAGATGGCCCAGGCCAGTTTGAGTGGCAGCTGCTGGCGGCTCAATTAAAACTTGACTCTAGCCTTGAACATCCAGAGCTTCAGCACCTCGGTGGCACCGCACAGGAAACCCACGCGCAGGAGCCCTGAGGAGTCAGAGAAAGGACTGATGGGACTGCTACGATACAGAGTTAGGGAACACTTGTTTGTCAGTGAATCGATCATCATAAATGCATAGCTAAAACAGATAGGCTCAATTAAATGTGAGGGTTATTATGCATTCTTTGTATACACCCGAGACCTGAATCATATACCTTTTGTACCCCAAAATCCTATTGTTCAGTGTATGCCATGTAGATGTGTAAGTGTACTGTCTACCTAGTTTCCCAGGCTGAAAGTCCACTACGACTCCTCGAGCCCCATTGACCAGGCCCCTTTGGAGGTCCAGGTTCTTTTTTTAGCATAACTTGGGGATACAAAGCAGTTAAGCCAGTGGAGTAGTCATATTAGCCTACAATGGAAAATGTATATTTACTTGACAAATATTAAATCAAGCTAGCATTCACTCTTATGCAGTTGTGACCACCGGAGGAGTAGTCTTCATGCACTGACCTGAGCGCCCATTTTGAGCTGCAGTAGCCTGCTGACGGGACTCTGGGTGTCTATGGTCTTCACCAGCACAGGGTCGCTGTCCACTGCCTCAAACAACCACACTGACCCTGGAAACGAATGGAGAATCCATTTAAACGTTGCAAATATTTTCTCATTCCTGTAAAGTAGTATAATGACAGTAAACGGCTACAAATAACAGTTATTATTTTGGGAGACACAAACAAACAGACTAAGGACATGTTCAGTTGTATACCCCACAAAGGAGCACATTGAGATTCTGTTGTTTTGAGCAATAGGGGCATTTTTCTTCTTTTTTTTTTTACACCTGATATTTTTGGGGGGGTGGCAACCCTACTTTCAATTATCATCTCAGCATTCTCAATTTGAAGCCATGACCATTAAAACCTGTATGTTGCACAGAGATAGAACTCATTGTGGCTGGTGACAAAGGCTCACCACAGGTGGTCCCTGGTAACAAGGGTAGCATAAGGCTCACACATAGAGCAGCAAAAACAGAACAAGTCATTTAATTGGTTCTTGCCAGCTTAATCATGGGGTATGTTTGCTCGAGGTTGCAATTCGTTGGTGAATTGTTTTTCTTTCCTGCAAGCTGTGTGTAGGGGGTCTAATAAAGGAAATGCCAACAGGAAGTCAAGTGGGTTGGAACATGACTTCCTGGAATGGCCTGCTTATTGGGTTAGCACCCTAAAACACATTTGTAACTGAGACCTTCAAGGTCCTATGGTTGTCAGAAAGTCAACAACATCAGTCAACAAATGACTCAAGCCTGTGACACACAGTACTGGCCAGTCATCACCTGACTCAAGGCACTGGTTTGTCTCACAAAAAAAACGTAAGAACTGTAGGGATAAGAGTCATAAAAATGATCTAAACCAAATCAAAAATTCCAAACCTGGCAGTTGCTGGAGCTTGGTTACTAGATGTCAAGGAGAGGTCACCATTTTATTATTATTAATGAATGGTGCTTTTATCGTCATATCAGGTATCATCTCAGATAGTGACTCAAAATATAAATTACACATAACTCACAGTATTTTCAATAAATTGCAAAAACATTTTTTCACTTTGTATTGTGTGTAGATGGGTGGGGGGAAAAAACTATTTAGTTAATTTTGAATTCATGCTGTAAGACAACAAAATGTGGAATAAGTCAAGGGGTATGAATACTTTCTGAAGGCAGACTATTCCTACAGCATGACTCATTTCATCCCAGAAATCCCATGAACTGAAATGATACCTTATCCATGTGTTTTTTTAAATAGTTTTTCTATGTATTTATATTGCACTAGATGTAGTGATGCTGGGCTGTTTGATTGGAGCTGCAAGACCAATTTCTCTGAAAGGGACACAATAAATAACAACATTTTATGCACCAGTGTTTCTCTACCCCTAGCCTGTTGGATGCTGCAAGCCAGCCTGTCTATCAACTATTGAGCTGGCATTTATTTAATACAATTTCAAGAGCCATTCATGACTTACGTTATCCTTAAAGGAAACCCCTTGTTGGCAGTCCCTGGTACATAAGGTGTTAAGAAGCAAGAACCACTGTTGCCAAGCGGCTGTCTTATCTATTAACAAAGCAGGCTATCGGTCTTCCTTTCCTCTCTCTCCCTTTATTGCACTCTTCCTTCACAGCAGAACATATCTACCCCTTTACCCTGTTCAGGGATGATGTTTCATTTCTTTAAAAAAATTAATATAATAATAATCAGTGATGCCAAATGTCTTTGGCTTTAGCAGGAGCTTTTGGAGCAGTAACTTTCGGCATGATGCAGTCCTTTTCTGTATCAAATGAGGCATTTGCCAGTGACAGCAAAAATTATTCTTTCTCTCTCTCTCTGTCCTGATGTGGAGGTGGTGGAGGTGTTATTAATACAAATAATCTGACAGTGACATACACAGATAATCCCATAGATCGCAACATCTACTAAACTAACATACAGTTGAAGTCGGAGGTTTACATACACATTAACCAAATACATTTAAACTCAGTTTTTCACAATTCCTGACATGTAATCCTAGTAATAATTCCCTGTCTTAGGTCAGTTAGGATCACCACTTCATTTTAAGAAGTGGGTCAGAAGTTGATGGGCTCGGCAACAGTAACATGGGGTGATGTGTAATGAAACAAGCGTGAGCATGCCCAGGTAGGTGGGTAGAGCGTTTCTCGGGACGTCCTAACGACATGATACACAGTCCAGTGTGGGTCAGTTGGTAGAGCATGGCACTTGCAATGCCAGGGTTGTGGGTTTGATTCCAATTGGGGACCAGTACGAACAAATATGAAAATGTATGCATTCACTACTGTATGTCGCTGAGTTACTAAAATGTAAAAATGCAACATCTTGAAAACATCCTGGTTCTAAATGACGTTCTAGGAACATAGAGGAAACAAGACAAAAGTCTCCTAGAGAACGTTGCCTTGTGACATCACATGATGTCCCGATGACAGGAAAAAATAGGGTCTTGGGAACATCCTAAAACTGTCTTTAAGTACATGCCGGGAATTAGACAAAAACCTCCAGGGGACCATTACTGAACATTCTATAAATGTCTGTGGAATTAGACAAAACCTACACAGGACCATGATACAACTCCCTGAGAATATCCTAACTACTAATTTATTTTGCATAGTAGTTACACTCTAATACAGTGGTCTGAAACCCCGGTGAACTTTGAATCATCTGCAACCTGCATTTAGAATGACTGCCGGGTAGGGAAGATTTATTATTGAGACTACCTAAATCATTTAAACTGGAACAAGCATCTCAGTAACGGGTGCAATAAGTCAAATTACTGAGAGATTGGAATACTTTAGAAATTGTATGTTATTTATGTTTGTGTAGCACAAGATTAATCAACCAATCAGTGTAAATGCAAAAACAGAGGTATTAAAACAACCAATTCTGAAAATCAACCTGTTCTGTTTGTGTGCAATAGTGATGGAAAGCTTTCCTTGTGTGTTGGCCAGTGTTGATTTTTTTGTATAATATTTGTAGTGTAAGAGTGAAACTAATGCTCAGTGGTTTAAAATAACCCCAGGTTTTGGTGTTAATAACCAGAGATGTTGTTTTACAGTACACTGTGGAGAGTAAAACAGTCCCATCAAAACAACGACCATCACTATCATAATTCCCGGCATGCTCTGCTGCAGGTAAAAAAATGTAGGAGTGTTTTTAAGATCTGTGTTTTTGCATGTAGATGGATTGATTAATATTAGGCTACACAAAGATAAAAAACATACATTTTTCTAAACTAATCCAATCAGTTAAACATATTGCAACCGTTACTGAAATGTTTGTTCCTGTGATGGCCTGGTTGAGGCTTGGCCTCAGACTCCCACTAGAGGGGGTGGGAGAGCCACAATCAGGCCATCACATTAGTGATTAGGGGAAGTCATGATCCCCAATCAGAGACAGCTGTCTAGGGTTGTCTCTGATTGGGGATAGTATTTAGGCACCTCTCACATCCACCTGTGTGTGGATCATTGTTCCTGCTTGTCTGCGCAAAGCAAGCAAGCAAGCAAGCAAGCAAGCAAGCAAGCAAGCAAGCAAGCAAGCAAGCAAGCAAGCAAGCAAGCAAGCAAGCAAGCAAGCAAGCAAGCAAGCAAGCAAGCAAGCAAGCAAGCAAGCAAGCAAGCAAGCAAGCAAGCAAGCAAGCAAGCAAGCAAGCAAGCAAGCAAGCAAGCAAGCAAGCAAGCAAGCAAGCAAGCAACTGTGTTTTGTTTAAACTCTCCTTTATTATTTTGTGCCTCGTGAGACCATCTCCAAAATGAAAAGGATGACACTTCACCAGCGCTACGTCTATCGGCCCTTGACTACTCCGCACCGTGACAGTTCCGGCTTAACTAGGGTTTTTTATGAAGTCATCTAACACTCATTCTGAATGCAGGTTGTGGGTGAATACAAATTCTGACTGTCATTGAACAGTCATTTTTCCCAAGTAAAATAGCCTTTTGAGTGACTAAAATATTATAATATTTTTGGGGGATAGAAATCCTCAAAATTGTATTAAACATTTTCTCTCACGGCTAACTACCAGGAAGTTTGAAAATACATGCTGAGTGGGCGGGGAGCTTATATTCATGAGCTCGCCTTGACTGACAGCTCTTTGAAACTTGGATGCAGTGCTGCAGTAACATCATCTCAAGCAAATTTGGTGATACACAAAGTTACTCAAACAACATTGAAATTACACCAATGATTGTCCATCTTTTTATACATCTCCCGTTTGGCATGTCTCTTGTGATACGGTTCAGAGCAGAACTGACGGATGTGTTGACATGACAACAATGTCAAAGAGTTTTGAAAGACCCTTCCCCCGCCCCCCTTTTGTTCCATGCTGGCTGAAGACCATCTAGCCAGTAACTAGCTAACGCCAGACACAGATGAAAGGGAACATATAAGTATATTTGCCATTGATGAATAGTGTAAACTTTTAATTATATTTGCTGACACCTTACAGTCAAATGTTGGCACCAGTAGAGTAACTATCTAGCTACATAAACTACACCCCTCCACAAACACGCTTTCTCCAATGTTGGTTACAAGGTGGTACTTATTCAAATTAGGTAAGAGAATATCATGTTACCATTGGTGTATTAGAATAAAAGTTAGGGTGATGTCACTCTATCCCCTTAATAATCCCCCCTCCTGAATTCAAGTGTTTGACATGGTGGAGTGGACTAGTAACTTTATGATCAAACTTTATTAATGTAGGAGCAACAGTCATTTTTCAAACTTCGGTCATCATACTTTGATCTGGTTTTATTCAAATGTCATTCAATTTCATTTTGACTGTTCATGACCTTTAACAAAGGCTTACAAACTGGCAGCAACTACAGGGCAAAATAGACCAAAAGGACATGGTAAAATGCTCAACCATTTAGGTTAAAGACTTGCTGCCACTCCAATCTGTCCTCTATACAAATTGATGGGGCTCTTTAACCATATAGGAGTTAAATTGGTACAGCATTCCCACTCACAAGGCAAAAAATATAGCCTCTTAAAAGGCACGCCTCAAAATATGTTAATGAGCCAGAAACAACAATACCATGCACCCACTAGTGGTCAAAAGGTTTTTGGTGCTCCAAAGATACGGTATGGTACCGTATTCTGTGGGGTGAAATTACAGTGACATTCGAAAACAACAATTCTTTCCCTGCCCACAATATTTTCCCACAATGCATCATAATTTACAGTACGCTGCACTAAAATGTTTTAGAGTATATTATTGTTGATAATACCCAAAATGACCGTATAATTTACAATTTTCCGTTACATTGGCACTATCACCTTTTGACAGCTGAGTAGGAAACATGTCTTTCATTTTGAATACGAATAATGAAAGAAGTCCAATACAGTGGAATCATATACAACCCCCCCACCCCCCCCCCCCCCCCCCCCCCGGGGAGGATGCAGGAACATATAATTGTTCTGACATTGCTAAAATGGCAAAGTTTATAAAATCTAGAACAATAATGCAGAACATCTTGAACTGAAGGTATGACATTTGAGGGAATTATGTGGGGATGATTATGTGACACCACACGATTACTGTGGCAAGTAATATAATTGAACCAGTATTATTTTTGATCATGGGTTCATTCTCTATTTAAATACATTAATTTGAGGAATGTATCTTCACGATCTGGGAATTGTCACATTTCTTAGTTGACTTGGACCTCATTTGCATTTATTTGCAGCTTTTGAATGTAGTTGTACTAGATAGATAGATAGATAGATAGATAGATAGATAGATAGATAGATAGATAGATAGATAGATAGATAGATAGATAGATAGATAGATAGATAGATAGATAGATAGATAGATAGATAGATAGATAGATAGGTACTTTATTGATCCCCTGGGGGGGAAATTTCATTGTCAAGCAGCTACAACAAAACACAGGGCAGGTGCAAAATGCCACAACGAAAGTACACAAAAGACAGATACACGGTACATGATACATAGAGCGGCAGTATGAAAAAGTATAGAAATACAAGATATCTGGAGTGCAAAAAAAGCTATAAAAAGACATTGCATAGTATGAGTGGTTGGCTGAATATGTACACTATACATTGGTGGATGTTGGATGGTTAACTATACTCAGGGGAGCCTCCAGGGATTTTGGGCCCCATGAAAATATATAACATTGGGCTCCAAAATGTTTTTACCTAATGCTGGAATAATATTTTAGGGCTCCTGTCAGTCACAGGCCCTTAGAATCATCCTAACTTTTCCCCCCCATACGGCGCCCCTGACTATACTATACAGGTCGATGGCAGAGAAATACTTCAGTAGCTAAAAATGCGTATGATATGAGCGAGGGTAATAATAGTTTACTTAATAGACAGACTGGCTAAATGAACAGGTAAGTGAAAATTTTGAATGGTTAAATTAGCTGTACAGTTAGGTATACAGTGAATACTTGCATGTTTACACAAACTGTACAGGTAAATGACAGGAAGAGATACTTTAATAGCTAAATGTGTGTATGATATCATTTGGGGTAATAATAGTAATTCCCTTAAAATACAGTCCTTAGTGCGCAGGGTTTAATTACAGACAACTGCACGTATTGCACATTCGATATACTAAAAGCAATGAGAAAAGGTGCAACTGTAAGGATACTAATATGCATTCCTGAGTGAATGCCTACGTAAGTTAAGTCCAATAATTACTTACAATATTGCATGTGATATAATATAACAACTGTACATGAGTATGTATATACAGACCTGTATGAATAAATAGGTCCTGAGTGGATGAGTGCTGACGGACCAGAGTTACTCACGGATGGATGCATAATTGTTAAACTAGGTCCTAGCACCCCAACAGTTCCAGATCTATGTTGCCGACGGCACGGCACCCCGGTGAGGCATTATATAGTCTAATAGCCGCCGGCAGGAAGGACCTCCTATAGCGCTCTCTGGCACACCGTGGTGGGATCAGTCTGTGACTGAAAGTGCTCCTCTGCGTCATAACCATAGCGTGCAGAGGGTGGGTGACGTTGTCCATGATGGCCAGCAGTTTGGCCAGGATCCGTCTCTCTGCCACCTCCTCTAGAGTGTCAAGGCTCATCCCCAGGACAGAGCTAGCCTTCCTGATCAGCTTATTTACCCGAGAAGCATCACCGGCTTTGATGTTTGCTCCCCAGCACACCACTGCAAAAAAGATGGCACTGGCCACCACAGACTGGTAGAAGGTATGCAGTAGTTTACTGCACACGTTGAAGGACCTGAGCCTCCTCAGAAAGTAGTGTCGGCTCTGGCCCTTTTTGTACAGGGCCCCGGTGTTACCGGCCCATTCCAGCCTGTTGTCCATATGGACTCCCAGGAACTTGTATGACCCAACCATTTCCACATCCATCCCCTGTATAGGGACTGCAGTCAGTTGTGCCTTGGTTCTCCTGAAGTCCACCACCATCTCCTTTGTTTTGCTGATGTTGAGCTGAAGGTGGTTCTGCTCACACCACAACACAAAGTCACTGATTGTGCTCCTGTACTCCTCCTCCTGCCCACCCCTGATGCACCCTACAATAGCAGAGTCATCCGAGAACTTCTGTAGGTGGCATGTTTCAGAGGTATATCTAAAGTCTGAGGTGTAGAGGGTGAACAGGAAGGGGGACAGGACCATTACCTGGGGGGCCCCTGTGTTGCTAACTGCCCGTTCTGACACACAGCTCTGTAGTCGCACAAATTTTGGCCTACCGGTCAGGTAGTCCGTGACCCAAGAGACTAAGGGTGCTTCCACTTTCATCCTCCTCATCTTCTCACCCAGTAGCAGGGGCTGAATGGTATTGAAGGCACTGGAGAAGTAAAAAAACATAACCCTCACAGTGCAACCTGCGTTGTCCAGGTGAGAGTAGGCCCTCTGCAGAAGGTAGATGATTGCATCATCCACCCTGATGTTGCGCTGGTATGCAAACTGCAGGGGGTCCATTGATGAACACACCAGGGGTCTGAGGTGAGCGAGGACTAACCTTTCCAGGGTCTTCATGATGTGGGATGTTAGCGCTACAGGTCTGAAGTCATTCAGGACAGTGGGGTGTGCCTTCTTGGGCACTGGGACGAGGTAGGATGTTTTCCACAGCACAGGGACCCTTTCTAGGCTCAGGCTAAGGTTGAAAAGACGCTGGAGTATTCCACACAGTTGGTCAGCACAGAGCCTCAGCACCCTTGGGCTGAGGGTCTGGAGAGACAATACATGCCACGAAGACAAACAGCTCATTGTCATATTTGGAGAGATATCCCCAAGGATACTTCTGTGTGTGCGGAAATGTGATGAAAAGCTTTTTTTCGAGTGTACATACACACATCACACACAAATGGCCGAGCCCTCATTAAACCAATACTGTCGGACGCAGGGGAGCATGGGGGGAAGATCTGTCCCTCAGGTTATGCGTGTGTGTATTTGTGTGTGTGCATTCATGTGTGTGTGTGACTGCATGCAAGTGTGTGCATGAGTGTGTGTGTGTGTGTGCAGGACTGGCCATGAGTATTAGTGTGCGTGCATGTGGGTGTGGGCAGCTGTGATCTAACATCAGAGGAAAGGCTCAGGGTTATTACAAAGAGGAGTACAAACAGTCTGCGTAAAACCACACTCACCCAGCGGGGATCTGTCCAGTAGCTCACACACTAGGAAAAGAGGAATCCACTTACACAGACAGAGACAGAGAGCCACAGCCATATTGTAGGCTACCATTAGAGCCTCTACCATTGGATATGACAAATTATTCCAGATTAGATTACCCAGCCCTAGTAAACTCATATTGTCTGTGGTATACCTGGCTGTGTGAAATCACAGAGCCATTGTGAGCCTCCCCTGCAACGTGATAAACTCACATGGAAGGCCATGCAGTTTCTATCTGACCAGTGTCTGTCCCCTGTTTATGGTTGGGTCTAATCCAGAATGCTGATTGGTTAAAACCGCATTCCAGCCAGTGTCTATCCCACAAGTTACCACCGGCTAAATCTATGACGTTAAAATACCTATTTACTCTGTTCCATCTGACTGCGCAACCCGCTGTCTCATCAGCCCAGCCAGGCAATTTATACACTTGATCTCCAAATAAAAAGCATCTAGACATTATCTCACATTTCTTTTGGACTAACATTTAGTTTTCAACAGCGATGATTTGCATAAACCTTGCTGTCTGTCTCGCCGACATTTGCAACATTGTTTCAAATCGATCTCCAGCAATCGCTTAGTAATGAACATGTTGGGACGAGACAGGCAGGCAGCGTATCTCAGCCAGTCGAAATCATGAATCAGCTGGTATAATTTTTATGCCTTCTGAAAGTATTCAGACCCCTTGACTTTTTCCACATTTTGTTACGATACAGCTTTATTCTAAAATTGATTAAATAAATAAAGATCCTCAGCAATCTACACACAATACCCCATAATGACAAAGCGAAAACAGTTATTTTTTTAAATGTTTGCATAAGTACTATTTATTTTATACCTTTGAGCTCAGGTGCATCATGTTTCCATTGATCATCCTTGAGATGTTTCTACAACTTGATTGGAGTCCATCTGTGGTAAACTGATTTGGAAAGGCACACACCTGTCTAGATAAGGTCCTACAGTTGACAGTGCATGTCAGAGCAAAAACCAAGCCATGAGGTCGAAGGAAGGTCCCCAAGAACACGGTGGCCTCCATCACTCTTGAATGGAAGAAGGGAGGTGACCTAGCTAGCTGCTTATCAAAGGTAGATAACTGGTTAGAGCTGAGTGCCCAGAGCTAATAACGTGTAGAAAAAAAAACATTTTCTCTCACGGCTAACTACCAGGAAGTTTGAAAATATATGCTGAGTGGGCGGAGAGCTTATATTCATGAGCTCGCCTTGACTGACAGCTCTTTGAAACTTGGATGCAGTGCTGCAGTAACATCATCTCAAGCAAATTTGGTGATACACAAAGTTACTCAAACAACATTGAAATTACACCAATGATTGTCCATCTTTTTATACATCTCCCGTTTGGCATGTCTCTTGTGATGCGGTTCACAGCAGAACTGACAGATGTGTTGACATGACAACAGTGTCAAGAGTTTTGAAAGACCCTTCCCCTGCCCCCCTTTTGTTCCATGCTGGCTGAAGACCTAGCTAGCCAGTAACTAGTTAACGCCAGACACAGATGAAAGGGAACATATAAGTATATTTGCCATTGATGAATAGTGTAAACGTTTAATTATATTTGCTGACACCTTACAGTCAAATGTTGGCACCAGTAGAGTAACTATCTAGCTACATAAACTACACCCCTCCACAAACACGCTTTCTCCAATGTTGGTTACAAGGTGGTACTTATTCAAATTAGGTAAGAGAATATCATGTTACCATTGGTGTATTAGAATGAAAGTTAGGGTGATGTCACTCTATCCCCTTAATAATCCCCCCTCCCGAATCCAAGTGTTTGACATGGTGGAGTGGACTAGTAACTTTCTGATCAAACATGTAGGAGCAACAGTAATTTTTCTCATGGCTTGGTTTCTGCTTATCAAAGGTAGATAACTGGTTAATTTGACCAAAAATGACTGAGTGCCCAGAGCTAATAACTTGGGGCCTGACAGAGCTAGTGACTTGGAGCCTCTCGTGGCTACAGACTGTGAGCTAGGGGACATTAGGCCCATCAGGACAGAAAACTCAAGGCTTACTGGGATAGGAAACTGTGGGCCTAGCATAGCAGGAAACTGTGAAACCACTAGGTGAACAAGGAAATCAGGGAACTGAGGGCTAAGATGCTCTGGACCTACAGGGGCTCTAGTAACTATAGACTGGGGCGTAATAGAGCAGAGGATGAGGTGTCTCCTACAACAGGACACTGAACACCATTGACAGGAGGGTCCCCCACTGGGATGTCAGGAGGGTCTCCCAATGGGAAGTCAGGAGGGTCCCCCACTGGGACATTTGGAGAGTCTGGAGGTAGCGGACTCTGGACACTGGAGTAAGCAGGGTTCTAGCAGGAGTGGGCAGCAGAGACCCCAAGGTGGTGACAGGCAAGTCTCACAGGCAGGGGCTGACAGGGTCGGGCCAGCCTGAACTGTCCATGTGGGGGTAGGCAGACACCACTGACGGTGGCAAGCTGGACTTGGAAGGTAAGATGAGGTCAATCCCACCAGGCAGGGTCCAACTGCATTCTGATATGTCGGCTGGAGTAGGGTGCTCTCTCAAGGTGAGCTGTGGTAGCTCCTCCGTCCCTGGAAGGGCTGTAGAAGGACTCCACAGCGGGTGCCAGCTGGAGAACAGTGGTAAGGTGCTCCATCAGGGTAAGCTCTGGTAGCTCCTCTGGCCCTGGAGAAGGCTGAGGCTCCATGGCAGGAGCGGGTGTAGTAGGCCCCACTACTAACTTGAGCTCCATGGTCGGAGCAGGCTGGATCTGCAGTCGACAGGAGCACAGTGGTCTGGTAGCTTCTCTGGTCCTGTAGAAGTCTCTAGCACCACTGTGAGGTTCAGCTGGTTGTGGGTGTGGTTTGGCTAGTGTAGCCATGAGCTTCTCCATCATATGCTCTATCTGTTTGAGCTCCTTCTTGGCCTCAAATAGCATCAGGTCAGAGAGGAGAGCTGTGCTGCGACGGAGGACCTCAAACCTCTCCCTGATAGCATGCCACCGATCGTCCCACTGCGACTAGGCGGTGGGAGTGGCATGCCGTGTCTTCAGGATTGTTTGCTTGTCTTCATTCAGGGAGAGGAGACTGGGATGAGGTGGATGGTGACCAATGCCTTGACTCTGCGTAGCTCTGAGACATCTTGAGCTGTAGTAGCTTATAATATCTGGCGAGCGAAGGACCATGAAAAATACTAAGGGGCTGATCCAGGAGAACCATGTAGAACGGGCACTTGTAGAGAGCTATTAGGTGCCAATGGATAGGGTTCAGCCACCAAAGGTCTATACGGCAACGACAAGTCAGATGTCTTCAGAACAGGATTATTGCAGATATTGGGTTCAACACACCACACTCTTCTGTAATGATAACTCACATAGAAAGTGAGAGTGTATAAAAGCTTACAGACAAATACACAGATAGTAGAATACAAAGGCCCAATTACTGGTGAGCATGTAACAACTGAAACATGACTGTAATGTAACTAAGGACTGCACATGTGTATACCTGTATACCTAACTGTACAGCTAATTTAACCATGCAAAATTTTCACTTACCTGTTCATTTACCCATTCTGTCTATTAAGTAAACTATTATTACCCTCGCTCATATCATACGCATTAGCTACTGAAGTATTTCTCTGCCATCAACCTGTATAGTATAGTTAACCATCCAACATCCACCAATGTATAGTGTACATATTCAGCCAACCACTCATACTACGCAATGTCCTTTTATAGCTTTTTTTTGCACTCCAGATATCCTGTATTTCTATACTTTTTCATACTGCCGCTCTATGTATCATGTACCGTGTATCTGTCTTTTGTGTACTTTCGTTGTGGCATTTTGCACCTGCCCTGTGTTTTTGTTGTAGCTGCTTGATAATGAAATTTCCCCCCCGGGGGATCAATAAAGTACCTATCTATCTATCTATCTATCTATCTATCTATCTATCTATCTATCTATCTATCTATCTATCTATCTATCTATCTATCTATCTATCTATCTATCTATCTATCTATCTATCTATCTATCTATCTATCTATCTATCTATCTATCTATCTATCTATCTATCTATCTATCTATCTATCTATCTATCTATCTATCTATCTATCTATCTATCTATGTGCACAAGACCACGACCAACGTGGAATAGCACAGGCTAAATTAGGCTACATGCATACATCATAAGGCTACACACTGTACACGGCAGCATGAAGCTTCATAAAGACTCTAAATGTCCAAAAACACGGCTATTAACTTAACCAGACAGTATGAGCATAATTTATATGATAGGCTATCCTAAATGAAGCATGTGGTAGTATAACGAGCTAGCATGACTGGCTAGCTGGCTAGAAATAGCATGATGCACATGGAAGGTAAATACCTTATAAACATTACAAACATGGTAAATACTCTACTGCCTTAGCAACACCCAACTAAAACCCCAATGACATGTCGGACAGTATTTCAAATTAGATGCACACACTAAAACACAGGTCAAACACAATTAACATAAGGAATAGTCCAGCAAGTCCATTCCCTTCTCACCATGAGAAAATACCTTATAAACACTACAAACATGGTAAATACTCTACTGCCTTAGCAACACCCAACCAAAACCCCAATGACATGTCAGACAGTACATACAATTAGATGCATGCACTAAAACACAATTAACATAAGAAATAGTCCAGCAAGGCTATTCCATTCTGACCATGATCTCACTATGAAGAACTGAGCAGGGTTCAGTGAGGAGCAGGGTACAGTGAGGTGCATGAGGAATGGCGGACTGTGATTGGCTGATACAAGTGCGGTGACTTGGAGGTAGCACTACGGAGAGAAAATAAGGGGGTGTTGAGCAAGTACAACAAACTACTAGAAAAGGGGTGCTGAAACTGCTAAATCAGCACTGGTCTTTTAACAGTGGTCAATTAACCATTTCTTTGTGGACTTTGATGTGTGCTTGGGGTTATTGTCTTGCTGGAAGATCCACTTGAGGCCAAGTGTCAACCTGCTGGCAGAGGCAACATGGTTTTGGCTAAAATGTCCTGGTACTTGGTAAAGGTAATGATGCCGTTGACCTTAACAAGGGCCACAGGACTAGTGGAAGCTAAAAAGCCCCTTAACATCAAAGATAAGGTACTTTTCTGCATACGTAGAGTTTTGTTCCAAAGCGCTATATCTACCATTTTTTTCACATTTTTCATAACTGTTCTCAGATTTTTTATTCATAGATTTTGATTAAAATGGGGTTTGTTGCAAAACGATACATATCCATTGTTTAGCTGGAATGGAATGTTTGCATCCTGTATATTTGACTGTGATATGTTGTTGTCTCACCTAGCGATGTTAAGATTAATGGACTAACTGTAATTTGTTCTGGATAAGAGCATCTGCTAGTTGACTCAAATGTCAAATGAAAATATTTTACATACAGATCTCATATTATTGTATTGATAAAAAAAAGAAGTACAGTTTTTATAAATGTATAATTTGTACAGTTCTTTATTAAAAATGTTGTTATTTGACTATGTAAAACCTAGCAGGAAGATATATAACATTTTGCAACAAAACATTATTATTCGTCTCTCTGAAATTAAAACAAATCATGTCCGTCATTGAACAAACCCTTGCCAAGATCAAGTGGTGAAAAAAGTTATTTAAACAAAAATGTCTGAAAATTGATATAACTGTATTTTCATATGCTGCTGTTTTTCAAAGCAAAACCCACCAGTGGTGTGCGTGGCCAAATAGCTCTACTTCCATGTAATGTGATCATAGCACTGCCTGGAGTTTGATAAATGGCATAGGCACTTAGATTGGAACTGGTGCTATGGTCATATTACATGAAAATAGAGCTCTTTGAGCACACAAACCAAAAAAATAAGCATATGCAGAAAAGTAATGTGGTGGGTCTTTGATGTTATAGGGCTATTGTGCTTCCACTGGTCCTGGGGCCTTTGTTAAGGTCAACGGCATCATGAACTTTAACAAGTACTTGTGCATTTAACCAAAAACCTGGTTGCCTCTGGCATGAGACTGACACTTGGCCAGCAAGACAATAACCCCAAGCACTAATTAAAATCCACAAAGAAATGGTTAATTGAACACAAAATCAACATTTTGCAATAACCATCTCAGTCTCCGGACCTGGGGTGCCAATAATTTTGACTCATATCTTTTTTGAAATTTTTTGTGTTACTTGTTAAACAAAATCTGGTAAAACTTCATTTTAAGGGGTCCTTAACAAGTATTGTAGTTAATTGTGTACTAATAGTTACACTGTAATAACAACATGTAACTCACTAGTGGTTATTGCAGTCTGTAATTACAGAGGTGTAACAACAAATGCTTGATACCATGCTTGTTGGGGCGGCAGGTAGGCTAGTGGTTAGAGCATTGGGCCAATTACCGAAAGGTTGCTGGATCGAATCCCCAAGCCAACAAGGTAAAAATGCTTGATAACCAACAACAACAAGTCAGTCTATAGGGAGGAGGTAAGTGAACTGGCATTGTGGTGTCAACAACCTCAACATCAGCAAAACAAAGGAGTTGACTTCAAGAAGCAGAGGAGGGAACATGCTCCAATTCACATCAATGGGACTGTAGTAGAGAGAGTCACAAGTTTTAGTCTGATACCAACAGGCTCAGAGACTGTTTCTATCTACAAGCCATCAGACTGCTGAAAACTTGAACTGGACTGACCACCTGCTCTGATTCTCCGCCCTTAGCTACCAGACTCTTATTATACTGCTCAATTTATACACTTAGTGTAGGCATATAGCTAGGCCTTGCTAGCTACCTAGCTAGTTGTTGTATTATCCAGCTAGCAATAATAGTGTTTGCTTACACTAACAAAGTATTCATATAATGGCGCCGGAGGAGATGGCTGCCGTTTTTACGGGATCCTAACCAATTGTGCTATCGCGTTATTTATAACTTATTTTGAACATAATGTTTCTGCCACCATCTCTTATGACCGAAAAGAACTTCTGGATATCAGAACATCGATTACTCACCTTGTACTGGACGAAGATGTTGTCTTTAACAAGTCGGACGCAAAAGATTTACTTTAGACACCGGACAAGGCCCAAATCCCCGTCATTCGCATGAAGAAGAGACAAAGAAATAGGGGTCGAAGGTCGGGGTGCCTTGTAAAAATCTGACTGTGAGTGGGTAATCCGCCTCTACCATCAGTCCTATTAGCCAACGTGCAATCATTGCATAATAAAATTGATGAGCTCCGATCAAGACTATCCTGCCAACGGGACATTAAAAACTGTAATATCTTATGTTTCACCGAGTCGTGGCTGAACAACGACATGGATAACATACAGCTGGCTGGGTTTTTCGTGCATCGGCAAGATAGAACAACTGCCTCAAGACAAGGGGTGGTGGTCTGTGTCTATTTGACAATAACAGCTGGTGCACGAGTCTCAAGGTTTTGCTCACCTGAGGTACAGTATCTCATGATAAGCTGTAGAGTTTTTATCTATATTTTTTGTAGCTGTCTATTTACCACCACAAACCAATGCTGGCACTAAGGATGGATTCAATTATATTGTAAAACCTGCAAAAGGGTGAATGTAAACCAGGGTGGAGAACACACTAGTGTCCCCTGTGCCTAATAAAAAAAACACACAACCCTCCCCGAAGCAAAAACAAACGTTAGACAACCCTCCAATGTTCCCTCAAATTTTTTCTGCCACAAATTTCAGGTCTGCTGAGCGCAAACTTGTATGTTGTGAAAATTCTGTGCAACTTCCAGCACGTTTTTACTGTGAACACTGAGGCTGTACCTGCTTTAAGTTACAGTTTCGCAATTGACACAGTAAAGGGAAACGTTGATAGTGTTAACAGGGAAAACTCTAGAACAGTGGTCACCAACCTTTTCTGAGTAAAATAACTTTCGGAGTCAAAATGCAAGCCATGAGTTAAAAAACGTAAGCCTATGCAACATGAACCAATGTCAGGCTCTGGCCATAGAGAAGCCCATTTGCTTCTCTATGTAGCCATGGTCAGAGTCTGACAGTTCTATTCTTTCTGGCGGAGTGGTCCAGTCCTGGTCCGGTCGTCTACTCCACTCCCGGGCCGGAGCAGTCCGCTCCACCAGTGCCCAGTCCGGGTCCGGTTGTCTACTCCACCTCCCTGCCAGAGCAGTCCGCTCCACCGGTGCCCAGTCCGGGTCTGGCCGTCTGCTCCGCTCCAGTGCCTGAGCAGTCCGCTTCACCGATGTCCAGTCCGGGTCCGGACCTCTGCTCTACTCCCCGCACCCGACCTCCAATGCGTGCGCCTAGCCAGGTGCTTCCAGTGCCGGCTCCACGCCTCCGACCTCCGGTGCGCCTCCCCAGTCCGGTACGACCCGTGCCGGCTCCCCACACCCGACCTCCAGTGCGTGCGCCCAGCCAGGTGCTTCCTGTGCCGAAGGTCCGCAGCCCGGAACCTCCAGCGAAGGTCCGCAACCCGGAACCTCCAGCGAAGGTCCGCAGCCTGAAACCTCCCGAAGTCAACACCGCTCGGTGGTTGGAACATACCGCTCCGCTCCAGTGCCTGAGCAGTCCGCTCCACCGGTGCCCAATCCGGGTCCAGCCGTCTGCTCCACTCCAGTGCCAGAGCAGTCCGCTCCACCGGTGCCCATTCCGTGTCCAGCCGTCTGCTCCGCTCCTGAGCCAGAGCAGTCCGCTCCCCTGGTGCCCAGTCCGGGTCCAGCCGTCTGCTCCGCTCCAGTGCCTGAGCAGTACGCTCCACCGGTGCCCAATCCGGGTCCGGCCGTCCGCTCCGCTCCAGTGCTAGAGCAGTCCGCTCCACCGGTGCCCAGTCCTGGTCCGGTGGTCTGTCAGGCTCTGGCCATAGAGAAAACCATTTGCTTCTCTATGTAGCCATGGTCAGAGTCTGACAGGTCTATTCTTTCTGTTTCTAGTGGTGGTTTGTGTGGGATCCCTAATTAGAGGCAGCTGTAGTGCATCGTCTCTAATTAGGGATCCTACATAGGTGGGTATGTTTCACACTGGGTTGTGGGTCGTTATCGTTATATGTATATTTCACAAGTCACGGTGACAGTAAGTGTGGACATTTGATACGTCCGTTCATTCCGTGTTTGTTTTGTAACGTGATGTTTGTACATCGTGTGTTTGTTGGTTTTGTTAGTTCGCACATTTGTCTTGGTTTATACATAGTAGAAATAAAATGTCGAACTACTATCCCTGCGCTGCGTCTTGGTCACCCTATGCACCCTCTCGTGACAACCAATTAAAAACAGTACTGTAGCAATGAGGTTTGTGCAGTAAGATATAAGCCCAATACATTATCACTGCATATTAGCTTTGCTTGAATTGCCCTGCCAATGCATTGTTGTTCGGGCCATTTTATTAAATTCTATTTCAAAATTTGAGGTAGGCTATATGAACACACCGGTAAAAGTTCCATTGTTGTATTAATTGTGAGGCACAGCTGAGTGAGCATACATTTAAATAATTTGCTTTTTATTTGTATTTTACTAGGCTGATGGTGCCTGTAGACTAGGGTCCGCCTCTCAACATCCCTCCACTCTCCCTTTCCTCCACTGACACTGACCAAAAATGAACTCGCATTATTTCTGCCTTCTGCACAAATTCATGTTGTTACTCCTATGAACAGAGAAAGTGAAATATTCCTCGATATTAATAATAACAACAACGCAAGCCTATAGATACACTTTCCTACTTATTCATTACTGCTGCAGTGCTTGTTGTTGCACTGAGTGGAAATATGAAGAACGCACATTTTATGGCTTATAAAAGTGTTGAATACAAAGTGTTGACAGTGCTGAGTAAGAATGTAAACATAAAACTCATAAAAACAGCAGCTCTTTGCTGTATTCGTTGACAGTCTCTCTCTAGTAATGGTTATAAAAGCTTAGAAATCTCACAGTATCAACTTTGCCGTAGCTTTATTTTATGCCTGCTACTTCACTGCAGACATGGTATTCTGAGCCAACCGATTGGCCAGCTGTAGGTCTATAGTGCACTTGATTTGCTCTCCGGGCCCGCCGGGAAGGCAGAGTTAGTACCTTTAGACACTTGAAATGGTTTGAAATGGCAACAGTTGGCCTTCCTGGCACGCAGGGCAGCTGAATTGGGTGCAGCCCCAAGAGGAATAAAATAACATGTTTGGCGATCGACTAGGAATGCCTTGGAGATCGACCAGTCAATCACGATCGACCGGTTGGTGACCACTGCTCTAGAAAGTTTAGTGCAATTAAATCTCATGCTTCTCTCTGCGTGGCAGTCTTGGGGCTATTGCGTGCGCACACGCGGGCAGCTTAGAGGGACCCTCCCCTGTTTGGACCACCCCAGTAATTGTCTAACTGTCTCTAAGCACTTTCTCCAGTTGCAAACCTTGCACCTGTTTTTCATCCCCAAAAACAAAGCGAAAACACAAAAATGTCTTCCCTGACAGTTAATTTTAATGTTTTGGGGGATTTATTCTGTCCTCAATGTCCTAAAAAAACAGGTGCAAACATTTTACTGTCCTTTGACTGTCAGGAATGTTTTGTTACACAACAATAATAAACTAGAAGCAAATTTTACATTAAGTAAGAAGTTTAAAACGTTTTACATAAGTAAAGCAGAACAATTAACATTTCTAGTCTGATTACTTTGACTACTATGTCAACCTTATTACTTTGAAGTATGGGTCAGTTAGATCACATATTTCATCACCAATATTTAATAATAATAATTTACATTTAAAATAACCTATATTTAATCACAAATGACTACACTCAGACTACTTCACTTTTACTGATAAGGAATTAGAAACGTTTTAGGTTATTATGTCATAAATTTAGTAATCTGAGTGTAGTTATGTGCGATGAAATATTGGTTGTTTTAAATTAAATGTGTCTAGTGGAAGAAGTTTAGGAGTTTGTTAGTATGGAACAACGTAGGCTGGTGTAGTAGAGGGAGTAACTGTTTTGTAAATAGTTGATAGTAGCCTTCAGGTAGTAGTGCTCATGGGCGGACTTTTGGGGCAGGCAGAGGCCACTCTGAGGGTTTTATAGTAAAGACATGTAATTTAACTGTAAAAATCTATTACTGGGTTCTCGCCAAATACTACTGCTCCATTTAATGTGCCATGAACACAACCAGTCATGATGTTTTCATCTGATTGTCAAACAAATCACTTCAAAAATTAGGTTCACACGTTCATAAAAAATAATTCCAGCATCCGAACAGTGCACTGTGCACCCTTCCTTCAATTCGCAAGTGGCTGATATGATCTCACCGGAGAAAGCATCCGAGTGAGCGAAACAGCACCCCTGTCTTACTATGAGTAGCACATGTACTGTATCTGACATATGACATACATATCCTCTGCCTGGACAACAATGGCAGTACTATCAGCAGCACCCGACTTTTTACTAAAGAAATGCGTTGTGGGACCTTGAGCGGAGCTCACAAGGCTTCCCACGCAAATTTTTATGACGTTTCCACTGAATATATGGTATCATCAGGTCATGCTAGTTTGCTTTTTCTAGGATGTCAGAACAGCGATTACTCACCTCACACTGAGGCATGGTGGTTATCAAGGCCAGGAGTGTTGGAAAGATTAATAAAATACCATTTTATTTGTCACATGCGCCAAATACAACATACTGTACCTTACCGTGAAATGCTTACTTACAAGCCCTTAACCAACAATGCGGTTTAAAAAAAATAAGAGTTCTGAAAATATTTACTAAATAAACTAAAGTAAAAAAAGTAACACAATAAAATAACAATAACGAGGCTATATACAGGGGGTACCGGTACTGAGTCAATGTGTGGGGGTACAGGTTAGTCGAGGTAATTGAGGTAATATGTACATGTAGGTAGGGGTAAAGTGACTATGCATAGATAATAAACAGCAAGTAGCAGCAGCGTAAAAAAAGAAAATAGGTGGTGGGGGTGGGGGTTAAAACTGGGGGGGTGGGGGGGGGGCCGTTGCAAACAGTCCGGCTAGACATTTGATTAATTGTTCAGCAGTCTTATGGCTTGGGGGTAGAAGCTGTTAAGGAGCCTTTGGGACTTAGACTTAGCGCTCCGGTACCGCTTGCCGTGCGGTAGCAGAGAGAACAGTCTATGACTTGGGTGGCTGGAGTCTTTGACAATTTTGGGCCTTCCTCTGACACCGCCTAGTATAGAGGTCCTGGATGGAAGGAAGCTTGGCCCCAGTGTTATACTGGGCCGTACGCATTACCCTCTGTAGCGCCTTACAGTCGGATGCCAAACAGATGCCATACCAGGTGATGATGCAACTGGTCAGGATGCTCTCGATGCTGCAGCTGAAGAACCTTTTGAGAATCTGGGGACCCATGCCAAATCTTTCAGTCTCCTGAGGGGGAATAAGCATTGTCGTGCCCTCTTCACAACTGTCTTGGTGTGTTTGGACCATGATAGTTTGTTGGTGATGTGGACACCAAGGAACTTGAAGCTCTCGACCCGCTCCACTACAGCCCTGTCAATGTGAATGGGGGCGTGTTCAGCCCTCCTTTTCCTATAGTCCAAAATCAGCTCCTTTGTCTTGCTCACATTGAGGGAAAGGTTTTTGTCCTGGCACCCCACTGCCAGGTCTCTGACCTCCTCCCTATAGGCTGTCTAATTGTTGTCAGTGATCAGGCTTACCACTGCTGTGTCATCAGCAAACTTAATGATGGAGTCATGCTTGGCCATGCAGTCATGGGTGAACAGGGAGTACAGGAGGGATTAAGCATGCAACCCTGAGGGGTGCCCGTGTTCAGAATCAGCGTGGCAGAGGTGTTGTTGCCTTCCCTTACCACCTGGGGTGGACTGTCAGGAAGACCAGGATCCAGTTACAGAGGGAGGTATTTAGTACCAGAGTCCTTTGCTTAGTGATGAGCTTTGTGGGCACTATGGAGTTGAACGCTGAGCTGTAGTCATTGAACAGCATTCTCACATTGGTGTTCCTTTTGTCCAAGTAGGAAAGGGCAGTGTGGAGTGCAATTGAGATTGTGTCATCTGTGGATCTGTTGGGGCGGTGTGCGAATTGGAGTGGGTCTAGGGTTTAGGGAATGATGGTGTTGATGTGAGCCATGACCAGCCTTTCAAAGCACTTCATGACTACAGACGTGAGTGCTACAGGGCGGTAGTCAGATCTGCCAAATGGAGGGCGAGGGAGAGATTTGTATGCGTCTTTGTGTGTGAAGTAAATGTGGTCTAGAGTTTTTTTCCCTCTGGTTGCACGTGACATGCTTGTAGAAATGAGGTCAAACAGATTTAAGTTTTCAAATCAAATCAAAATCAAATCAAATTTATTTATAAAGCGCTTTTTACATCAGCCGATGTCACAAAGTGCTATACAGAAACCCAGCCTAAAACCCCAAACAGCAAGCAATGCAGATGTAGAAGCACGGTGGCTAGGAAAAACTCCCTAGAAAGGCAAAACCTAGGAAGAAACCTAGAGAGGAACCAGGCTCTGAGGGGTGGCCAGTCCTCTTCTGGCTGTGCCGGGTGGAGATTATAACAATTTATGGCCATTAAGGCCAGTTCTTTCTCCAAGATGTTCAAATGTTCATAGATGACCAGCAGGGTCAAATAAGTTTTCCTGCATTAAAGCCCCTGACCACTAGGAGCACCGCTTCTGGGTGAGCATTTTCTTGTTTACTTATGGCCTTATACAGCTCGTTGAGTGCAGTCTTAGTGCCAGCATCGGTTTGTGGTGGTAAATAGACAGCTATGAAAAATATACAAAATACGAAAAAATCTGTCTGAATCTGAATACATCACTAGTAGTAGCCTACATTTACCGTTAATTCCCATAATTTCTAATCTGCAATGTTTGTTTACTTACGGTCATTTCTGTTAATGCATTCAATATACTATTATTACAGTAATTTACCGTTTGTTCTCCTTGTCGGAGTGGACATGTGTTTTGCAGAACTCAGAACCTATGATACAGCCTACCTGGCCTGTGCACCCAAAAAATATTTGATTTGATTTGATTTGGGGGGAAATGTAGGCCTATAAATGTGCCTATTTGGGGATGTCTGATAGTATTTCTGATTGTCTTAACTTAACACCGCTAAGGAGCTTCTCAACGTAATTTTTCTTCACCCCAAACTGCAAGTAAAGAAATCTGTTTATAGAATAAATTGAGAGTGACAGTATTTCCAGCTCTATCCCTTTCAATAACCACTCGGCATGAAAGGGAAAAATGTAATGCTCTGATCCATTGGAAATGACATAAAATACCTGATTACTTCTTATCCCTTTCACAAATAGCCTACAGCTGTGTCTGTCTCGTGCTCTATGTAGCTCTATGTAGCTCTATGTATGGCTTTTTGTAGGTTATTATTACATAGTTGGCAATGGCAATAAAAGTTACTTTTAGATGTGTATACTTTTCATTTAGATTTAGATAGAATGAAGGTTAACCACAGACAATGGTTTTGAGATACAAAGACTATTTATTATAAACTAAATTAAACTGTTCCACAAAAATGTGCATATGAAAATCATAACTGGCACGCAGATTGGTATAAATGGTAAGATAAATTCGCACCTCAAATGGAAAAGCTTGCCGATCGCAAGCGGCAGAATCTGCGAAGGCCAGAATCTGCGAAGGCCAGTAACAACAAAAAGTAAGCAAAAATGCCCACAGTCATCAAGCTTGGTAAGAGACCATTATTAAATATGTTTAAGTGATTGATAAGACAGAACTAGATCAATGATAATTCAATAATCAATATTGTGTTCCACCTTTAAACAATAGCCTAACAAATAATAAAAAATAAAGTACAAAGGCAACTTTCTATTGTCTTTATTAAGACATCCTCTATATCAAATTTCAGCCAGACCGCCCAGCCAGCCCGAGCCGCCTGCACGCCCGACCCCCACCAGTCTAGTCAATAACTCCACTCTCCCCAACACAGCTTCTATCTCATCTTAATTTTTTTTATGTCTCAAGGGAAAGGTTTGGAAATCAAAAGTTTAATAAAAAAACACACATACACCTCCTACACATTAAAACACAGAAACAGTACATCCTCCATATAATTCATATCATTGGCCTATTAGTACTGTAGAGCTCTTTTTACTTGCACACAATATAGCTGGGTCACCCCATTTTCAATACAGACTCCTTTTGTCGTACAGTAGCCTACTCCATATAAGGAATCCATACCTTATGAAAGTATACCCTTAATCTTGTAATAAATCAAATCTAGTGATACATATCTTAACATTTCTGCCATCCCATTGTGGCATTGTGGGAGGATATCCAACCTTCCAATTAATGGCAATGCATTTCTTAGCCGATATAAATGCTACAGTTGAAGTCGGAAGTTTATATACACTTAGATTGAAGTAATTAAAACTCATTTTTCAACCACTCCACAGATTTCATGTTGACAAACTATAGTTTTGGCAAGTCGGTTAGGACATCTACTTTGTGCATGACACAAGTAATTATTCCAACAATTGTTTACAGACAGATTAATTCACTTATAATTCACTATATCACAATGCCATTGGGTCAGAAGTTCACATACACTAAGTTGACTGTGCTTTTAAACAGAACATGATGTCATGACTTTTAGAAGCTTCTGATAGGCTAATTGACATCATTTGGATCAATTGGAGGTGGACCTGTAGATGTATTTCAAGGCCTACCTTCAAACTCAGTGCCTCTTTGCTCGACATCATGGGAAAATCAAAAGAAATCAGCCAAGACCTCAGAAAAAAAAGGTAGACCTCCACAAGTCTGGTTCATCCTTGGGAGCAATTTCCAAATGCCTGAAGGTACCACGTACATCTGTACAAACAATAGTACGCAAGTATAAACACCATGGGACCACGCAGCCGTCATACCGCTCAGGAAGGAGACGCGTTCTGCAAATCAATCCCAGAACAACAGCAAAGGACCTTGTGAAGATGCTGGAGGAAACAGGTACAAAAGTATCTATATCTACAGTAAAACGAGTCCTATATATCGACATAACCTGAAAGGCCGCTCAGTAAGGAAGAAGCCACTGCTCCAAAACCGCCATAAAAAAGCCACACTACGTTTTGCAACTGCACATGGGGACAAAGATCGTACTTTTTGGAGAAATGTCCTCTGGTCTGATGAAACAAAAATATAACTGTTCGGCCATAATGACCATGGTTATGTTTGGAGGAAAAAGGGGGAGGCTTGCAAGCCGAAGAACACCATCCCAACCTTGAAGCACGGCGGTGGCAGCATCATGTTGTGGGGGTGCTTTGCTGCAGGAGGGACTGGTGCACTTCACAAAATAGAAGATATCATGAGGAAGGAAAATTATGTGGATATATTGATGCAACATCTCAAGACATCAGTCAGGAAGTTAAAGCTTGGTTGCAAATATGTCTTCCAAATGGACAATGACCCCAAGCATACTTCCAAAGTTGTGGCAAAATGGCTTAAGGACAACAAAGTCAAGGTATTGGAGTGGCCATCACAAAGCCCAGACCTCAATCCTATAGAACATTTGTGGACAGAACTGAAAAAGTGTGTGCGAGCAAGGAGCAACGAGTTACACCGGTTGTGTCAGGAGGAATTCACCCAACTTATTGTGGGAAGCTTGTGGAAGGCTACCCAAAACGTTTGACCCAAGTTAAACCATTTAAAAGCAATGCTTCCAAATACTAATTGAGTTTATGTGAACTTATGACCCACTGGGAATGTGATGAAAGAAATAAAAGCTGAAATAAATCATTCTCTCTACTATTTTTCTGACATTTCACATTTTTTAAATAAAGTGGTGATACTACTAGGATTAAATGTCAGGAATTGTGAAAAACTGAGTTTAAATGTATTTGTATGTAAACTTCCGACTTCAACTGTATATACATCACATTATATCTAGAGTAGATTTGATTGGACTGATCAAGTCAACATCATACTTTAAAAATCTAGCAGTCATCATCATGAATCAAATCGACAATCTACTGGCAAATGTGTTTAAATCCTTGTTATATGAAGAGAAATAATGAAGAGAAATCATAGATAAAACATATCGGTGCTCATCAACCATTGGACATAAACATTACACAACAAGTTGGAAATCGCAAATTCAACAATGAGTTGTTTGGAAGGAATCAGTGGCTAACTGCAAGCATTGCAAAGCAATCACTAGCCTGCTATTCAATGGAGTGGGTGTGTGGTCCCAAGTCTGTGTTTAAGGGTCTCTTTTCCAAGCTTTAAAGGATAAACATTCAACATTGGCCACGCTTTCAATCCAGCATGACTTCTGAATCCTAAAAAAAAACAGGAAACTCAGAACTGGGAAATCTGACTTCAATGAGTTCAAGACAACTGGGAACTGTAAATCGCGAACTCTGGCCTCTTTGTAATGACTGACGTCATTATGATTCAACCTTGTTTTTCTCAGAGTTCCCAGTTGTCTTGAACGCACCATAAATCCAGAGAATGAGTTTGATGACAAAGTATTATGACAAAATATGCCCACAAAGGACCACCTTGCAGTTCAACTGAGCAAAGCACAACAACGTGCGTCCAAAAATGTTTTGTATGCAGCTGCATAAAATATGTAATATGCCAGGGAGATATGTATACTGTAGCTAAGAAAGTATTACTATGTGTATGTGTAGTAACCTGATAGAAGCCCATGTCCCTCATCATAATAATTTGGTCCCTTTCCCCCTCTTAGCTTAGCCTACTGTTCTGACTTGGTGGTGCACATGTAGCCTATGTAGCCTGTTTTAAAGAAATGTAATCCTTGAATATTGTAAGAGCTTTCATTGTCTGCTTATATGCCCCCTTTATTTATCCTACGGTTCTGACTTGATGTACAGGAAGAACACTGTAAGAGCGGCCCATGTTCTGAATTCTGTCACTGTACATTTCAAAATTGCTGAACAAATTGTTATATTGACTATGTCCTTCCTAGCTTGCTCATTAATGTCTTAATCGAAATTACGTATTTCCTCTTATCCGTTTGTCGTCCCCTTATGACATAGTTTGTACATCTCAATTGTCAGTAGAAACCACATTTGTTTAAGCAAGTCAGCCATATCAGCTATGTTTTTTTAAGGCAGTAAATTATGCTGAATTAACTGTTTTGCTGCCAGTCAAGACTCTGCTGATAACAAGATGTAGCAGTGGTAAGGTGTTGGGACTGCTGTTGGGACTCTGCTGTTGGGACAGCTTTATGTAGGCCCTAACAGTTTGTGGGCACCGTTTGTCACCGTTATAGTGCAATTAATGTATTGTTTAGTGTTGTGTAGTGGCATTGCTGGCATTCATCTAAAACATTATTATTTTTTGCCCCACCAAGATTTACATGCTAAAATCGCCACTGGATCTATAAAAGCATAGGTGTTACTCAGATCACCTTGGGTGTGTTGCTGTGCTGTACACTGAGTAGACAGACTGTATGTCTACTGTTGAATAAAGACGGCGTATAAAACAAACGGTTGAACATTCATTGTAAAAAATAGTCACAGACTTACTTTCCGAGGATATTTGTTTGGCACAAATAGCCTTTTTCGGTGTTGAAGTCATGCAGGGTCCATAATCTTAACTGACTTGCCTAGTTAAATAAAGGTTTAATAAAAATAAAAAATAAAAATGTAATTGAACCTCGAAGTATGATAGTATGCTACACCTTATGCGCCTGACGTCACGTTATTGAAATCAGCGGCTGTGCGCGAGCGAACAGTCAGTAGCTTAAATACCAGCAGCAGCGGCAGGTGCAGTTGTAGACGCTACACAAACAATAGCACACTGTTATGGGAACCGTTGGATCTCGCTGGTAGGACGAAAACAATGGTCAACAACATGTGTTGTTTTGTTTCGTAGGCTACACTGCGTGGTGGGAAGGGAACGTTTCTTAGAAGTTGAAGCTATCAAGCTATTTTGTTTGTTTTAATTTAAGAATGATGAATAATTCCGCCAATGACACTGGCTCGAACATTTTAGAACTACTCCAACCGCTCTGTGTCACCTACAACCACAGCACTTTCCCACCTCTGCGACTAGAATCCAAATCCCTGGTCACTTCCGCCACTATGTTCGCCGTAGGAGTCCTGGGGAACCTCATTGCCATTGTTGTGTTGTGCATCTCAAAGAAAGAGCAGAAGGAGACCACTTTCTATACTCTGGTTGTTGGAATGGCTATCACGGACCTGTTGGGCACCTGTTTCACCAGCCCGGTGGTTATCGCCACCTACATAGCCCAGAGGTGGCCCGGCGGAGAACTACTGTGCGATTTATTCTCCTTCTCTATGCTCTTTTTTGGCTCGGCTGGAATGTCCATCCTGTGCGCAATGGCAGTTGAACGATACCTGGCCATAAACTACGCATACTTTTACTCTCACTACATTGACCGGACAATGGCGCGTTTCGCGCTCATGGGCATCTACCTGTCCAACATTGTGTTGTGTATCATGCCCAGCTTTGGGTTCGGGAAGCACATGCGCCACTTTCCGGGCACTTGGTGTTTCTTGGACTGGAGGGCGACGGACCCCCTCGCCGCCTCGTACTCGTTTCTTTACGGTGGGTTCATGTTGCTGTTGATTGCGGTGACAGTTCTGTGCAACTTCGCAGTGTGTCTGTCACTTGTGGGGATGAGCAAGAAGACGCGGATAGTGAGAGCGAAGGTGTCCGCGCAAGGTGGCTCACGGCGCGGGTTCCTGCCTTCGGTCACCAGCGTGTCTGCGGCTGAGATCCAAATGTTCTGGCTGCTAATATTTATGACCATCGTTTTCCTGGTGTGCTCCATTCCTTTAGTGGTAAGTAATAGGCATTCTATGGAAATGTCATTTAAGGTATTACACATGCGTTATGTCATGGGCATGAGTTTAAAATATGGACAAAGCTATGCAACACATACATAAATTAATATAATATTGCTGGAAAATGGTTTGCTTTATCCACATTGTGAATACTACTTTTATATATTCTCTCAATCTGACAGGTGCGCATCTTTGTAAACCAGCTGTATGGTCCTGCCTACATCTGTGCTGGAGTGAAACCGGATTACCGCAGTGATCTGATGGCCATCCGCTTCGCCTCGTTCAACCCCATTCTGGACCCCTGGGTCTACATCCTCTGTCGGAAGAACCTGTTGGTCAAGGGCTGTGAGAGGATAAATGAGACAGTTGGAAAAGTCAAGGCGGGCCCCGGGCGTAATTTAGGTTGTGTTGGCACTGGCGGTCAACATTCACCCCTGTCATTTGATTACAGCAACGAGACCAGTTATGTGTCATTACGCACAACCAACTACAGAAATGACTTGGAGAACCAGGTTACCACCAAAAGTAAGTCATTTACTGACTTTACCATGCGACAAGCCTGGGACTTTGACATGGCGCGGGATAACTTTCATCCATTTAGTGTCGACCAAACTGCTGTGCTCGGCTTCCAGGCAAAACTTGCTGTGGTGTCCAAACCGGCCATGATGGCGTCACTGCTCGGAGGCAGTAAGTGCGCACCAGCAGGTCTCCATGGCCATGTCAGTAAAGTGGACATAGTCACCTGTACCTTCAGCACACCTAGCTCCTGTCAGTCAGATAAGTGCCTCTGAACAACTGTAGGACTGTGGTATCCTATGTTTTCACACTTATCGACTTTAACAGCAAATGTCTGAGATGCTGACAGCCAGACCGACACAGTATATTTAACCCAGCAAACAGGGAATGTCCTAAGGACGTCCAGGGGACCAAGACACAACCTGTTGACGTTCCGGGGATGTCCTATACGACTCATTTTTGTTTGCAGGGACCTTGATGTAGCCTACACGTGACAGACTGGGCTTCTGCACACAGAGATCTTCAATGTGATTGTATTAATCATACCATATGGGTACAATAGGCACCTACTTGCCTTCACAACAGCATTCTCTTTATACTTGTTGAATTCAATGAATTTAAGAATGTCATTTTTACAGTGGTCCCTTTTTATAGGATCTTCTTGATATATTCAGATGTCAGTCTTTGAGTGAAACAAATATGTATGTTTTTCTGTAAAGGGATGCTCACAAGTTACAACTCAATGCTGCAGGCAGTACTGCACTGGCTTACTCCTCGATCACATGGACAGCGTCATTGCATTTTGGTACATCAGAAGTACATTCATTTCCAATGGAATGCTGCATTTGCCTTGCAGCATTGGGTTGCAGAGGCAGTTGCAGTGCGTAGACTTTACAGAAATAGTAGCAAAAGGTGATTGTTGAAATTCTCTTGCACACATATCCAGTGAAAATGTTGGATCACATAATGAAAAAGTTTGACTGCAGAATATATTACGCAGCATTGATGCGATGACACTGTCGGTCTGATTGAAATGTTGATTAAGTAATTGGAAGTGCTGCTTTTTTCTGTGCCATACCTGTGTTGCATGCAGGGAATAGTAACTGAATGTATCAACATGTCAAACTTTGTTTTGTACTGTTGAATATTTTTGATAACTTAATAACTGTGAGTGATGATCAACTTTCCTATTTAAATGTGTTTTAAAACTATTGGAAAATTAATTGTGATCTCGTGTGAAAAAGTCTTTAGTATTGTGCTTTTTTGAATTAATGGGGAATTAAAGCATCTGAACAGCACAACTTGTTCTGTCATGGATGTTTAACTAAATGCAGTTAATGAGTAGTGAGTGAAGGACATAATAAGCATATTACGGAAAGCACACATGTTAAGGTGATCAAGCTCAAACAGAATCAGTTCCGACAACAGTTACGAGTCATGGTGACATCAGGTGACTTGTCATCAAGCTTTGTGGTCCAATCTATTAAATGAAGCATGGGCCATTTATGTATTTGTTGAGGTCTTATTTATTGTCTTTCTCTTTTTCTGAAAACAAAATCAATGAACACTTGTGTTGAGAGACCATCAACTTGATAATGGTTACACGCTGCGAGCATTGATGAAAATTCCTATGGACTATTGAGGTGAAGACAGTGTGATGCCCTCTTCAGATGAATAGTTTGAACTGAACATCTTCCTCTCAGGTTGCTGCATTTATGTATCTAACCTGTAGGGAGCACTATGACACAAGGAGAACTACTAGTAAAACCACTAACTGAAAAGGACAGTACAGCCAACCTGGAAAAAGTGCTTAAAATAATGTGTGCTAAAGGCTGTCATCCATGCTAGATCAAACAATGATGGGGTGGTACACAAAGTTAGGCTGGATGGCACGTGAAATTTAGATTATTAAGGATTATTGACCTTGTGGTCAAAGTTGAAATCTGGTGAAAATGGACAGAAATTGTCACAACTATCCTGGATTATCAAACATAACCACTTAGACTATGGAATGGATGCATTATTAGTTACTTTCATACAGTTTAGCATATCAATACAAACTGACTAATCATTTATACATACTTAGACTATGGAATAAACATATACTTATTATGCTTTAAGCTATTCATACAAGAAAAGCATAATTTCCATCATTTTGGTCAAACTTGAGCTTTAGCCAACAAAAACACTTTTCTCAGACAGTGTAGGTCCCCCTAACTACTCAGAAAGAAACCTCTGAACAATAAGCACTTTACCTTGTGAGGATTGGGCATTCTGAGGCAGAGATACTGGAACTAAGGGGTCAGGTGTAAATAAACATGTTTTAGTTACTGATAGATTTGAACCATTTTAACTAAATGGTACAGTAACAATTTACTTGACACCCAGTGTCATAACATGTTATGACACTTGTCATAACCATGTCATAATATGTCATAACAGCTGACATAACTTATCATAACCTGTCATCATATGGCCATAACACTGTCATGACTAATATATTTACACCTGTTGTGTTAACTTATGACTGGTTATGACACCAACATAAGTGTCAAAACCCACATTTATTTTTATTTTTTTCTTAAATCCTTTGTTGTTGTAATGATTTCTTTACAGTCATGTATTTTTGCATCATATTTTAAAAAACACTTTGACACTTTATGACTATCAGCCAGATAGGCCTATCACGTAGATGCCCTTATATCAGTCATCAGTCAAAAAGAGGGTGTCTTGTCCTGCTCCTGTAATCTACTCCTGCATTCATCCCAGTCATCAGCAACAGAGCATTGGGGTAGGTGCATGTCTGACATCAATGTGTGTGCAATTACAATTTAATATGGTCAATTTCAAAACATTTTATATAACATAAACATACTGTTGACACATGGTGTAATGGAATGTTTTGACTTGTGTGGTAGGTTTAGTGAGTTTTTACACTCTTATGTAGGTGTCATAACCAGCCATAAAATAACGCAATATACAGTATGTCACAACAGGTGTAAATATATGTGTCATGACAATGTTATGACAATATTATAACAGGTTATGTCAGCTGTTATGACATGGTTATGACTGTGTCATAACGTGTTATGACGCTGGGTGTCAAGTAAAGTGTTACCTATTAAATATAAAGAAAAAATAAATGTACTGTATATGCCATCTACACTGATTAAAGTGGATTACTGTAATTTATGACAAACAAAAGAATACACATAATTTCTAAAGCATTTGATGACATCTGCTCTGTGGTACCATTCTATGGGAATTTAGCCACCCTCTAAAGTTTGTCAGGATAAAAACATCCAAGACAAATGTGTCATGAAGGGCCATCCATTAGCGTTTTAATATAATATTTAACGAATCGCATGTTTATTTAAAAAAATGTATTTAACCTTTATTTAACTAGGCAAGTCAGTTAAGAACAAATTCTTATTTACAATGACGGCCTACCTCAGCCAAACCCAGACGACGCATTATAATTTTCACAATTTCACAGTATTATTCCAACCTCATAGTGTGGAAATATTCACAGAGTGTACAAAACGTTAAGGACACCTTCCTAAATTGTGCTAGTAATGCACATGACAGCACAAAAACATCTCATAAAAGTAATGATGTTTTTGTTTGGTTAGCTTTTGGAAACGTTAGCTAACGCATAGAACTTTCCCTGACATCACACTTATAATAATTTTCAAATTAACTGATATCGTCGGATGGCTAGTATTCCATGTCTGCGGATACGTTGTCTCCTAGCAAAGAAACGAAATGCAATCATAATTGACTGAAGTGCATATAATGCACACACAACAGCTACTGGTGGTTCCATGATGACTGAAAACACAACCGTGGGACGAATGACTGACACATTTCTGGGCAAGGGTGGCCCATTTAAAATTCATTCATTCTTCCCTCACCCCTTGCCCTGCAAGTGGCAACTCTTCAGACGTCATCAGAAGTGTCCACTTAGTTTGAGGGGTGAGGGGAGAAGATGTGTCTTTTAAGTGTTTGGAATGCACCCACTATCATGGAAAGGGCAGGTGTCTTTAATGTTTTGTACACTCAGTGTATATAAAACACAGGGAAATCACATTTTCGGCTGTACTGGGCCTTTAAAGCACAACAGTATGTATACATTAGTAAATAGTCAGTTTGAATCTACGTTAATTAATTTGGAGTTTGGCTACAAACTCAATACCTTTCTCGTTGTTATTTTTGACACGGTAGCATCACTACTAGGTACACAATAAAATATAAACCTGAGATATATTTATTGAAAATTATCCAAATGGATCACCATATCCAAATGTTTATATTTATTATATCTAAAGGCAATTTGTTACATATGATAATAAAACACTAATGGTTGGAATAAGTGTTTTTATCCTGACAAGGGGGTGGCTAAATTCCCATAGAATGGTACCGCAGAGCAGATGTCATCAAATGCTTTAGAAATAATGTGTATTTATTTTTGTGTCATAAGTTACAGTAATCATCTTCAATAACCTGTCATCATGGATTCTGAGTATATTTATGGTATATACATTTATTTTGTCTTTATATTCAATGAAAATCAGTACCTCAAAAATCTCAACTTTGACTGCATTTACACCTGACCCCTTAGTTCCAATATCTCTGCCTCAGAATGCCCGAAGGTCAAGTGCTTATTGTTCAGAAGTTTCTTTCTGAGTAGTTACAGTAGAGGCGATCTATACTGTCTCAGAAAAGTATTTTTGTTTGCTAAAACCGAAGTTTGACCAAAATGAAGGAAATTATGCTTTTCTTATGTACATGCCTGGCTTAAAGCTCTCTGGCCAGAAAGTCTGATTCTTACGAGGTAAAGTTTTCCTGGTCCAGTGGGGTCTCCCGCAGTGATCTGAGAGGGTCTACATAATCTGAGAATAGTCCTTAGTGGCACTACAGACCACAGCTGTAGCGTAACACATCTGAATTGTAATATTTTCTGTATATTTGCATGGTTTAAAGCATAATAGTTATATGAAAATTAACTAACAATAAGTGTTTATGTTTAATAATCCACTCAAATTTCACATGACATAAGGCCTAACTAGCATGTGTGACAATCTTTAACAAGCATATTATTTTTCAAGTACCTTTTCCAGTTTGGCTGGTCTACTACCAATGGTACATTTACAATAGTATTAGGGCTGGATTAAATCTGTATCGCAAAAGTATAGCGAAAGATTATAGATCTATTGAAATTTAAAGGCAATGTACCTGTGTTTACGGAGACTGCATTCACGGTAAACGCTGCATATGTCAGCTCATTCGGAAAATACCTTAACATTTTTGTGTGGATCTTCTACGATACGGATTGAATCCAGCTCTTAATTTTCAACCCTCGCCTCTATTTCAGCATTGATCTGAAAGATCATATGATGGTGTGATATACTGTAGAACTCTCAACTTGCAGCCAAGCAGCGGTGAAGTGATGGTAAGGGGTGAATCTTAGAAATAATAAGCAATCCACTGTATATTTAGAAATACTTTATTCCTACACAGAATAATGTAATTGTTGTACAAAAATAAAGGAAACCATTTCAATAATAATAATAATATTAATAATAATAATAATAATAATAATGTTGACTGTAATTGGTGAAATACTGAAACAACAATGAAAAACTCAACTAAGCTTGTAACCTGGTTAGGTTTTCAGCCACAAGACTATTTCCTTCCTTTGTGTGAAATGAAACATATTGCATGTTGAGTTCCTTGCCACTTGTTCTAATATTTTTGAAGTTTCAAAACCCCAAAACCTAACAAAATTCAAAGTCAAAGGATGCAGCCCCCGGGATATGTGATCATGACAATAAATATAAATCTACAGTCCATAAAAACAACCTCATGTGAAACAACAATAAATAAATAACTTATCTGTAATAAATATGTTGACTATAATGCACTAATGCAAAGAGATGCATGGCATCAATTTGGTAGAATTCAAGAGAACATTGAAAAATGCAATTATGGTATGGAATATCCCTGTTGAGCGTGTCTACCTGTGGTCAAATGCAATGAGATATGGTCCACTTTTAGACCTTTGAGTCAATATTTTAAATCAGTACTCCAGGTCAGTCTTATACCTATCCCAACTGCTGTAAATATTAAGATCCCACTATTGTGTGGTCACCATCTTGTTATAAACTGTTCACAGAGACTCTCTTGCCATTCAGTCATGACAGTCTCTCATTGCCACCAAATCCACTTATTCCTCTACAGAATCTCCATCCTGCTTTGTACTGGGGACCAGCCCTGCTGCATATGTTTCATAGCGGCTACTTCTGCCCTTCCAGAACCCAGAGGCTCTCCCTAGACCCAGCCTAAACGACGAGCCACCATCTGTATATTCTCAGGCAGGGGTGAGTGATAGCCGGTTGCCACCCTCCCCTATTTATCCTTCTCCAGGCTGGCTCCCTCAGCCCATACACATGCAGCTGGCCGCCGACAGCGACTGGATGGTCTGCCACGTGGTGTGGGCGTCCATGAAGGACACTGGCTCGTAGCGGTCAGGCCGGCAGCAGGGATGGGCACTGACCCGCCGGGAGGTCCTCCGCGGCAGGGATCCGTTCTCCATCAGGGCCCATAGAGCCAGGTCATAGTTGGTCCTGGACGACTGGCAGGAGCCCACGCAAAACCTGAAGAGGACGATCTCGTCCGAGTCGAAGCCCAGTCCCAAGTCCCTCACCCGCATCTCTCGTTTCTCCACCCTGCAGTCTGGGCTGCTCTGCTGGAGCTGCCTGGCCTGTCCCTTTCCCTTTTTATTCCTCTCTTTCTCTTTCTTCTTCTTCCTCTTCTTCTTCTTCTTCTTGGGCGAGCCTTTTGGTTCGGCGTCTGAGGGGTCAGAGTTGCGGGGGGAACGTCCCACCCACTGGCCACTGGGGCGGTCGTCCGCTTCGTCAATAACGGAGAGGTCTGAGAGAGAGAGAGAGAGAGAGAGAGAGAAAGAGAGAGAGTGAGAGAGATCACCCTTTTTTTTACGCTTTCCTATTCATGGAGAACATCATGCTTGATTAACAAGTGCAAGACTTAAATTGAAGGCACGGTTGAAAATGTAGAAATCTAAAAGGCACTTCATGTTTCCACTCTTACCAGAGAGGCCATGCCAGGGGGAGTACGGGTCACTCTCCTCCTCTGGTTCCTCATCCACCTCAGGTAGAGTGTCTGGGAGCTGCCTCTCCCGCATCCCTCCCACCAGTCCCACAGCCTGGACAGAGTCTGCCCCCAAACCAGTGCCCATACGGGCCCCCTCCACCAGGGGCAGCAAAGAGACCACCACCCACAGCACCACCTACAAAAGCGGACAGTAGTTCATGGGAGATGGTCCACAGAGCAGAGAAACAACACAGCCAACAGTATGACAACTATAACAAGGAGGATGATGATGATGATGATGAGATGATGTTGGAGAGGATGAGCTGATGTTGGAGAGGATGAGATGATGTTGGAGAGGATGAGATGATAGGTGATGATAATAGATGTAGATGATGATGATAAAAATGATGATGAAGGTGGTGGTGCTGGTGATGACGAAGGTGATGATAATGATGGTAAAGATAATAAGTCACCAAGAAGCAGAACGAGTCACTCACCTTCCAGTTCCTCAGGTGGTGAGGGGTGCCTGCTGACGGCATTGCGGTAACCCCCGGTCTGTCCCTCCTCCTCGTCCTCCCTCTTGGTTCACCTGGAGGGAAAGCAGAACAAGGCCTCGCTCTGTCAATTGTCCCGATCTCAAGAACACACTCTGAAAAGAATAACATAAACTAACTGCACAACGTGATGTGGCCTGCGATAACGTATCCATGTTCACTAATACTGTACAAAAACACCCTTTCAGCCCTTTAACAACCCGACGTGTCACATCAATCACGTCCTCAATGCGAAGGATATGTTTATTGTTACTGAGGTAAAAAGGCTAGTGTTTGCTGCCGGGTAGTGCAGCTAGTGTCGGCTTGTCTGTACATACAGCCTACAAACAGCTCCTGTCCAGTGACAAAGGCTACCTTCAGTCAGATACCTGTCAAGGGCATTCTTTATTTAGGAGGAGGTAGGGCTGCTTCTGTAAAAGGGGCACCGGGGGAAACAACAGAGATGAGTAGGTGGTGATAAGGGGTGCAAGCATCGCAGATGTTTATATACGAGGTGTACAGTGCGACCGGGTTAGCTGTATTTCAATGGTAGCAGCACACGCCTTACCCAAGGGCTGTTACTGTAAAGAACCCTATAAGGCTCAAACACAAATTTGACTGGGGTTCAGAACATCCGCTAAAGGTCCCTGGTTCGATCATCTGTTTCGGCAATAAATTTGAGGTTAATGGTACAGGTAAACAAACAAGTAAATAGCGCTAATAGAGCATATCAGATTAACAGCCTAGCTGTTAAGAGAGTTGACTAGGTGAAACATTGGTCAATGTGCCCTTGAGCAAGGCACTTAACCCTAATTTCTCCTGTAAGTTGCTCTGGATAAGAGTGTCTGCTGAATGACTATAATATTTAAAACCAATGGGTGTTTGTTCCACGTAATTTGTTAAAACAGTCAAGCATGCTAGAACAGCAGAGCATTAAATTCATCAATTGACCTCAGAAACGCAACAGAAACCAGTGCTTCCATCTTTCTCTCCAAAGAGATGAGTTGCCACTTATTAGTCGTGAACTCATCTAGGAATACCAGAACTAAAATCACACGTGTCTCTCTGCTCTCCATACGCATCCCAGCTGAAGTGCCATGTAAGTAACACCTTAAGAAATGTTAATATGCGGAGGGATTGACTGGAAACAACTCCAGTTCTCCAGAGAATCTTAATTTGATCTCTTCTGGAAATGTTAAAGCCCATACGATGAACACAGCCAAACTTGGTTAGTTTCGACATCAACAGATGTTATGGCGAAACGAGACTCAGTTCATGAAGAACAAAAACATTGACACATAACATACGGTGTTGGCAAAATAGTACAGCAAATTCTGTAAAAACGAGCATAGGCCTATATAAGATACATAAACAGTCATCTATCATCTACCAGATAGACGCGATAGCCTGGTAGCTGAACTAGAGCGGGTCATGAAGGTCCATGGTAAGGTATGTAAACTCTGCTGCTCTTCAATGTTTCTAAATACAACCCTCAGGGTACGTCCCAAATGGCACCCTATTCCCTTTGTAGTGCATAGGACTCTGGTCAAAAGAAGTGCAATATAAAGGGAATAGGGTGCCATTTGGGACACAGATTTAGTCTAAATTCCTAGACAATCATTGTGATGCCATCATTAGTCAGGATGATGGAGGACTAAGAAGAGTACAGTACAAAGGTTACGATAGGGTCTGTGTATGCATCTCCAACATGCTGCAGAAGATTCCAGAAGCTTGACTATATCAATATAGTTAATATATAGACCTTATAGACCTTGAAGTAGTTGTTCTCCTTGCGCTGCAAGGGCCGCAGCTTTTATGGAGCGATGGGTAACAATGCTTCGAGGGTGACTGTTGACAATGTGTGCAGAGGGTTCCTGATTCGAGCCCAGGTAGGGGCTAGGAGAAGGACGGAAGCAAAACTGTTGTGTGTGTGTGCGGAGGAGAGAGACTGCAATCCAAAACTAGGCAGCAAACTCGCCAACTCCCTCTCCTCTAAACTGATTTAAAAGCTGTCCATTAAGAGAGAGAGAGAGAGGCTAAAAGGGCTTTTTCAACAGATCCCCTCTCGGTCCCTTGAGAGGCCTTGTTCTGTGTCCTTAATGCCACAGCTGGGAGCTCCTTTAGCCCTGTACGCTGGGTGTCTATGTGGACCTGTCTGCCCGGCTCACTTCACCCCACCACTCTGGAGCTGTTTACAGTCCAATGCCTCCAGACCCTCAGGGTAGAAGGTGGAGGTGGGCTGCTGAGATTTCTGAAGACCTCAAGAGCCTGTGCTCATGGTGTGTGTGTGTGTGTGTGTGTGTGTGTGTGTGTGTGTGTGTGTGTGTGTGTGTGTGTGTGTGTGTGTGTGTGTGTGTGTGTGTGTGTGTGATGTGCCTCATTGGTCTGATTGAAGGGCTTTGGTATGGTCAGGAGCCTGTTCATCTGCAAAACGGCAATAGGAGAGTCGATTGCTTGTAACATTTGTTCTTGTCAGGCTCTGGCCATAGAGAAGCTTTGCTTCTCTATATTTCTATGGTCAGAGTCTGGCAGATCTATCATTTCTATTTCTGTCTGGTGTGTGTGTGTGGGATCCCTAATTAGAGGCAGCTGCTATGCATTACCTCTAATTAGGGATCTTACTTATATGTCTGTGTTCCACTCCGTTGGCGTGGTTCATTGTTGTTATGTTATGTTGTCTCGTGTTCGTGTTACGTGTGTCCTTTCATTATATATTATCATTTGTTATTTTGTATAGTTCGTCAGTTCATTAAATAAAGATGTCGAACTATGGATACGCTGCGCCTTGGTCTCTCTACACACCCGAACGTGACAGTTCTGAGTAAGGTTAAGTTTGCACTGATATAGGGAGAATAATGTAAGCTCTCCTTATTAAAAACAGTTGTATTAAACTGTTAATGGATAATTACACATTAATTGATATTTGCTCAGGCCTTGCACCCAAAACTAATATATGGACAAATTACATTGGTCGAACATAAACGTGTTTCACATTATCATCACCGAGTTCGGTAGCTAGCTATATGGTTACAGTGGCTTCAGAAAGTATTCACACTATTCCAGGATTTGTTGTGTTATAGCCTGAATTTAAAATTGATTACATTTAGATTTGTTGTCACTGGCCTACACATAATACCTCATAATGTTGGAAGTGGAATTATGTTTTTATTTTTACAAATTCATTAAATATTAATAGCTGAAATGTCTTGAGTCAATATATGGCAAACCTAAATAAGTTCAGGAGTAAAAATGTGCTCAACAAATCACAATACGTTGCATGGACTGCCTCATCTCTGTACCCCACACACACAATTATCTGTAAGGTCCCTCAGTCAAGCAGTGAATTTTAAACACAGATTCAACCACAAAGAGCAGGGAGGTTTTCCAAAGCCTCGCAAAGAAGGGCACCTATTGGTAGATAAAAACAAATAAAAAGCTGACATTGAATATCCCTTTAAACATGATGTTATTAATTACACTTTGGATGGTGTATCAATACACCCAGCCACTACAAAGATACAGGCGTCCTTCCTAACTCAGTTGCCGGAGAGGAAGGAAACCACTCAGGGATTTCACCATGAGGCCAATTGCAACTTTAAAACAGTTACAGAGTTTAATGGCTGTGATATGAGAAAACTGAGGACCCTACAATACTTACCTAATTGACAGCGTGAAAATAAGGAAGCTTGTACATAATAAAAATATTCCAAAACATGCATTCTGTTTGCAACAAGGCACTAAAATAATACTGCAAATAGTGTGGAAAGGTAATTCACTTTATGTCCTGAACAGTTTTGACTTACATTGCTTGAACATCTATGGCAAGACCTGAAAATGGTTGTCTAGCAATGATCAACAACCAATTTGACAGAGCTGAAAATAACAGTTGTCAAATGTTGCACAATCCAGGTGTGGAAAGCTTATAGAGACTTACCCAGAAAGACTCGCAACGGTAATTGCTGCCAAAGGTGCTTCTACAAAGTATTGACTCAGGGGTGTGAATACTTATATAAATTAGATATTTCTGTATTTCATTTTCAATAAATTAGCAAAAAATTCAAAAAACATGTTTTCACTTGTCATTATGGGGTATTGTGTGTAGATGGGTGAGAAAAAAAATGTTATGTAATATTTTTTTGAAATCAGGCTGTAATCCATCACTTCCATAGATTTCTAGCTAGCGGTGGCTAAAGTTTAAGTTTGTCGTGGCTGCAAGAAAACCGAACCATTGATTACAGTCTCTCCTGGCCGATAAACTACTTACAAGGTGAGGAACCATCTAACATCAAGTTGTGAAATCTTGAACTTCCCCTTTAACAGCCCACATCCCATCTCTCCAGAACAGTGCCCTCTCCTATAATAGAGGTGTTCTATCCGCCAGCTCTACCTGTCACAAACAGAGGCCTGCTGCATGGGGGTAGGGAAAGGACCTCACTAAATCACTGCTGCAATAAAAGACACCTGGGAAGAAAGAGGAGAAGAGGAGATGCAGAGTACTAGCCACCGCCGCCGGGTCCTTGCCTGATCATTACCAGACACACTTTTATCTGGGGGGTACACAAACTCCCATAACACCTACGATGATATACTGTACACGGCATACGTGTTCCTTCTGGTTCCTGTGCAAACCTGTTGTGATATGTACAGTTCACGTCCAGTCAGAACAGACAATTTGTACGTCTGGCGGTTTACTACATGTTTGTTTGCTTTTCCGTTTTTAGACTGTGCTGGTAGAAAACCCACAAACCCCACACGGTCCTTATGTGTTAAAGTGTCGGGTTTGAGTTCGATTCCCCCCTACTACTCTGACCACACTGATTGCACTGCTGCGCCAGATGTGCCCTTCTAACTGCTGCTAGACTAGACTGCATGTCAGCAGCAACATAACCAGAGGGTCTGAATACGCTGCATAATCCCCTAATCCCTTCCAGGCTGGAGAGGAGAAGTGGTAATTACTCGTTAGTGCCAGTTTCCACTCTTTAGCCGAGCTGTCACCGGTGGAAAACCCACAGAACGCAGCCAAAATGAGAAACAGATAGTTGGGGATGTTTGCGGCTCGGATAACCCTAGTCAGAACCGGCAATCAGAAGGTGTGGACACTTCCCTGGACAGGCTATCCCTGAAGGAGATGCTAGCTAGAGTATCCAGATGGATGATGTCAGTGGGTTTCTTGCACTGATGAGTTGCTTGAGAGTCTTCTACTGAAGACAGGGACAGTCTTGACAGATTCATACATACATGGGGGTTGTGTTTCTCAGGTGTATCACACAAAGATATTGATACACAACAGAATCGCCATTAAAGATCAAAGACAGGCTAATATGATCGGAAGCACAGATCAGTACTAAGTGTTCATACAAAAGTGCTTAGTCAAGCTGAACAGGCCCAGCCTGGTCCAAGATCTGTTTGTGCTGTCTTGCCAACTCCTAAGGTCAGTGTCATGCCAGATTGTCACATTCATTATCATGCTAGGCATTGACAAGACAGCACAAGCAGATCTGGGATCAGGATATACCAGTGCAGGGTCATTGTAAGATGAGAGATCTAGGTCTTATATTCAGGTCTAAGATTCAGGTCTAAGTGAGCAGTGGCTGACCTCCATGGCCCCATGGTTAGCATCCTCTCTTTAACACTGTAGAGGAGAGCTCTAGAATGGTCCAGAGAAACCCAGGTAATGGTGTTTTTGTTGGGGAACCAAGTGTTTGAAGTAGCATGGGCGGATTAGTACCCTCACCCTCAGGCCTGAACCCCTGTCCCTCTCAGAGATGCTGTGGAGAGGAAAATAAGACTCTCCAGCCTCTTATTATAGGGAACAGAGTCCAGGGGTGGGCGTTAGAATGTATCCTCTAGATTCTAGAAGGACATTAGCCCCACCCCTAACCTTAACCTAAATGGGACTGAGCCACGCCCACTGTTCTGATTGGTTCTTTGGTCAATTTGCTTGGCTCTGTATGCGTCTTAATACCCATAAAACCTAGTGGCCAACCGGGATATTGTTTTAATGTGGCTATCATACAGAACTACAAATGCCATGATGCTCTGGATGAGACTGCCGAATCGAGGTAAAGGTAAGAATCTCTGAATGAACTATCTAATGTTAACTACATTTAGTAATGAATAAATTGGCTGAATTTACTTAAATGTACAAATCTGTGAACTCTCTTGGGCAAGTTTTTAATTTACACAATATCTGTTAGCAAAGGTGTCAGCTAAAGATGACGTGCAGGAGCTTGCAGGGATTTGTAGTCTTGCATGATGTCTACTTTGATGCTAATTAGAATTTTCGAATCGGAGAGTTTATAGAGCCGACTATATTGATAAAAGTAACGTGGTACGAGAGAGATTTACACAGTTATCAAAACGTCACACAAAACACAGCCCTTACTTTAAGTGTTTATAAAATCCCCTATGGGAAAAATGAATGGTGGAAAAACGATTGGAACTATTTCCCTGTTGGGTATTATGATACCTCCACTCTGGGGCTCTATTCTAACTGAAATAAATGTACTACTGTGGGAGTTTTCCATGTGAAAGTAATGTCTGCCTTTCTTTCTACTAAGTCGGCCGCTGGGTCATTGGAAAGTTCAATTTATTTGAATTTATTTGACAGTTTTCTTGAGATCTCATCGCAACCAATTATGGACTACAACTTCATTTGACCAAGACGCTGCATGTAACGGTTCTGCCTTTGTTTCTTTCTAGCACACTCCCTTGTCCCTATAAGATCCCAAATTCCAAGCTGATTAATGCCGATTAAGAGGGAGTCACAGAAAAAAGAACACTTGGGTGAACCTCACCTTAAATGGGAACACATTAAGATGTGTTATGGCAGCGATAGAGGATAGGATTTCAGATGACAGGTTTTGTGAGCGCTACAATCTGCTGGAGTCACATCAGCAGGCAAAAGTGGGAGAGTGAGAAAGGAGGAAAATGTTGGAGACAATATATGCAGGGATATCTACAAAAAACGGAAAAGCTCAAACATAATTGTTCTCAATATGTCGACTTCTCTTTTTAAAATCGCACACCCTTGTTTGTTTTACTATCCTTGTGGGGACCAAACAATTGATTCTAATTCAAAATCATATTTTCCCTAACCCTAAACCTAACCCTTTAAACCCTGACCATAACCTTTACCCCAATCCTAAATCTAACCCTACACCTAACCCTTTAAACCCTGACCTTAACCTTTACCCCAATCCTAAATCTAACCCTACACCTAACCTCAAAACCCTAGTCCTAATTCTAACCTCAACCCTGAATCTGGCAAAACGTCCCTTATTGTCCTAAAATCAACCCCCCCCCCCCAAAACCAAACTTCCTCTCTCCTCTCCCTCAACATCTCATGTCTCATTTCTTCTAATTAAGTTCAGTGTGGTCCAGACCCAGGGAAAGCTGGCCATTAGTGCGTCAGTTCATCTGGATGAACAAACGCCCTGCAAAGCGTTTCCGTGTCGCTCGCTTGTCTTGAGCCCCAGACGGGCTCTAGTAATGACCTGCTGGCCCGGTAGTTCAAAGCAGCCCATGACACCATGATGAATGAAGCTGACCCAGCAATTTTGGAAGAATACAGCTTATTGTATCAAAAAAGTGCTCGCAGCCACAAGCACTGCAGTGCAAACACTGCTAGTTAACATTCTTCCGAATTCAAGAGCAAATTTGTAAGAGTGAGATCTTGCGATAAAAACAGGAGTTTTGCTCCGTGTTTCATCAGTGTTTTGAACTGTGGTAACTATCGCTTTGTTCTAAATTTAAGTCTGTTTGAAGAGCCAACAAATCAGCAATAGACATTAAGTGCAATAACACAGGTATAATACTGGTATACTTAGCAGTATGTTCCAACGTAAAAAAAAAAAAATAGAAATTCCTTTTGGTCAGATCATGCCCCCTTCACTTTACCCCAAAATACGTATTGTAGCTCAATGAGTTCATTAAACAATTCCAGACTGAGGTAGGTTGCCCTGTGGCACTCAAGGTTGCATAACCAATCTCCCTCATTACTTACACACTCTTACAGACAAGGGAAGCCAGACAAACCTTCCCTGTGTAGACTTCTACATAGAAATCTATTACAGTGGATTTATAGAGTATAGACCTTACAGAAATTCTGAATTCAAAATGGATTAAATGTATCATTTTTCTCACCCATCTACACATAATACCCCATAATGACAAAGTGAAAACATGTTTTTAGAAATGTTTGCAAATGTATTGAAAATTAAATACACTACAGTATATACACAAAAGTATGTGGTCACACCTTCAAATTGAGCACACAGCCATGCAATCTCCATAGACCAAACATTGGCAGTAAAATGGCCTTACTGAAGAGCTCTGTGACTTTCAACGCGGTACCGTCATAAGATGCCTTGCTTCCAACAAGTCAGTTCGTCAAATTTCTGCCCTGCTAGATCTGCTTCGGTCAACAGTAAGAGCTGTTATTGTGAAGTGAAAAAGTCTAGGAGCAACAACTTCTCAGCAGTGAAGGGGTAGGCCACAAACTCACAAAATGGGTCTGCCGAGTGCTGAAGCGTGTAAAAATAGTCTGTCCTCGGTTTCAACACTCACTACCAAGTTCCAAACTGCCTCTGGAAGCAACATCAGCACAAGAACTGTTCGTCGGGAGCTTTGTGAAATGGATTTCCATGGCCGAGCAGCCACACACAAGCCTAAGATCACCATGGCAAATACCAAGTGTCGGCTTGAGTTGTGTAAAGCCCAGCGCCATTGGACTCTGGAGCAGTGGAAACGCAGTCTCTGGAGTGATGAATCACGCCTCACCATCTGGCAGTCGGACAGACGAATCTGGGTTTGGCGGATTCCATGAGAACGCTACCTGCCCCAATGCATAGTGCCAATTGTAACGTTTGGTGAAGGAGGAATAATGGTCTGGGGCTGTTTATCATGGTTCAGGCTAAGCCCCTTAGTTCCAGTTAAGGGAAACCTTAACGCTACAGCATACAATTACATTCTAGGCAATTCTGTGGTTCCAACTGAGTGGCAACAGTTTGGGGAAGGCCCTTTCCTGTTTCAGCATGACAATGCCCCCGTGCACAAAGCGAGGTCCATACAGAAATGGTTGGGTCGAGATCGGTATGGAAGAACTTGACTGGCTTGCAGAGCCCTGACCCCAATCCCATCGATCATCTTTGGGGTGAATTGGAATGCCCACTGCGAGCCAGGCCTAATCGCCCAACATCATTGCCCGACCTCACTAATGCTCTTGTGACTGAATGGAAGAAAGTTCCCACAGCAATGTTCCAACATCTAGTGGAAAGCCTTCCCAGAAGAATGGAGGCTGTTATAGCAGCAAAGGGGACCAACTACATATTAATGCCCATGATTTTGGAATGAGATGTTCGACGAGCAGGTGTCCACATACTTTTGGTCATGTAGTGTATCTAATTTACATAAGTATTCACACCCCTGGGTCAATACATTGTAGAAGCACCTTTGGTAGCTTTTACAGCTGTGAGTCTTTCTGGGTAAGTCTCTAAGAGCTTTCCGCACCTGGATTGTGCAACATTTGTCATATTCTTTTCAGCTCTGTCAAATTGGTTGTTGATCATTGCTAGACAACCATTTTCAGGTCTTGCCAGGTCAAGCAGATTTAACTCAAAACTGTATCTCAGCCACTCAGGAACATTCACTGTCTTCTTGGTAAGCAACTGCAGTGTAGATTTGGCCATGTGTTTTAGGTTATTGTCCTGCTGAAAGGTGAATTCATCTCCCAGTGTCTGTTGGAAAGCAGACTGAACCAGGTTTTCCTCTAGGATTTTGCCTGTGCTCAGCTCCATTCCATTTCTTTTTTATCCTGAAAAACTCCCCAGTCCTTAATGATTACAAGCATACCCAGAGCATGATGCAGTCACCACTTTGATTGAAAATATGGCGTGGTACTCAGTAATGTGTTGTATTGGATTTGCCCCGAATGTAACATTTTGTATTCAGGACAAAAAGAGAATTGCTTTGCCACATTTTTTGCAATATTACTTTAGTGCCTTGTTACAAACAGGATGCATATTTTGTAATATTTGTATTCTGTAAAGGATTCCTTCTTTTCACTCTGTCAATTAGGTTAGTATTGTGGAGTAACTACAATGTTATGCCGTCCTCCATTTTATCCTATCACAGCCATTAAACTCTGTAACTGTTTAAAGTCACCATGGTGGCCTCATGGAGAAATCCCAATGAGGTTTTCTTCCGATCCGGCATTTGAGGAAGGACGCCTGTATCTTTGTAGTGACTGAGTATATTTATACACCATCCAAAGTGTAATTAATAAATCACCATGCTCAAAGGGATATTCAATGTCATTTGTTTTTCTTATACCCATCTACCAATAGGTGCCCTCCTTTGCGAGGCACTGGAAAACCTCCCTGGTCTTTGTGGTTGAATTTGTGTTAGAAATTCACTGCTTGACTGAGGGACCTTACAGATAATTGTATGTGTGCGGTATAAACACTATTTTTGCACACAGAGTGAGTCAATGCAACTTATTATGTGACTTATTAAGGACAATTTTACTCCTGAACTTATTTAGCCTTGCCATAACTAAGGGGGTGAAAAAAGAAAAAGAAAAACATAATTCCACTTTAACATTATGGGATATTGTGTGTAGGCCAGTGACCAAAACAATCTAAATTGAATACATTTTAAATACAGGCTGTAACACAACAAAATGTGGAAAAAGTCAATGGGCGTGAATACTTTCTGAAGGCACTGTACATTCAAATTATCTAATTTTTGCTTACCACTAGGGGGAGGGAGTAGAACTTTAATAACACTTGAGTTGAGTTACTTGCTGGTAATAAGAAATATAAACATGTTGATGCATTTAATGTTGGCATGAAACCAACTGCCTATCAGAGGCAATACAGATGGATGTTAAGATGCAACAATGAAAGAAAAGTGAAGAAGAAATGAGAGCATGTAGTGAAATACACCTCCAAACCAAACAGCACCCTCTCATTCCAATAAAGTACAAGCTTGTTTAAACAGACTATGCAGGCCACACAGAGGGAGGCTGTAGTAAAAGGGAAAAAGAGTGTCCAGTTGATCTGATCCCTAACCGGGCTGCAGACCTCCATGACCTTTGACCCGGGAAAGTGGAACTAGTGGAAGGATCACAGGAAAATGTGAGATACCTCAGGTACCACAGATCTCATGATCTCTCTCACACACACACACACACACACACACACACACACACACACACACACACACACACACACACACACACACACAAAGTGTGTTAGCTCACACACATAGTACTACCTGGGAGTGAAATAGCAAAGTAAATGGACAGTCCTAAATCTATTAGGGTTTCACTGCACGCACAGACATTGTTTGTGTATAAAAGCAGAAACCTTCCTATTGGAGGTTGGACAATATCATCTTTCTGCTCTTTTGCTGATTCCTGATTTGCTTTCTGCAACCCCTATCCATACTGGTGGATTGACATCGCCGTGTTTGAGTTTGAAATTCGGCTTCAAACTCATACAATTTGGCCCAGTTCCCTGACCTCCCCATTCTACACTGTGCTGCTGGGATACTGGATGTCCAGTAAGTTCCTGACAAAAGACAGACTAAAGCTGCCACTGCACCAGCCTTCCCATTAGAGGTGAGAATAAAGTAAACTAAGAAACCAGATTAATAGGTAGCCTAGTGGTTAGAGCGTTGGGCCAGTAACTGAAAGGTCACTGGGTTGAATCCCTGAGCTGACAATGTGAAAAATATGGCAATGTAGCCTTGAGCAAGGCACTTAATCCTAATTGCTTCTGTAGCATGCATGCTTTGAGGGGGGTACATGCTGAACATTAGCATGTGTGTGAACAACGCTTTGATATTCAGATTGCAGCCCACCCTTGGAGAGGGTCGCACACAGAGACTTCCTGACTGCCACTGTTTCCTCAGAATAAGAGATTACCAGGGAATTGAAACAAGAATAGGTCAAGGATAACCTATACTGTAGCCAATCTACATTGGGCAGGTTCAATGTACATACAGAATAAGCTTTTTAGAACAGATTTGAAACAGAAAGGTTAAAAAGGCTGTATTATTAATATAAAGATAGTGTTCAATCAGTTTACAGAGGCACAATCAGTTTGAGGCATAACATATAAACATTTATGACTAAAATACTCCCAATAGGTTTGCATAAAAAATCTGGTGACTCAACAAGTCAGGCCAGAACAGGTGGCAGGTGTGAGCAAAGAGAGTGACAAAAGCAGCTGATGTGAAAAGAAATCCTTTGACATCAAATCAGCCATTTAATTGTTGGCATAGCAAACACTAAGAGAAGGGTAATGACTAATGACAGGTAAGGACTGTGGCATTCATAGCAGCAATGTACCATTACGCGCAAGTAAACAAATAGGAATTCAATCAATTTAAACAAAATCACCGTTTTAAATTAATTACATACTTCATGTAGTCTAAATTCATTATTTCCTACTCAAACAAATATATATTTTGTAGAATTCAAATGAAAATTGTGCGTTACCGACTATCCCATGCGTATTAGTCCAGTCTGAGCGCACGCCGGAGAGGTCAGACCCTTTTCCCCAGCGTGCTCTTGGTCGGCTGTGGAGCATGTCTTCGCGGTGAAAATCCACACAATGATGTCCTTTAAATGAACATTCTCAAGCGTCCAACTTTTCAGGTTATCTCCTCTTTGCCTGAAGTGAACAAAAAAAATAAACGATTCAAAGGCTTTGGTTTCAGGAGAGCGCGAAAGGCGCCTCCCTCTATGTGGCCAAGCCTTTCTCTTCTCCTGTCCACCAAATCCTTTCAATTTCACCCTGCATAGGAACAGAATGTGTATAAATATCATTCTAATTTTATGAAAAGTTTAATAGTACACATAAATACATGAGCAAAATATGTATGCTGCACACTGTCCCTACAAAGGGGAAATTTGAAATGAAAGGTATTGCAAGTACATTTTGTCTGGCTTAAATCTCGTGGGAACATACCGTTAATTATTTAATGTTGGGTACATCTGTAGAAATGCCAAACAATGCTTTATCAATTCAAACAAAAATTATTACATGAACACACTGTATTTGCTGTGTGTGTGTGTGAGAGAGAGAGAGGGTTCAGGTATGATGAGTTGTTATTGACATTTATGACCCATTTCTAAACATACAAAGCAATATAAAGTTTATATGCACGATTAAGTTCCCCTTTACGACTTGCTCAATCTTGCCTCCAAACATTGATTTGAGAAATGAGTAAACAACGCGCCAAAGGAACGCGCTAAACCTTCCAGGATTATTCCACAATAAAATTTAAAAACAAAAACTTTCCAAGATGCATATTAGATTTTAGTGATAAAACCGGCTATGTCCTTGTTATAGAAACATTGTCTATAGTGTCTCTCGTTCAGACAAAGTGTCCTCCGCCCACACTTTGGAACTCGAAGACGTTATTGTCTTTGGTAGTCCTACCTGTTATTTTTAACACGTTTACCTCAGGTTCAAAGACTATTGATGAGACCCTGCGCGCATCAAAATTCACTTCTCTGCAACTTAATATACAGGCATTTGCAACATTTCAACTATATGCTCCATGTCTTTACGTGGTGACTTTGCAACTATTACCGAAGGTCCAAATAATCATTGTAGGCTATCACCTCGATCTTTGTTGAGTAGGTATCAGACACACTTAGGACTAAAATGTATCCAATGTTCAGACTTTGCAGCTCGTGTCTATTCGGACGCACACTACAGAGATAATATACAATACACAAGCACTGGAGGCTATATATTCACCACGCTGCTCTGCCTGTCAAAAGCCTTGTGAAACCACATAGCTCAAATATATTTTCGTTCATGGTGAGGGCGCACTGGAATTGTCATATTTGAATGGGTTTTGTGTTTGGATCTTGAGACATGTTGGTGTGTCAGTACTGACAACAAGGTTCAAAGAAAAAATAACAGGAATACTACACATATTAATGTTCTTCTATAATTGGCATATCGCCCATGGACTGACTCACAAGTTGTTTATGCTCTGAGTCCCATAAACTTGAGGGATTTTACTGCATTTTTTACATTCTTCATCAACTAACAAGGGACACACACACTCCTTTATGTTTGCCACCCTCCTCTCCATGTTTGCAGTGACGCCGGGCCTCCATTACAGACTATGTCACCAAGTCTGCTGTCACCCACGGAGAGAGGGGTGGATTGAGGGCAGAGGCAGGGAGGGGATTCCTTCAGAAAGGGCCTGCCTGACATACTTCAGACCCAGGCTTATGGTTGCACCGCACAGCACGCACCTCAACTCCAGGGCCTTGTGCCCCAACCCACCCCACCTTCCACCCCCTTACCAGGCCAGCCCAAACTCCCTCCACCTCCACCACCCACCAGCGGGGGAACTCCCTCCAGGGCAAACACTTGGGCCTGCGGAGCACAAAGCCTAGGCAAACAGCGCCTTTCTCACCCCGCTCCCCTCTCCACCACACACAAGGCAGAGACAAACGCAGGGGAGGATCCACAGTCCCTATAAATAGAACCTGAGTAACAATACACACAGCTGACTGTGGCAGGCAGGAATGTGTACAGCACCTCATGGCAGGTTCAACAACAAGGGGACCCGTGGACTGTTCTGTCCCTATGCCAGAGAGGGACCCCAAAGCAAAGGGAAACCTGGGTAAGGTGAGATGGGGAGGATTATGCAATACATGGTTACTACATTTCTCAGGGTGACTCTCACACAGTTAGAGATGGGAATGTGAAACCATAGGTATAAAGCCACATCAATGCTGAAGAGTGATAATGAACCACAAGAACACGAAAACAAATGGATGACAGTTTCAAAGCTTTTTGAAGAGGAGCTTGACAGTGTCTTCTTCGAACATGCCTCTGGCAACATGTACCCTATAGGTGCTGCCTACGTATACGTTTTCTCACTGGCAACTTTACTATGCAGCCGTGACATCAGATCTTCGGCATTGCTACTTAAAAGGCCCAATGCAGCCATTTTTATCTCAAATCATATCCGAGTAACAATTGAGTACCTTACTGTGATTATTATTAAAATGGTCAAAAGGAAACAAAAATAGCTTTTTTGCGAAGAGCAATTTCTCAAGAAATAATTTTGCTAGGACTATCTGGGAGTGGTCTGAGTGGGGAGGGGAATAACGGAAAACTAGCTGTGATTGGCAGAGAGGTTTGGAACTCTTTCTTATTGGCCAATTAACTAATTTACCGCCTGGTGATGTAACCAGGCAGGCCCAAAACAGGCAGAAATTTCAGGCAGTCTTTTCAAACAGCTCTTAATCTAAAAGGGCATTATCATCATAATCACAATTCCGTTACTTTTATTCCAACCTGTGTGGAAATATTTATAAAACACAGGAAAAACATGTTTTTGACTGCACTGGGCTTTTAATAACCAGAATGTGCTTTGAAACGCATGGCTTTATGACAAGAGCCTAGAGCAGTCCCCTCTCTGTGGTACTGGGTGCCAAGCCATCACTTGGACAGATGGTAATGAACTTGTACGGCATTGTGCGCGGCTTCACAGTACAGCTTTGTGTACATCCACAGTTAAGCCCCATGTGCACAAGGACAACAAACTCTGTCACCAAGAAAACACACACACACGCGCGCACACTCCAAACACTACTTTGGGCATAATATGCTGTTTGTCACCGCACATAATATGCTTTATGTCACATCGCTCCTCCCATCCCCACAAGACAGTAATGTCAATAGGTGAAACCTCTGCCAGTAACTCTGAGCCTGTGTCCTCCAGTACTCCCAAGAACAGCCGAGTCAGAGAAATGTAGTCAACTAAGGTTTTGGATAAATGACAAGTTACATGACTGCCAACCTTTTACCTGCAACTGAATTGGCTGTGGAACAATACAAACTCTAATACAAACACACATTAATTCTTACCTCTTATGAATATGACTTACTGACTCAACCTGCAATGACAAACATTCCATATCCGTACTTTGTACTACACTTAATCTGATAGGCTACTATAGCCTACGTATACCTTTGAACTAATTTCCTCATCACACTTTTCCTTAAATGTTTCATATAGTCAACTAAAAGAAGCCCCTGAGATTAAAAGCTGAATGAATTGTAGTATTGTAGTTATGCCATCAAGTCACCAGCCAGCTGCAAGGCAAAGCCATTGTTCTGTTAAGAGGGTTTCTGGCTCCAGACCAGCGCACACAGGACACAGAAATGTTTCTGAGCAGACGCAGAATTCTCAAGTAACTGTACTGCTCAGCAGGCAGCTGTCCAGAGCAGCCGGCTGTTTCCACGGTTACTGGATGGACGCCTGGGCTGTTGGACCTGACCGTGTCCCACCCTGATGAGAAGGATGGAGGGGGTAGGAGTGTGGTGCACCCTCCAGATGTGAAGGACAGATTTTAAGAGAGTTCGGTTCCCTTTGGGTGTCTTCAGTTTCATCTAGTGCACAGGTCTGTTCACTGCCCCCACCCTCCTCTATCCCAAGGTGCCTTTCCTCCACCAAATCTAGGTTGAAGGACAAGGTAATGTAAAGGCCGCCAGGATACAGTGGGTTTGCTTCCCAGGACCATCCATACATAAAATGAATGCATGCATGACTAAGTCGCTTTGGATAAAAGTGTCTGCTAAATGACATATATTATATTATTTATTAAGACAGTCTCAATTTAGGTCAATGCCATTTTAGCGCTCGTCAATTTATTATGAATTGAACATTTCCCATAAATTATTTTGGGGGTTTTCATTTCATGAGTGTTATTTCAAGTGTGCAGTCTCTCAAGGCTTGTTATGGCATTGTTTATGCAAACAGACATCAAATACAGCTTACAGTGCCTTCAGAAAGTATTCACACCCCTTAACGTTTTCCAAATTTTGATGTGTTATAAAGTGGGATTAAAATTTGTTGTACTTTTTTGTCAAAGATCTACACAAAATACTCAAAGTCAAAGTGAAGAAAGAAAATCCAACATTCTTTAAAAATGTATGGAAAATAGTAATATATCTTGATTAGATAAGAATTCAACCCCGTGTCAATACGTTAGAATCATCTTGGCAGTGATTACAGCTGTGAGTCTTTCTGGGTAAGTCTCTAAGAGCTTTGCACACCTACATTATACAATATTTTGCCATTATTCTGTCAAGTTGGTTGTTGATAATTGCTAGATAGCCATTTTCAAGTCTTGCCATAGATTTTCAAGCCGATTTAAGTCGAAACTGTAACTAGGCCACTCAAGAACATTCAATGTTATCTTGGTAAGTAACTCCAGTGTATATTTATTTGGCCTTGTGTTTTAGGTAATTGTCCTGCTGAAAGGTGAATTTGTCTCCCAGTGTCTGTTGGAAAGCAGACTGAATCAGGTTTTCCTCTAGGATTTTGCCTGTGCTTAGATATATTTTGTTTATTTTTATCCTAAACATCTCACTAGTCCTTGCCAATGACAATCATACTCATAATATGATGCAAGAAATATGAAGAGTGGTCCTCAGTAATGTGTTGGATTTGCCACAAACCTAACGCTTTGTAATCTTGACAATTGTAATTTCTTTGCCACACTTTTTGCACTATTACTTTAGTGCCTTATTGCAAACAGGATGCATGTTTTTGAATATGTGTATTCTGTACAAGCTTCCTTATTCTCACTCTGTCATTCATGTTAGCATTGTTGAGTAACTACAATGTTGTTGATCCATCCTACGTTATCACTTATCACAGCCATTAAACTCTAACTAAACTCTAAAAATCAGCATTGGCCTCATGGTGAAATCTCTGAGCGGATTCCTTCCTCTCCGGCAACTGAGTTAGGAAGGGCGCCTGTATCTATAGCGACTGTGTGGATAGATACACCATCTAAAGTGTAATTAACTGCACCATGCTCAAAGGTATATTCAATGTCTGTTATTTTTATTTGCTTTAACTACCAATAGGTGCCCTTCTTTGTGAACCACTGGAAAACCTCCCTGGTCTTTGTGGTTGAATCTGTGCTTGACATTCACTGGTTGACTGAGGGACCTTACAGATGATTGTATGTGTGGGGGGACAGAGATGAGGTAGTCATTTAAAAATCATGTTAAACACTATTATTGCACACAAAGTGAGTCCATTCAACGTATTGCTGTATGTGACTTGTAAAGCACATTTTTACTCCTGAACATATTTAGGCTTGCCATTACAAAAGGTTTGATTGTTTTTTTAAACATTTATTTAACTAGGAAAGTCAGTTAAGAACAAATTCTTATTTACAATGACGGCCTACACCGACCAAACTCGGACGACGCTAGGCCAATTGTGTGCCGCCCTATGGGAGGCCCAATAACGGCTGGTTGTGATACAGCCTGGATTCGAACCAGGGTGTCTGTAGTGCCTTAGACAGACCGGTGTGCCACTTGGGAGCCAAAGGCATTTCAGCTTTTCATTTTTTATTCCACTTTGACATTATGGGGTACCGTGTGTAGGTCAGTGACACAAAATCTAAATTTAATCAATTTTAAATTCAGGCTGTAACACAATGTGGAAAAAGTAAAGGAATTTGTATACTTTCTGAAGGCAACTGTACATAATGACATTGTTAGAGAGGCTCCCACCATGGTCATGAGCATGGTAATGCTAACGAACCTACCTTGTCACTTTGTCTATATTTTAGTTTTCCCCATAAGCCTGTTAAGTTGTGGAGGGGGTTGTTTTTAAGTTGTTTTTAAGGCATAAGCCTCGGTAGCACTTTAACCACCACAATGGTAATTAGAGAATGTTACAGTATTGACAGATGAAACCAGAAGGCTGCCATTTCAGATGTTTATCTGTTTCTGAAGGGTTCCTGGTGTTGCCATTTTAGGGTGTGTTCGAAAATTCATTTCGGAGTGCCAGAGTGCGTTCGCCAACGTTTTCTGACACCGGCCACATTCAACGGGTTTTGAGCGTTCCTAAATTAATTAGTTATTCTGCGCTCTGGCATACTCAGACAAGAGTGCTCTGAAATCGGAGTAGATAGGCAGAGTGAATCTACGAACTTAATCGCTGAGGGATGGGGGACATTCAAAGAATGAACTCTTTGTAACGTTATGTTGCACACATATATATATACACACACACACACATGTATATACACACAGTTTTAGTCTGAAGTTTACATACACTTGAAGTCATTAAAAATCCTCATTTTGCAATCACTCCACAGATTTCATGTTAACAAACTATAGTTTTGGCAATTCGGTTAGGACATCTACTTTGTGCATGACAAGTAATTATTCCAACAATTGTTTACAGACAGATTATTTCACTTATAATTCACTATATCACAATTCCAGTGGGTCAGAAGTTTACATACACTAAGTTGACTGTGCTTTTAAACAGAACCATAGGATAAATAAAAGGGGCATATAAGGAGACAATGAAAGCTCTTACAATATTCAACAATGACATTTCTCTAAAACAGGCTATATGCTACATGTTCACCACAAACAGCTAACAGCTCACTACACAACATACACTTAGTATTACTTTCTTAGCTACAGTATACACATCTCCCTGGCATATTACATAATTTATGCAGTAGCATACAAGACATTTTTGGACTCACTTTGTTTTGATGTGCTCACTTGAACAGAAGGGTGACGCAGCGGTCCTTCATGGGCAAATTATGTCATCAAACTTTGTCATCAAAGTCTGGAATTCTCTGGATTTATGGTGCTATTAATACAACTGAGAACTCAAGGTTGAATCATGACGTCAGCGATCTTCAGGTCATAGCTCTAGAAAGAGGCTTGGAATTCCGAGTTGGATGACCAAAATGTATTAAAAATGTATTTCCCAGTCGGAGAGTTCTTGAACTCACTGAAGTCTGAGATTTCCCAGTTCAGAGTTTCCAGTTGTTTTGAACGCGACAGAAGTCTGTATATATACTGTGTGTGTGTATACATTTTCTGAAGATCGTTAGTTACATTATCGATCCAGTACTTCCTAAAATCCCTCAAATTGACACTGATTAAGTATGTCACCAATGCCATGGATCGAAGAGAGGGTTGGGTAAAAAGAAGGACAGCACGGGTCAGAGAACGGAAAACGAGGACAGAGGTTGTTCTCCGTTGTCTCAGTTTACCCTCTCTAAAGTAAACAGAGTGAAAGGCAGATGTTGTTCCCCTGTGTGTGCGTGCGTTCTCTCCCTTTCACACGTCCCCAACATTTACGAGGAGTTTAGGTTTCGGCCCAGGGGTCACAGCCTTCCCATTCCAAGCCCACGGAGAGGAGGCGGAGTGCAGAACCTGTCGCCGGGAATAAAAGGGGAGTCCGCTGAAGGGCTGCAGGCGCACATATTCACCGCTCAGGAGGCAGAGCGTGGTTGGGGCTAGCCGTGGTGATAGTAAAGTCTATTGAGTCAGAACCAACAGAGCGATGAGAGCGGCGTGTTAGCCGCGCGTAATGGGCCAGGTGTTGCTGGCACTCTTAACGGCAGGATGGAACAGCACCACTGGCCTTTAAAGTGCTCCAGCGTCCCCCACTCACAATTCACTTACAGCACCAGCAGCTGTGCAGCAGTCATTTCTCTCACTAGCTCCCACTTCAGTTTGCATAGATCAGTGCCTAGTGAAAGTCTACACACCAGAATTAATACTTGGGGAAAGCACCTTTGGCAGACTTTACAGTGGCTTCAGAAAGTAGAGACTTCACAGGGTGGTGAAAGTACAAGGTGATGAGCTTGATGCTCCTTCTTAATAAATATTGAGGGTCTTATTCTGGTGATACGATCATCGATGCTTGGCTGCCGTTTAAGAAATGAAAAATAATCTTGCTATTTTGGCCATAATCTCATTATGTAGACTATACGTGCGCTCTAGCCAACTGCGCGATGTTGGCTAGAGCACACTTGCTATATAGCCTAAACTTATCTTAGGTGAGAAAACCATCAGTAGAGTTGAAAAGGCAATGGAAACCCATTTAACTTGTATTTTTTATTCGGTACATGGGAATTTAACCACAAAAGGTATTTTTATGTGCACTACGCTATCACACACACTGTACAAAATGATTTGATCATCATAAGTCATGGTAACTTATTTCTTTCATTTACTTCAACTTAACATAATGATTTATGCAATTTCAATTGAATTTTATGAGTTTTCAGTATTCCAACTCAGGTTTTTAAGTCGGTTCAATAAAATGTAAATTTAAAGGTGCCAAATGAACTTAACATGGAGTTGTAATTATGGCTATGTCTAACAGTCCGACTGTGTAAATATTAATGCACAGCGCCCTATATGGACTCTTTTTGTATTGAGAACATGAATAAGCAATAGTATGGTATTTTCTAGTAATAGACAACATATTAAAGAAATGTAGACCAAACGGGGACCACATACAGAACGACGACGTCAAACTACACCAAGCGGCGGACGAATACGACGGCAAACTAAACCAAGGGGCGGACGAATATGACAGCGAGATCACGATGAACGTGACTTGACCACGCGGCGGATCTGTTCGGTTGAGGAAAGGAGACAAAGTGAGGTGAGTGGATGCATTTATCAGCGATTTCAGTCAACCCGACCATTTAGTTCGTCAGCAATGTTAATATATTGTTTATAAACGCAAGTTCTTAGTTTTACGCAGTTTGTCGTAGAACTAATATGGCAAACAATCTAGCTAACTAGCTAGCCTAACCCAGTGAGCTATTAGTGCCTTTAACTTTTGAACTGACTGAATTCTGTAATGCGTGTGCTGTGGTGGGCTGCCAATGTCAAATATTTGAAAGTTAATTGAAGAGAGTATTTCAAGCTGTTTAGAATTTCAGCTGGCAGGCTTATTAAATTGCTTTTCTATCAATAAATGTTACGATCACTGGGTAACGTCGCCAAGCTAGTTTGTACGTGGTGGAGGTTTACCTACATGATTGTGAAGATAATTAGTTAGGTCGCTAGTAAGGAAGCTAGCCAGCTATCTTTTGTTCGCGCCAGTCTATCCTTGGTAAATCAGGTCTAGCTAGTTGGCTTCCCACCACTCGTCAAGTTATTTTATTGTCATGTGCCCAACAATTACAGCAATGAAACTCTTGAATCTCTGGCTCCTTCAACAATGTTTTCTGTGTTTCAGGTGCAGGTCGGTGCAGCTACAACTGTGGATGAAGTGGACTTGTAGGTTTTGCATTTTTGCCTCCTATAATGAAAAAACAATATTGAGTAATTTCAAAGACAATCATGGATGTGGAAGACGGGGATCTAGCTGTATTTACCCAAACTGTCTTAACAGTCCTCCAATCCCATGTGAAATTTGTGCAACATATAAAGGAGCTGGAACTTGTTTTGATGTCCTATGTCACATGATGACAGCTACGTTTACCCAGTGAAGAAAATAGATTATTGGAGATCAGCCACTCGTCGCAGAGGTCTTTTACAAATGGCCAGCTCTATTCCATGAGAGACAGGTAATCAGTTACACAATTGTACATTAATTCCACAAAGAGATAGAGAGCATGTTGTGTGTCAGATACTGTAAACTGTGTCCCATTCAGAAATGTTATGTTTGATTAGTATTTACTATGTCTGTGTATCCTCAGATTATGGCAGAGTTTAAAAAAGTAGTAACCACAGACCTTCTCAAAACGTTTCTAGACGGACTTGATGGCCTGGTCCCAAGACTGTTGGAGGTGTACAAAGCCACGTCTGGAAAGAAGCAGGCACTTAGACATTTTGGACTGCCTTGAGAAAGATGTTAGTGGAAGAGCTGATGAGTGTAAAATGAGGCGCTATTTGTTATGTTTGCTATAACATTTATCTCACTGCATATTTCTTTGTCTTGTAGGACACAAACGAGAGAAGGACTGCTGCTTTACTTGGTCTGCCACACTACATATCCCAAGATCCATCAGACGTCATCAGGATGTGTGATGCAAAACTGTGGTTACGTATAGACATTTTAACATAAGTGTTGTCAGATATGCTGTAGGTCCTGTGATATACTAAGGAATCTGACTGTTTTTGTCTGTATCATTGTGTAGTCTAGGGTAGATAGAATAACTGCTATGTCCTATAGGTTGTATACTGACAGTAACAAGTTAATTTGCCTCTACAGAGCATGGAAGTCACGGCCCCAATTTGTGCACTGGCTGTTCCCAGAACATTCAAAAAGGGCAGTTTGCAAACATCCGATGCACAATTTGAGCACTGGATGTTCAGACTGTTCTGGGAACAGCCGATGCACAAATTGGGGCCGTGACTTTCCTGCTCTATTGTTGAGGATTATGATGGCTGAAATTTGAATTAGCCTTGTAGAGCATACAGTGGGTAGAACAAGTATTTGATACACTGCCGATACACTGCCGATTTTCTGGATTCTGAAATCCAGAAAATCACATTGTATGATTTTTAAGTAATTAATTTGCATTTTATTGCATGACATAAGTATTTGATACATCAGAAAAACAGAACTTAATATTTGGTACAGAAACCTTTGTTTGCAATTACTGAATACGTTTCCTGTAGTTCTTGACCAGGTTTGCACACACTGCAGCAGGGATTTTGGCCCACTCCTCCATACAGACCTTCTCCAGATCCTTCAGGTTTCGCTGGGCAATACGGACTTTCAGCTCACCTCCAAAGATTTTCTATTGGGTTCAGGTCTGGAGACTGGCTAGGCCACTCCAGGACCTTGAGATGCTTCTTACGGAGCCACTCCTTAGTTGCCCTGGCTGTGTGTTTCGGGTCGTTGTCATGCTGGAAGACCCAGCCACGACCCATCTTCAATGCTCTTACTGAGGGAAGGAGGTTGTTGGCCAAGATCTCGCGATACATGGCCCCATCCATCCTCCCCTCAATACGGTGCAGTCGTCCTGTCCCCTTTGCAGAAAAGCATCCCCAAAGAATGATGTTTCCACCTCCATGCTTCACGGAGTTTAGACCAAAAAGCTCTATTTTTGTCTCATCAGACCACATGACCTTCTCCCATTCCTCCTCTGGATCATCCAGATGGTCATTGGCAAACTTCAAACGGGCCTGGACATGCACTGGCTTGAGCAGGGGGACCTTGCGTGCGCTGCAGGATTTTAATCCATGACGGCGTAGTGTGTTACTAATGGTTTTCTTTGAGACTGTGGTCCCAGCTCTCTTCAGGTCATTGACCAGGTCCTTCCGTGTAGTTCTGGGCTGATCCCTCACCTTCCTCATGATCATTGATGTGAGATCTTGCATGGTGCCCCAGACCGAGGGAGATTGACAGTCATCTTGAACTTCTTCCATTTTCTAATAATTGCGCCAACAGTTGTTGCCTTCTCACCAAGCTGCTTGCCTATTGTCCTGTAGACCATCCCAGCCTTGTGCAGGTCTACAATTTTATCCCTGATGTCCTTACACAGCTCTCTGGTCTTGGCCATTGTGGAGAGGTTGGAGTCTGTTTGATCGAGTGTGTGGACAGGTGTCTTTTATACAGGTAACGAGTTCAAACAGGTGCAGTTAATACAGGTAATGAGTGGAGAACAGGAGGGCTTCTTAAAGAAAAACTAACAGGTCTGTGAGAGCCGGAATTCTTACTGGTTGGTAGGTGATCAAATACTTATGTCATGCAATAAAATGCTAATTAATTATTTTAAAATCATACTTTCTGGATTTTTGTTTTAGATTCCGTCTCTCACAGTTGAAGTGTACCTATGATAAAAAATTACAGACCTCTACATGCTTTGTAAGTAGGAAAACCTGCAAAATCGGCAGTGTATCAAATACTTGTTCTCCCCACTGTATGTACTTGTAGACAAAAACAGTCACACATTATTATTTCTGCTTTTCAAGGCTCATGGTGAGACTCTTGATGAAGCAATGAAGGGGATGCAAGTTGGCCTTCTGATAGGCTATAAAGGAGTGGAACAGGATGCCTTTTCACGCGAGCTCCTCAATGTGGCAGTTGTGGTCGAGGAGACCATTGTCCTATACAACATCAAAGATGTGCCATGCAGCTTTGCCATGCTTAAGGGTATTATCTACTGTGTGAATCTCGAGTATCCACAAGCCATGAAGTATTCCTTTGAGTTTCTACAGAAAGTGGTGATGAAGATCAAACCAGACCAAGCCTCTGCCCGAGTACACGGATTAAGAAACAAACTCCTGAGGTATAAATTGTAAATAGAATCATATACAAAAGGTATGCAATGAAGAAAAGGACTGAAGACATGAATAGCCTTTTTCAAATATATATATTTTTTTTCAGTGTCTCATGTGGAAAGAGTTCCTTTTAAGAAATGTTTTTCATTGTTCTTTTTTTATACTCTTACGTATAATTAACATACGTACTAAGTTTAATGCATAGAATCATACACAAAAGTATGCAATGAAGAAAAGGACTGAGGACGATAGCCTATTTCAAATTGTTTTTTTCATTGTCTCATGTGGAAATTCTTTTTTTAATACATTTAAAGGGACAGTTCCCCCCAAAATATATTTTTCCTCTTACCTGCAGTGCTATCTATATTGTTTTGGATATATCGGCCATAGAGATGCCTTCTCTCGAATATAATGCAACTAGATGGCACTCGGCTTGTGGTGGCTCAAAGTGCCAAAAAAATACATTTGAAAAACTCAACAGCAATGTCTCTTTCCAGAAATCATGGCCCAGTTACTCTTTCTAGTAACTTTCTACCAAACTACACCTGCCAACCGCATAGAAGGAAGCGTGCATCTACTCATGAAAGTGCATCTACTTCCTTCTGTGCAGTGATACGGTTGACGGATGTAGTTCGGTAGAAAGATAATAGTTCCTACATGAAACTGTTCACAACAAGGTCTGTGGATTATCTTGAGTGACCGGGTCATGATTTCTGGAAAGAGACATTGCTTTTGAGTTTTTCAAATGTATTTGTTGTGCTCTTTGAGCCACCACAAGCCGAGTGCCATCTAGTTACATTATATTTGAGAGAAGGCAGACATCTCTACGGCCGATATCTCACACCAAAACAATCTAGATGGATAAATAGCACTACAGGTAAGAGGAATAATATGTATTTGGGGTGAACTGTCCATTTAAGTGTATGTATCTCTTGAAAAAAATTATGTTTACTTTATGCAAGAATTAGATTTTTCCCTGATTTAAAATTGTTTTGTTAACTATTATTTAATTTAAATTCAAATACATACTTTTAGATAATCTTAACTATAAAAGTAATGTCAAGACTTCCTTTTACTAAAATAAGTAAGTTGAAACCACTCATCGGGACAAGTGAACAGAATGCATGTTAATAACTTATCTATATTTTGAACTTGCATTGCAAAGTTGAAACAACAATTACTATACAGTCATATCGACTTTAAGCAATCCAATGCTAAACTAGACTCAAAATTATGAGTAATTTTTACGAGTAAATCCAATTTGATTTTACTTAACTTTAAGGCAGAAAATTAACTTGTTTTTAAGTTGAACCAGATATTTTTTTGCCGTGCACAGCCGTTTATCTGCAACGAGTCAATAAGATCGAAACATCTCTGGTGGGAAAATTTGCACAGTTTTTTATTATTCGCTTGAAAATCTGTCGCCAGTGGGATGGAAACCTAGTTACTGGCACAAAAGATATAGCTTCTTCAAAATTTGGTTGCATTGACAATAAATAACTTTCAACGTTAAATTAATAGGCTAACAGTTTATATGTTGGATTCACATCTCCAACTAAACCAAAAATAAAAAAAAGTTAACAAATAGTTATCTGAGCCAGTGGCTTAATCCTATCAAGGCATTAGATATCCTATAAATGTGGATATTTGGTTGCGTTGACAACCAAACGTACAAAAAAGATGATGTAACAGTATTCATTCAACATTAAAATTAGTAACACATCCATTGCCACATTCTAAGGTTAGCATACTGTAACAGTACATGTATTCATATGCAATCAGAGAGCTTGCATGTTCAAGATTGAATGCAAAGGTCGCAGGTATGTGGATATTATCACAATTGTTATAAGAATCTGTGCATAATCAGCATTGATCACTTGCACTATGCACTTGGTTGTGCTATTAGATGAAGCGCAGTGATAACACATTAAGTTGTATAAATACAACATCTGACATTTTTCTATTGGAATTTGGTTGTGCTTTTAGACTGTTGAAAGAATGGTTCTAACATTGGGAATTCAACAAATTTCTGCCTGACTTTTTGAGTTGGTGAATAAAGGTTAATCTCTAACCAAATATTACCCACATTTCTACATTGAAATGAAAATCGATAACAACAGCTGGAGGTAATGAAATCACATCAAACAAAAAATGTTTACCAAAATCCTACACTGTCGAATGAAAATGAAGTGGTTGAAGTGTTTCCATTACAGTGATGTGTATTCATGGATGCCAAGGGAAGCCTGGGAAGCCTGGCTTCCCCCCCAAAAAAAGATTTTTATTTAGAAAAAATGTAGCTTTCATCTCTTACATTTTAGACATTTAGCATACGTTCTTATCCAGAGCGACATACAGTTAGTTAGTGCATACATGTTCATACGTTTTTTTCTTACTGGTCCCCCGTGGGAATCGAACCCGCGCCATGCTCTACCATCTGAGCTACACCGGACTACTTTTCTCTGTGTTTCATAAATTTCCTTCAATTCGCAAGAGGCTGAAGCCATCAAGCATTTGGCCTCCCTTGATAAAAATGAATAAATAATAATGCAAGACAAAGGAGCTAATCATGGACTACAGGAAAAGACGGGCCAAACAGGTCCGTCGTGTCCACATAACCAACAAATTATCATGGTTCAAACACACCAAGACAGTTGTGAAGAGGGCACGACAACACCTTTTCCCAATCAAGAGACTGAAAAAAATTGTCATGGGTCCCAAGATCCTCAAAAAGTTCTACAGTTGCACCATCAAGAGCATCCTGACCGGTTGCATCACTGCCTGGTATGGCAACTACTTGGCATCTGACCATAAGGCACTACAGAGGGTAGTGCATACGGCCCAGTGTAAGGGTCAGGTCAGGTCCTTACACCCAGGGTTGGGTTATTGGTGATCCCCAATTAGAGACAGCTGTCACATTGACACATTGGGCTTCGCAGAGGAGCGTGGAGGACACCGGCGTCGTCAGCGGAGATGTCGGGGAGAAAAAACTGAAGGAACAGCTGGTGCGTTTGTCTGAACTACTGCCCGGGCTGGGCAAGGCAGCAGATCGGGCATCAGAACTCTATTCATCTTCCGGTCGAGGGTCCAGCCCTACATCTCCCGTGCATGCTCCTCACCCCAGACCACCGGTTCACCTCCACAGTCAGGTACGGCCCGTGCCTGCTCCTCGCACCAGACCACTGGTGCACCTCCATAGCTCCCAATGCCCGGAGCCTCCAGCTATGGCCCAATGCCCGGAGCCTCCAGCTACGGTCTAATGTCCAGAGCCTCCAGCTACGGTCCAATGTCCGGAACCTCCACGGCGGCCCACAGCCCGGAGCCTCCAGCAACGGCCCACTGTCCGGAGCCTCCAGCGGCGGTCCAGAGCCCGGAGCCTCCAGCGTCGGGGCCCAGGGTGGAAAATCAAAAGAAATCAGCCAAGACCTCAGAAAAAAAGGTAGACCTCCACAAGTGGTTCATCCTTGGGAGCAATTTCCAAACGCCTGAAGGTACCACGTTCATCTGTACAAACAAATAGTATGCAAGTATAAACACCATGGGACCACGCATGCTCCTCACCCCAGACCACCGGTTCACCTCCACAGTCAGGTACAGCCCATGCCTGCTCCTCGCACCAGACCACTGGTGCACCTCCATAGCTCCCAATGCCCGGAGCCTCCAGCTATGGCCCAATGCCCGGAGCCTCCAGCTACGGTCTAATGTCCAGAGCCTCCAACTACGGTCCAATGTCCGGAACCTCCACGGCGGCCCACAGCCCGGAGCCTCCAGCAACGGCCCACTGTCCGGAGCCTCCAGCGGCGGTCCAGAGCCCGGAGCCTCCAGCGACGGTCCACTGCCTGGAGCCTCCGGCAGCCAGCCCAACTACATGGCTGGAAATCACCTCTGCGTCGGGGCCTAGGGTGGGCACGGCGTGCAGCCCCGCTTTGGAGCAGGAGCACCTTAGCGTGCCGGTGCCCAGCCTGGGGCCGGTAGCCAGCCCTGCTCAAAGGAAGGGGTGGCACACGGGACCGGTCATCTGCTCCACTCCAGCGCCAGAGCAGTCCGATCCACCGGTGCCCAATCCGGGTCCGGACGTCTGCTCCGCTCCAGTGCCGGAGCAGTCCACTCCACCGTCGCCAAGTCCGGCTCGGGTCACCTGCTCCGCTCCCAGAGCAGTCCGCTGCACCGCCGGAGCAGTCCGCTGCACCGCCGGAGCAGTCCGCTGCACCGCCGGAGCAGTCCGCTGCACCGCCGGAGCAGTCCGCTGCACCGCCGGAGCAGTCCGCTGCACCGCCGGAGCAGTCCGCTGCACCGCCGGAGCAGTCCGCTCCACCGGTGCCCAGTCTGGGTCCGGTTATCTACTCCGCTCCAGTGCCAGAGCAGTCCGCTCCACCGGTGCTCGGTCCGGGTCCGGTCGTCTGCGCCACTCCAGTGCCAGAGCAGTCCGCTCCACCGGTGCCCAGTCCGGGTCCGGTCGTCTGCTCCGCTCCAGTGCCGGAGTAGTCCGCTCCACCGGCACCATGTCCGGCTCCGGTCGTCTGCTCCACTCCAGTGCCAGAGCAGTCCGCTCCACCGGTGCTCAGTCCGGGTCCGGTTGTCTGCTCCGCTCCAGTGCCGGAGCAGTCCGCTCCACCGGTGCCTAGTCCGGGTCCGGTCATCTGCCCCCACCAACAACCGCCCCAGTACTCTGCCCTTTCCCCCCTGGTTTTATGTATTTTCTTTTTTGTGGGGGGAACATCGCGTTCGGGAGCCCGCGCCTTAGGGGGTGGTACTGTAAGGGTCTGACCGAGGCCAGGTCCCAGACTCCCTCTAGGGGGAGTGGGATGGCCACGGTCAGGTCCATACACCCAGGGTTGGGTTATTGGTGATCCCCAATTAGAGACAGCTGTCGTGAGTTGTCTTTAATTGGGGATTCTATTTATGTGCACCGCACATCCACCTGCGTGTGGATCATTATTTGTGTTTCGTGTGTGCAAACCAACGCCACGGTGTATAGTACGTTTGTTTTGTTGTGTTTTATTAGTTTAATAAAACATGTTTGCATTGTACTCTCGCTCTGCACCTCGTTCCCTTCAACCTAACCGTGACACCCAGTACATCACTGAGGCCAAGCTTCCTGCCATTCAGGACTTAAAGTTGAAGTCGGAAGTTTACATACACTTGAAGTTACTTTGTGCATGACAGAAGTAATTGTTTACAGACAGATTATTTCACTTATAATTCACTATATCACAATTCCAGTGGGTCAGAAGTTTACGTACACTAAGTTGACTGTGCCTTTAAACAGCTTGGAAAATTCCAGAAAATGATGTCATGGCTTTAGAAGCTTCTGATAGGCTAAATGACATAATTTGAGTCAATTGGAGGTGTACCTGTGGATGTATTTCAAAGCCTACCTTCAAACTCAGTGCCTCTTTGTTCGACATCATGGGAAAATCAAAAGAAATCAGCCAAGACCTCAGAAAAAAAGGTAGACCTCCACAAGTGGTTCATCCTTGGGAGCAATTTCCAAACGCCTGAAGGTACCACGTTCATCTGTACAAACAAATAGTATGCAAGTATAAACACCATGGGACCACGCAGACGTCATACCGCTCAGGAAGGATATGCGTTCTATCTCCTAGAGATGAACGTACTTTGGTGCAAAAAGTGCAAATCAATCTCAGAACAACAGCAAAGGACCTTGTGAAGATGCTGGAGGAAACAGGTACAAAAGTATCTATATGCACAGTAAAACGAGTCCTATATCGACATAGGCCGCTCATCATGGAAGAAGCCAATGCTCCAAAACTCCATAAAAAAGCCAGACTACGGTTTGCAACTGCACATGGGGACAAAGATCATACTTTTTGGAGAAATGTCCTCTGGTCTGATGAAACTAAAATAGAACTATTTGGCCATAATGACCATTGTTATATTTGGAGGAAAAAGGGTGACGCGAGCAAGCAGAAGAACACCATCACAACCGTGAAGCACAGGGTTGGCAGCATCATGTTGTGGGGGTGCTTTGCTGCAGGAGGGACTGGTGCACTTCACAAAATAGATGGCATCATGAGGAAGGAAAATTATGTGGATATATTGAAGCAACATCTCAAGACATCAGTCAGGAAGTTAAAGCTTGGTCGCAAATGGGTCTTCCAAATGGACAATGACCCCAAGCATACTTCCAAAGTTGTGGCAAAATGGCTTAAGGACAACAAAGTCAAGGTATTGGAGTGGCCATCACAAAGCCCTGACCTCAATCCTATAGAACATTTGTGGACAGAACTTAAAAAGTGTGTGCGAGCAAGGAGGCCTACAAACCTGACTCAGTTACACCAGTTCTGTCATGAGGAATGGGACAAAATTCACCCAACTTATTGTGGGAAGCTTGTGGAAGGCTACCTGAATGTTTGACCCAATTTAAACAATTTAAAAGGCAATGCTACCAAATACTAATTGATTGTATGTAAACTTCTGACCAACTGGGAATGTGATGGAAGAAATAAAAGCGGAAATAAATCACATAAATACTATTATTCTGACATTCTTAAAATAAAGTGGTGATCCTAACTGACCTAAGACAGGGATTTTTTACTAGGATTAAATGTCAGGAATTGTGAAAAATGTCACTATCGGCGGGTTCCGGATCATCAGAGCAGACAGGGATAGCGTTTCTTCCGGTAAGAGCAAGGGAGGGGGGCTGGCTTTATTAGTTAACAACAGATGGTGTAATCTGAGCCATAATACTCTTAAGGAAGAGTTTTGTAGCCCGGACACTGAGCTGTTAGCCGTTAGCCTGAGACCCTACTATTTGCTGAGGGAATTCACGGCGGGCATTGCTGGTATTGTTTACATCCCGCCCTCCGCTGACGCAAACACAGCGTGTGACGTCATCCACTCTGTTATCGCAAGGTTACAGACAGCGCATCCCAGTGCTTTCTTTGCCATTTCGGGGGATTTTAACCATGCATCTCTCTCTTCAACGCTGCCCACGTTCAAACAGTTTGTGAAGTGCCCAACCAGGAATAATAAAACTCTGGACTTGTTATATGCTAATGTGAAGGATGCATACAACTCCACTCCCTCCCCTCAGTAGATCGGATCACAACCTTGTCCACCTCACTCCACTCTACAGGCCTTTGGTCCAACAGCAGCCTGCAACCACTAGGACCATTAGGAGATGGTCCCCGGAGGTGAATGAGGCCCTACAGGACTGCTTTGAAACAACAGACTGGGATGTGCCCTGTGAGGCTTATGGGGAGGACATCGATGGACTTACTGACTGCATAACGGACTATATCAATTTTTGTGTAGACAACACTGTACCCACCAGGAAGGAAGCTGTTTTCAAAATAATAAACTCTGGGTCACCAGCGACCTGAAGGCCCTGCTGAATGAGAAGAAGAGGGCCTTCAAGGAGGGGGACAAGGACAAATTTAAATGCGTCCAGAGGGAGCTGAAGTTGCGGATTGCTGAGAGGAAGAGAGGGTATAAGGAGAAGATGGAGGACAAGCTGAGGCAGAGCCAGGTGAGAGAGGTGTGGAAGGGTATGAGAAATATCAATGGCTTCAAAAAGTCAAACAGTGGGCAGACGGAGGGGACCCAGGACAGAGCCAATGAGCTGAACCCATTTTTTAACAGGTTCGATACTGGCCCCGTCCACCTCCCTTACAGCTCCCCAGGCCACACACCCTCACGGCTGTCCCACCCTCACGGCTGTCCCACCCTCACTTTGTTCACAACACCTCTGTTGAGACAATCAGCGACCCCACCTCCACACCCCCCTTCCCCCCACCTGGGCTGGCTTTCACCACCAACCAAGTGAAGAGAGAGCTGGAGAGACTACATCAGTGGAAAGCAGCAGGCCTTGATGGCATCAGCCCAAGGGTGCTTAGGGTCTGTGCTGACCAACTGTGTGGAATACTCCAGCGTCTTTTCAACCTTAACCTGAGCCTGGAAAGGGTCCCTGTGCTGTGGAAAACATCCTGCCTCGTCCCAGTGCCCAAGAAGGCACACCCCACTGTCCTGAATGACTTCAGACCTGTAGCGCTAACATCCCACATCATGAAGACCCTGGAAAGGTTAGTCCTCGCTCACCTCAGACCCCTGGTGTGTACATCACTGGACCCCCTGCAGTTCGCATACCAGCGCAACATCTGGGTGGATGATGCTATCTACCGTCTGCAGAGGGCCTACTCTCACCTGGACAACACAGGTTGCACTGTGAGGGTTATGTTTTTGACTTCTCCAGTGCATTCAACACCAGTGAGAAGATGAAGAGGATGAAAGTGGAAGCACCATTAGTCTTCTGGGTCACAGTCTACCTGACCGGTAGGCCACAATTTGTGCGACTACAGAGCTGTGTGAGGAGCACCTTCAGTCACAGACTGATCCCACCACGGTGTGCCAGAGAGCGCTACAGGAGGTCCTTCCTGCCGGCGGCTATTAGACTATTTAATGCCTCACCGGGGTGCCGTGCCGTCGGCAACACAGACCTGGAACTGTTGGGGTGTTAGGACCTAGTTTAACAATTGTGCATCCTTCCGTGAGTAACTCTGGTCCGTAATCACTCATTCATTCAGGACCTATTTATTCATTCAGGTCTGTATATACATACTCATGTACAGTTGTTATATCATATCACGTGCAATATTGCAAGTAATTCTTGGACTTAACTTACGTAGTCATTCACTCAGGAATGCATATTAGTATCCTGTCAGTTGCATCTTTTTTTCCATTGCTTTTAGTATATCGAATGTGCAATACGTGCAGTTATCTGTAATTAAACCCTGCACGCTAAGGACTGTTTAAGGAAATTACTATTATTACCCCATATTATATCATACACACATTTAGCTATTTAAGTATCTCATCCTGTCATTTACCTGTACAGTTAATTTAGCCATGCAAAATATTCACTTACCTGTTAATTTAACCAGTATGTCTATTAAGTAAACTATTATTACCCTCACTCATATCATACGCATTTTTAGCTATTGAAGTATTTCTCTGCCATCGACCTGTATAGTATAGTTAACCATCCACCAATGTATAGTCTACATATTCAGCCAACCACCCATACTATGCAAAGTCTTTTTATAGCTTTTTTGCACTCCAGACTTCTTGTATTTCTATACTTTTTCATACTGCCGCTCTATGTATCATGTATCTGTCTTTTGTGTATTTTCGTTCTGGCATTTTGCACCTGCCCTATGTTTTGTTGTAGCTGCTTGACAAAGAAATTTCCCCGCGAGGATCAATAAAGTACCTACATATCTATCGATCTATCTTCGGTACCAGACCCCCCCGATTGCCTAGTCACTTTTACCCCTACCTATGTACATATTACCTCAATTACCTCAACTACCTTGTACCCCTGACTCGTTACCCCTGTATATAGCCTTGTTATTATTTTATTGTGTTACTTTTTATTATTTTATATATTTTGCTCTTTCTTGAACTGCATTGTTGGTTAAGGGCTTGTAAGTAAGCATTTCACGGTAAGGTCTACACGTGTTGTATTCAGTGCATGTGACAAATAAAGTTTGATTTGATAAATATTAATAGCCAAATCAGTGTTGAGCTAAACTATCAATGGCTTGAAGGAGGAGGGGGGGGGGGGGGGGTGTCACTCACCGAGGCTGACCACCCAGACTTCAGCCCCCCCCACCTACTCTACGCTGCTGGGGCCTGGCCTGCCTCAGTTGGGGAGCAGCTGCCTCTGGTCCTGCTCTCCTCCCCGGCCCTGGACACGGGGGCCCTCCTGGGGGTCTGGCCCACCAATGTGGGGGAGCCACCCCCCAGCACCTCACTTGTTGCAATGGGCTGGCTCTACTCTGACGTGCCATCCATATGGACACACTCAGCACTCTGAACATGGCTGCTCCTTGCCTGCCTCTGATGGGGTGGCCGGACCTGCCTTGTGACCAGCGGCCTCTAGCCTGACATTCCAGCAGGAAGTTTCTTATTTTGTAAATATGTTGCTAATATTTAGGGGTGGCTATTAGAAATTCCCTGCCAGTGACTTATTATCACCTTACAACCGAGCTGCACACTCCACTCCCCATCCCCCACGACCACCGGAGACAGAGTCTAGGGGTACCATAAACCTGCCTCTCAAACTTTGTTTGACCTGTGCCCTGATAGGTTGCTAGGGAGGTTACCAGGGAGCCGGACATCTGCCCATCCTCTTGACTCTGCATGTCACACAATACTTGGTCTCCCTCAAGCAGTGGAAGATAGCATAATCGCTGTCTCTGCCCATCAACATCTGGACTCACTCATATATCTGAAACTTGGACTACTGTAGATCTGAAATAATTGGATGGTGAAACTTGCCAGCCAACCAGAAAAGCAAAGCAATTCAGGCATTCTTGAAAGTCAGGACAATCCTTCTCTGGCAAAGAAACATTTTAATAGTTAAAAAAATAATATTTTGCAAGCAGTAGAAATCAAATTAAATGTGGTGTGGAGCTTTAGTTACATGATGACATGTGCCTCACGTACCTTCAAAATGATTTAGCAATTATTTATTCGAAAACTAATTTCCATTAAAAACAGAACATTTTTGTTGATCTTTAAGAAAGAAAATGTCCCCTATATCTGCCGTTTCCCATTACACGACGCAATGACTTATTTAGCATCTTTCATTTTGATGAATAGATCTGGGTCAATGGAAACTTGATTAATGATTCCCAACTAAATTTACTGCGTTTGCCCAATTTTGTCTCTATACTACAAAAGTTTGGATTTTAAATCCAATGATTACATCAAGAAATAAGATTAGAAATGTTTCTAAACACGTCTACATTAATGTGGATGCTACCATGGTTATGGATATTTGTGCGCCTACCTTTCCCACTCCCACCATTCATTCAGGACTTTCCGTAACCATGGTAGCATCCACATTCATGTAGACATGTTTAGAAACATCATTTTCTTATTTACAATAAAAGTGACTCCAAAATGACAATACATTATTTACCATTTATTTCTATTGGGCACAAAGTAATCTAAAACTCAACCAAAACAGAGCAAATGCTTCCAACAAGTCACAAGTTTGATGTAGTCATTGCATCCTATGAATATGGGACTTTCTGTGAATTTCAATTTGTCCTAATACTTTTGCTATGTACAAAAAGTGCAGTAATTTCTAAACAGTTCACTCGATATGGATGAACATACCCTCAAATTAAATATGTATAGCTGTATGCACTGTATGTTGCCCTAAGAGTTGTGAAAAGTTGGTAGAATCTTATTCAAAATGAATCACAGCTGTAAGGTGCTTCCACCAAGTATAAACGCTCAGGTGTGAAGACACGCAATCAAGATTTATTTGTATTAATTTGGAATGTTTTATCATTTTTCTTTCACTTTGTAAATGTGGAGTAGGTTGTGTAGATCGGTAGGGCCAGATTTAATCCCTTTTTAGATTGAATTGTAAAGGCAGGAAAATGTGAAGACTGTGCAAGGGGTGTGTAGACTTTCACTAGGTGATGTATGTGTGCTAGTGTGTCAGATGATAATGTATGTGTGTGCGTCTTAAGAGTATCCTTACAAACAGTGTGTGTCCTGGTTTGTATGGGTCCCTACGGGCCACTACAATGAAACTAGATCCTCATAAGGGTTTGGCAGGCGAAGAAGAGAGAGAAAGAGTGCGAGAGGAAGTAGTGGCTAGGGAATGAAAAATGTTTTCCTGTCTATCAGTGGTTAGCAGGGAGAGAGGGAATCAGAGGAAATCCTGCTCCAGGCTTAGACCAATCCTTTTTTTTTATCTTAACAGTATGTTTCCTATGGAGTCTATAACAGAATAATGGACACAGCTATAGTATGGGGGCTGCACAACAGGAAAGAACACCAGGGCCTTGTAACCTAATTAAGGCCTGCACAGATAGTTGCCTGCACACTATAGACCACCCGTTGGCAGTCCTTTATGTGTGTTAACAAATAAACAAACAATAAAACAAAGAAATTCACACCATGCATAAGTCAACCATACCAAGCAACCAAAGGGTCACCCTATTTATTAACAAGTTGCAGATAGGACAAAGTCTATATACACACACACACGTTTATACAGTGCCTTCAGAAAGTATCCACAACCCTTTACTTTTTCGAAATGTTGTTGTTACAACCTGAATTTAAAATGGATTAAATTGAGATTGTGTCACTGATCTACACACAACAGAGCACCACAGTGGCGGTGTTATAATACCCATAAAACCTGGCAGTCAAAACAGGATCAAATAATTTTTCCACCATTCACTTTAGAAACACTTAAAATAAGGGCTGTTTCGTGTAGGCTTATCCTGGCATAATGTTTTGATAACCATGTAAATCTCTCGGACAAGGTGACTATTTACGCTCAGAATGGCTATCTAGCATCAAAGTAGACATGCAAAACTACAAATCCCTGCAAGCTCGTGCACATCATCTCTAGCTGATACCTTTTCTAACAGGTATTGTGTCAATTTAAACCTTGAACAAGACAGTTCACAGAATTGTCTATTTAAAGAAATGTAGCCTATTTATTAATTACTACATTTAGCTAACATTCGATAGTTAATCCAGAGATTCTTACCTTTGACTTGATTGCGCAGTCTCATCCAGAGCATCATGGCATTTGTAGTTCTTTATGACATTAGCAGCTAATTATAATTTCATTTTTGGGGGGTAAATACAGGCGAATATATTGATAAATATATCACGCCAGGGTAAGCATACATGAAACACAGCCCCCTTATTTGAAGTGTTTTCAAAATCCCCTATGAGAAACATTTACGGTGGAGAAACAATTGGAACCATTTCCCTGTTTGACCACTAAGTTTTATGGGTAAATCACATAAGTTGCATGGACTCATTCTGTGTTCAATAATAGTGGTTAACATGATTTTAGAATAACTACCCCATCTCTGTACCCCACACATACAATGTAAGGTCCCTCAATCGAGTAGTAAATTTCAAGCACAGAGTCAAGGGAGGTTTTTCAATGCCTTGCAAAGAAGGGCACTGATTGGTTGATGTGTAAAATCACAAAGCAGACACTGAATATCCCTTTGAGCATGGAGAAGTTATTAATTAGGATGTTATATCAATACACCCAGTCAGTTACTCCACAATATTAACTTAACTGACAGAATGAATAGTACAGAATAAAAATAATCCAAAACATGTATCCTGTTTGCAATAAGGCACCAAAGTAATACTGCATAAAATGTGGCAAAGAAATGAACTTTTTGTCCTAAATACAAAGCATTATGTTTGGGGCAAATCCAACACCGCATCACTGAGTACCACTCTATAGTTTCAAGTATTGTGGTGGCTACATCATGTTATGGGTATGCTTGACATTGACAAGGACTAGGCAGTTTTTTGGGGAGAGAAATAAACGGAATACAGCTATAAGCACAGGCAAAATTCTAGAGGAAAACTTGGTTCAGTCTTTTAGCCGGACAATAACCTAAAACACAAGGCAAAATCTACACTTGCGTTGCTTACCAAGACATCATTGAATGTTCCTGAGTGGCCTAGTTACAGTTTTGACTTAAATCGGCTTGAAAATATATGGCAAGACTTGAAAATGGCTGTCTATAGCAATGATAAACTTGACAGAGCTAATGGTAAAGAATAATGGGCAAATATTGTACAATCCAGGTATGCAAAACCCCAAAAGACTCACAGATGTAATCACCGCCAAAGTTGCTTCTGCAAAGTATTGACTCAGGAGTTTGAATACTCATGTAAATTAGATATTTCTTTTTTTTATTTGCAATACATTTGCAAAATGTTCTAAAAACATTTAACTTTGTTATTATTGGGTATTGTGTGTAGATGGGTGAGACAATTCATTTTGAATTCAGGCTCTAACAGAATGTGGAATAAGTCAAGGAGTATTAATACTTTCTATAGGCACTGTATATATGATATAAAAAGAAACTGCAATACTTGTGATTTGATCTGTAACGACCTTGCAGGTGATTGATTGCTCAGGGCAAGGTGATAACTCATATAGACCTCTCTCAATGGGTGATATGGTGAGGTTTCCTGTATGATGTCATTGTTTCCTCCAGTTCTAATAGTTACATTCTGCTTAGTGACCAGGCTGGAAAAACAGTGTTGGGGTCAATTCTGTTTAAATTCCTGTCCAGTCCAGGATGCACGTAAACCCCCCCCCCCCCAAAAAACGACTTTCAAAGAACAAATAAAATGTAATATAAAAAATGTACCAAAAAAAAAAAAATGTACCAAAAAAAAATTAATTTTAAATAAAATTTTTTATATTAAATGTACATTCTTAAGTTTTATTGAGGATGTTACGGGAAGCAGCGAGGGAGGCTGTAAGTGCAACCATAGCGTGGTCTCATCTGGTCAATACTGACCCACTGCTATTCACGGAGCAACACTTACAGCAAATACAGAAATGTAACAAACAAAGAAAGCTGAGAAACTTGGGACCAGTAAGCTTTCACATTTTAATACCAGTCTGGGTTTAATATTGCCAATCAAATGGATAAAACATTTAATTAAGTATGGTCCAATACTGTGGATGATTAATGAGTCCTGCACAGGTCAGTTTTTAGGAGCCGCACCCACCAGGCACATCAATTCCGAGCCCCAACTGATATCCGACATAAGGACATATTTTACTCCGCAACCCGACCCAACAGTATAGAATTCTTCTGAGAGTTGATCCGTGACCCGCCAAGAAAAGTATATATTTATTTGTTTTTATGACTCCAGAGGAGGAGGGTAATAGGCTATTCCCCATCCCTTCTTAATTAATTTTTATGTATGTCTATTCAACATTTGGATAAAAGGAAACCATGCCATGAATTTAGAACGACAGGCTTCTCTTATTTTCGCAATGCGATGCGGCACACTGACCCCTCAAATCGCTTTTAATAAGGAAAGGGGGATACCTAGTCAGTTAACTCTCTGAATCAGAGAAAAGCCTTTAAATTAGCCTACTTACCTAATGAAAGCCTATAGCAGACACGAAACAACCTTTACATTCAATATTGTTTAGCTAATCAAATTGTTGCAATTAAACAATTCCCAGAATCGAATAGGCTACAAAAATTGGCTACTCAAACTTTTACCAGCTGCACAGGTTTAAACTTTATATAGCCTATGCAAGGTTAATTAATGTAATAATTAACTGATAATAAACATAATTATAATAAACAAACAGCTGCTTGCACTTTTGCAGGCTGTGTATCCATCTGCCGTGTTGTTGTCCTCCTGATCCACAATGACTCCAAAACGATTTCACTTGCGCAGCACCTGTTTCCACGATGGTGTATATTCAACCATCATAACCTTTATTTTTATTTCTCCCGTTAAATTTGCCATTTTCACGTGCTACGAGTCAGGGAAAATAAACTTGGCAACATGTAGTCGCATATAGTCAACATAAGCTCTGCAAGTGGACAAATTAGGAATGTTTCTCAGCACCACAGAAATAACAGACAGTTCCCATCTCCACTCTCTCGCTGGGTGGCTGGTGGCCTAGGCTGTCTGCCTCACCGCTCACATAATGGAATTCGCAACACAATTCAAAAAGCTCCTGGGTTTGAAAAAATAAATGGTATCTTCATTTAAAAACGTTTCCGACCCGCAATATAATCATTCTGAACCGTGAGTCGACCCGCGGGTTGTAAGAATGTTTTCATTCCACCCGCCAGCTGATTTGTTTTGCAGGGAATCGTGGATATCTGATCCAATGCAGGACTCTACTGCAATCTGACTGATATACTAGACATGTGGGGTCTAATATGATGAAATACTGACCCATTGAAGTTTTGGACCACTTAGGTTTTTAATGAAATACTGTCAAGTGGGGACTCATAATACTACTCCAATGGTTATTTTACTGCAATATTGGATAATTTGGGATTTTATTTAAATACTGGACAAGTGGGGACTTATTCTGTAAAACTTGGGTATGAACGGGATCACTGTATTACCGGACCAGTGGGTCCCTCGCTGTAACACTGGACTGTCAGGGATTCATTTTGTGAAGAGCCATACTGGAAATACTAGGGACTCAACAACTTATGACACCACAGTGAGTAATTGAGGAAGCACATCATGGCGAACTGTTAAAAGGAAATGATAGCGCACACTCAGCCTTAATTTATAAATAAGTTAAACAAAAATAAAATAATCCAGGCCTCGTCTTCCTGTTAAAATCTGAAATTATCATCTCAAAACACAAAAAGGCCTGCTGATATGGAAGCGAGAAGGGGGACTGAGGTCTGGACAGAAGCTCGCCGGTGAAGACAGTACTGAGAGAACTGCGGATGGGGTGGGTGGTTCGCTGGAGCTTGTTAAAAAGAACAGTAAAAATCTTTGACATTTACACTGTTACAGTAAATACATTCAGGCAGTAGAGGGAATCTTCTCCCCCCTTTGTAACAAGGTACATTTGGCAGTGCTGTCACTATCTGTCCCTCTGTCTGTCTCTCCTGCAGTCTCTACATGTGTCAGTCAGACCTTCTGTCCTCTGCCATCCGTGTCATCCTCCACTTCCATACCACTTGAACGTTCACGCGATGCTCACAGGTTTTAAAAACCGTAAACGCGGTTGTCCGATTGTCCTGACTGACGTTCGATCTATGCCCGTCCCTCCAGGCTGTGTCAGACAGGAGCCTCTGGGTCAGAAGGCACATACGTGCGCCTTTCCACCGAGCCTTACACTTAAATATCCTCTATATAAAAACTCAGGCAGTGTGCAGACCACCAGGGTCCGGGTTCTAAGGGTCCCCCCCCCCCCCACCACCCAGGTTCATTTCCAGCATCCTCTGTTCAGTAGGCAAAAGGCAAACCTCTTGTACGTTCAGACTCAGATCCCGTTAGTCAGGTCCGTGATGATGTTGGCCTTCACCAGCTTGCGGAGGAACTCCTTCTCCTTGGATATGTTGTGTGTCCAGGACTGTGGAGGTGCAAGGGAACACAATGAGAAACAAGAAGATTGTCAGGTGAATGCGGGTCAGGTTCAAAGACCCTGTTCTCATCAGCCTAAACTTGAAGGATGTTTCTTGCATCCTATTTCTGCTTTTCCATCTCTGCATCAAAACATTTCACTTGACCTGGTTAAGAGCCTTGACTTTAGTAAAAGCATGCATTGTTTTTTCTGATGAATGTGTGATAGATTAAAGTGTGTGTGTGTGCTTTTATGTGTGTGTATGGAGCCACACAGAGTTTCCCTCCCCATTGTGATCCAGGCACTCAGTGAGGTCAGCAGTGTGTAACCAGAGCAGGTGGTGGGCTCTGGGTCCTGAGAGTGGGAGGACCGGGCTGAACCGGGCCCCACAGCTGCCACAGGGAACCCACCTTGGCCTGTCTGGGTCGGCCCGGCCACTGACGGATCTCACTCACACGGAACCACATAGATCCAGGCTAGGGTTTCAATGCTCTACAGGGAGCATGGCTGGGAAAGCCATGTGAGTGATAAGACTGGTGTCTCTCTCTTCAGGCCTTGCTGTCTGATTCAGGCTGAGTGTCCAAGGATGAGGAGCTAGGTCAGAAAATAGATGATATGGAAGCAACCTCCCTCTTGCTTTAGCATCTTTGCATCCACCTAACACACAAATTCAAATGGTATGTACAGCCATGCTGTACAGTGTGGTATTCTACATTCACTCCTTACACTGAGCTAGAGAAGTTGAAAATCACCCCAAAGTGCACCTTGATCTATCTCGCGTCTATGGTGGGTAAAGCTGTTTGAAGAGGGGACTAGTTCGGGTCAGACATGGGTAAGTATACTACTGCATCTCATCCCCCACCAGAGAGGTGACCTCAGCACATTACCACCAGTGGAAGGACATGAGGGAGCGGTAGTCTTTCAGTGTTCCAATGACGATAGACCTACTAGATGATGTTTCCATTGATTGCTCAACATGGCAAATGTCAGGAGTTCACTGGGAGTTTAGACAAAGGGTATCATTCCGAGCTCATAGTTCATACGTCAGCTCTCCTCTCTGACATCTGTAATAATAGAACACTGATGCAGTGGGGAGTAGTGGATTAAAACGCTCTGTCTTGGGGTCATTTATTTGGTCATAGTTCAAAGAGAGGAGGGGGGATGCGAGAGCCAATCAAAAGACACAGATAATGGAATAACACTCGTTAGTCTAATAGGTCTAGAGGGGAGCCAATGTAGTCTCCGCTCTCATCTGCACACAGGATCAGGGAAAGCAATATGGTGGATTTGTGTACTGACAATGAGTTTTCACATTTCCAGTTCTTTCACATCGGACTTAGCGCCGACAAGGAGAGGACAAACCACTCGAAGACTACTGAGATGCACCCATGTTCCACGCACCTCTTTGATGGCGGACATCTTGACCGTCTCGTAGTAGTGCAAGGGTGCGTGAGGCGTGTTCATGTCATAACCGAAGCCGGCCACCACTACCTCATCACAGTTATGCAGCGCCATCGTTATGGCGACGGTCCCCAGGGTTGGAATGTTCTGGAAAAGGAAAAGCAGAGGTGGCCATTAGTGGGGCGCGGGTCAGCTGTTTGTTCAGCCGCACCCGCCTAATAACCCATCTGCCACCGCCCGACTATATGTGACAGTGAAAATCTGAGGCCTGCACCCAACCCGCAAATACAGTAAATGCGCTATAGGCTACAGTCAGAAACGGCAGAATGATTTTATTTGCCTAATTAACATGTGTTTCTGCTTATAATTTCTGTAATTTGTTAGTCAACATGTCGATAATTAAATACATGCAGCTTCTCTTCTGTCATTATATGTTAACCTAGAAGACTAAAAACCTTGCTCATCAGAATGTCAAATTATAGAATGAATGCTTCAATCTAGATAGATAGATTTTATGTTGGCACCCCAGCACACCACTGCAAAAAAGACCACAGACTGGTAGAAGGTATGCAGTAGTTTACTGCACACGTTGAAGGACCTGAGCCTCCTCAGAAAGTAGAGTCAGCTCTGGCCCTTTTTGTAAAGAGTCCCGGTGTTACCAGCCCATTCCAGTGTGTTTCTGCTCACACCACAACAAAGTCATTTATTGTGTTCCTGTGCTCCTCCTCCTGCCCACCCCTGATGCACTCTACAATTGCGGAGTCATCCGAGAACTTCTGCAGGTAACATGTTTCAGAGTTATATCTGAAGTCCGAGGTGTAGAGGGTGAACAGGAAGGGGGACAGGACTGTTCCCTGGGGGGCCCCTGTGTTGCTCACTGCCCGTTCTGACACACAGCTCTGTAGTCGCACAAATTGTGGCCTACCGGTCAGGTAGTCCGTGACCCAGGAGACTAAGGGTGCTTCCACTTTCATCCTCCTCATCTTCTCACCGAGTAGCAGAGGCTGAATGGTGATGAACTGGAGGAAGTCAAAAAACGTAACCCTCACAGTGCAACCTGCGTTGTCCAGGTGAGAGTAGGCCCTCTGCAGAAAGTAGATGATTGCATCATCTACCCCGATGTTGCAGTGGTATGCAAACTACAGGGGATCCAGTGATGTACACACCAGGGGTCTGAGGTGAGCGAGGATTAACCTTTCCAGGGTCTTCATGATGTGGGATGTTAGCGCTACAGGTCTGAAGTCATTGAGGACAGTGGGGTGCGCCTTCTTGGGCACCGGGACGAGGCAGGATGTTTTCCACAGCACAGGGACCCTTTCCAGGCTCAGCCTAAGGTTGAAGAGTCGCTGGGGTATTTCACACGGTTGGTCAGCACAGACTCTAAGCACCCTTGGGCTGATGCCATCAGGGCCCACTGCTTTCCACAGTCTCTCCAGCTCTCTCTAGTTGACATCGATAAAGTTATAATTTTTTATTTTACCTTTATTTAACTAGGCAAGTCAGTTAAGAACAAATTCTTATTTACAATAACGGCCTACCCCCGCCTCCCCTAACCCGGACGACGCTGGGCCAATTGTGCTCCGCCCTATGGGACTCCCGACCACGGCCGGTTGTGATACAGACGTTTAGGAACCAGGGAAAAATAAAATAAAAATGGGAACCATTTTCTGTGCCATCACTTTGACCGGTTGTAAGGAAATACGAAAGCTGTGAAAACGACTGATAAGATTTCAGTTTGGCTTGGTTGCATATTTTATGTGGTTTAAATACTAAATCAGCTTTTATGATGCTGACAGAGGACCGTCTGTAGATGCTGAAAATGCTCAAGAAATCATATTTCTCCACTCCTGTTCCCGAGTCAAAATGTACATTTGGTGTATAATTTTACTGCAATAAATGCTTAATTGTGCACGAGTTAATATTAAGACTATGTGAAAGGTTGCAGACCTACAGTCAGTGTCCAGATTTCAGTTTTCAAAACCATCTGAACAGAATCCTACAGTTCCTTTGACGTGCCATAGGCCCATTTGACTGTCGAATTTGTATAGCGCCTCACAATAATCACAGATAACAGCTGGTACTATTATCATCCTCTTCTTCTTACCACTTCACCAAATCTTTTACAAAGATGACTTTTCTGTCCCTCCCTTCTCTATATTTTCAACTCTCCATTTCACAGCTTTTTCCTTATTTAATTAAACTCTGACATTGTCCTTTTTGCCTGAATGGATCGACGTGAACTTTTCTGCCTGTTCCCAAAAGAGTTTGGTGATTGGCGTGTAAAGCTTAAGCACTAATGACAGATCGCCTAAAAAGAAAAACCTCAAAGCAGCCTATAGATATAAATTGCACAAATATTATACATTACATTTTTTTATGTATTGTTTTTTTAATTATTCAACCAGGCCGCCACCCACACAATATTTCATGACCCTAAACCCACCTGCCCCACGGATATTACCGTGGGGACTGCGGGATATGTCACTTTTTTTTATAGTGTGTCGTATCTTGTGTTGGGGTGCAATATAGGAACAAAGTGTTATTAGAAGGTGAGATGAGAGTATGTCGTCAACGAGCCAACACCCTTTCCACTAAGAGCAGTAGGTAGTACAAGCAAGCATTGGAAATCAAATTAAAAACGCCACTTCCTCAAAGCCTAGGGGTACAAGGGGAGGAGGATTGGAGGGGATGAAGGCCCCTCTAAATCATCAGCTTGATTTGGAGACCTCAGGGCACGTGAAGCTTAGGGTCTCCCCCCTGCTGTGTGAGCCCGCAAACACACACGCACTAATCAGGGGCAAGAAAGGTGGGCATTTTAGGGGAATGATGTGTCAGGCTGCATCCTGCCTTGATCAGTATTGTTTGGGGGACACCCCCCCCAACACTGAGGGGGCACCAGGGCTCCCCACATGTTCTACACATGTTCCTGTAGACCAGGTGTTCAGGGCCACCTCCCTAACCCCTTTTGCAGCCCACCTCCCTAACCCATCTCCCCTGCTCTCCTCTGTGGAACTTCAGCCTTTCAAGCTAGTATGCTGCACAGTTCTTGTCCTGGAGGGTGACAGCATCTGCTGAACTTTAACCTATACCTTTGATCAGCCAGCCACGGTCGCAGTAAACCTGGTAAGTGGTCTCCTGAAGACAATCAATGAATTTGATTGATTAGTTATGTGGCAAGGAGAAATTAAAACCAGCAGACCTTGTGGCAGTCCAGAATCTACAGCCTCATCTGATCTCAAAACCAAAATGAGAACAAAATGCATCTATTTGGAGGAGTTAATGGAGGTTATACGTCTGAAGCTTTATTTTCCCTCCGTAAACAGTTCCTTTTTTTTTTTATATATGTAGAGCAGGGCTCTGCGACATGTGGTTCTGGAGCCTTATGTGGCTCTTTAACTGCCCCTTTGATGCTCTATGACAATCTATAATTAGTCATTCAAAGTCATTAATAGACTATACTTAACCTTTTCACACGTACCAACACACGGGTGTGATCATTCTACAGTGGTCCATGTAGTGTATGATCAAACTGTGCGATTAGAACGCTTATTTAGAACGTCCAGTTTCAAATGACCTAATGATGCAACAATCAGCATTTGAGCTGGCCACACTGTTTTTTTCAGAAATATTTTGCACAAACACTGTCCTTATTAAGTTGTCCAGAATGTGAGCAGTTTATTTTTGGATGCAATGTTCATACATTCACAGAAGTAGCTACAGCATAACACAATCATCCAAACTGGAAAAATGTAGGCTACATTTGTCCAAGCGCTAACTGAGGAAACAGTTAGACATGGCGCCACACATAGCTGGCAAATATCTTAGCTCATCATAAGCTATCTATCTATCTATCTACAGTGGGGAGAACAAGTATTTGATACACTGCCGATTTTGCAGGTTTTCCTACTTACAAAGCATGTAGAAGTCTGTAATTTTTATCATAGGTACACTTCAACTGTGAGAGACGGAATCTAAAAAAAAAAAAAAAAAAATCAAATTGTATGATTTTTAAATAATTAATTTGCATTTTATTGCATGACATAAGTATTTGATCACCTACCAACCAGTAAGAATTCCGGCTCTCACAGACCTGTTAGTTTTTCTTTAAGAAGCCCTCCTGTTCTCCACTCATTACTGCACCTGTTTGAACTCGTTACCTGTATAAAAGACACCTGTCCACACACTCAATCAAACAGACTCCAACCTCTCCACAATGGCCAAGACCAGAGAGCTGTGTAAGGACATCAGGGATACAATTGTAGACCTGCACAAGGCTGGGATGGGCTACAGGACAATAGGCAAGCAGCTTGGTGAGAAGGCAACAACTGTTGGCGCAATTATTAGAAAATGGAAGAAGTTCAATATGACGGTCAATCTCCCTCGATCTGGGGCACCATGCAAGATCTCACCTCGTGGGGCATCAATGATCATGAGGAAGGTGAGGGATCAGCCCAGAACTACACGGTAGGACCTGGTCAATGACCTGAAGAGAGCTGGGACCACAGTCTCAAAGAAAACCATTAGTAACACACTACGCCGCCATGGATTAAAATCCTGCAGCGCATGCAAGGTCCCCCTGCTCAAGCCAGCGCATGTCCATGCCCGTCTGAAGTTTTCCAATGACCATCTGGATGATCCAGAGGAGGAATGGGAGAAGGTCATGTGGTCCGATGAGACAAAAATATAGCTTTTTGGTCTAAACTCCACTCGCCGTGTTTGGAGGAAGAAGAAGGATGAGTACAACCCCAAGAACACCATCCCAACCGTGAAGCATGGAGGTGGAAACATCATTCTTTGGGGATGCTTTTCTGCAAAGGGGACAGGACGACTGCACCGTATTGAGGAGAGGATGGATGGGGCCATGTATCGCGAGATCTTGGCCAACAAACTCCTTCCCTCAGTAAGAGCATTGAAGATGCTCTTACTGGCTGGGTCTTCCAGCATGACAACGACCCGAAACACACAGACAGGGCAACTAAGGAGTGGCTCCGTAAGAAGCATCTCAAGGTCCTGGAGTGGCCTAGCCAGTCTCCAGACCTGAACCCAATAGAAAATCTTTGGAGGGAGCTGAAAGTCCATATTGCCCAGCGACAGCCCCAAAACCTGAAGGATCTGGAGAAGGTCTGTATGGAGGAGTGGGCCAAAATCCCTGCTGCAGTGTGTGCAAACCTGGTCAAGAACTACAGGAAACGTATGATCTCTGTAATTGCAAACAAAGATTTCTGTACCAAATATTAAGTTCTGCTTTTCTGATGTATCAAATACTTATGTCATGCAATAAAATGCAAATTAATTATTTTCTGGATTTTTCTCACAGTTGAAGAGTACCTATGATAAAAATTACAGACTTCTACATGCTTTGTAAGTAGGAAAACCTTCAAAATCGGCAGTGTATCAAATACTTGTTCTCCCCACTGTATCTATCTAGCCTTCAAAAAAGTATTTTACACACATCGGTGCCCATTACAATCTATGCAATAATCGGAATGCATTATTTGTCACCAGTACTTGAAAACGTGAATAAACTGTAAAATACATCATGCTCCGTAAATACAATCTCTATGCTACAGTAGAAACGACAACAAGACATACAGAAAATAAGGCACTTACTTTGAAAGCAACGCACACATGTCCAAAGTTATTATTTGTAAGGAAAACAACAAGGCAGGTAATGCAAGCTCCAACCAGAAAATGTTCCAGTTCATGCAAGACTGTGCAAATGTCTGCACACTTGATCTGAGGAAACACTGGGGAGGTGCATTCATTGGGTTCATCCATTGCAGTTACCAGAGCAATAGATTTTTGTGAGAATAAAAAAAATGTCTTCCTGTCATTTGGGTTCCCGACCCTTGATCTCTGAGACAAGGGTCGGGAAAAACCACCACTAACATCCTTCATACTATACATCATCCGACTCTGGTTAAGTAGAACAAGGGCTTAAATGCCAGAATCTCGCAGTATCCCTTTAACAGTTTAATTTCCTGTAATGGCATGGCAAGGTGCTGCGTTGCGGTGGTTGTCATAAGAACAGGGGTTCTACTGGCAGCAAGGTTTGAACACATGGTCAACAGCTCCCAGCGGGTTGGGTACCATTTCATTGCATATGTGTGAAAGAGGGAAAGTGTCTCTGTCAGTGTGGGCCTACGTGTGTATTCTTGAACTTGAAAAAAAAACAACGAGTAAGAGTCTATACACTTTGTACTGCATGTGTGAATGAATATCTGTATGTGTGAGTGCAGATTGCAAACCGAGCTGAATCTTATCCACCTGAATCCAGGTGACTGAAGACATGGCATTTTCCACAAAAGTCTACATAGAACCATACATATCTTTTCACAACATTCTGATGGTTTTTCTCAGGACATTCCAATGCAATGCCATTTTTTCATAACATTTATATTTTTATTCAACTGGAGCAGGTTTCTGTTTGAGTGTCACTCACCCCTTTGCCCATGAGGCCGTTATTGAGCGGCAGGCCGATGAACTGGAAGGCAGCCTCCTGGATGAAGTAGGGATTAAGGATGCGCATCTCTGTGGGCTCCCTGGGGACATAGTGTGCCACAGACTTCCAGAAGCCCTCTATACCCCGCTGAGAGAGGAAGAGAGGAGATGTTGAGTTTCAGGAAAGGCATTGAAAGTAAAAATTGTTATCCAATTTGTCATTTTGGGGGTCAAAGGAGTACTTCTTAGTATGAGGTAGCCGGAGGTTCAAACACAAAGAGATTATCTTTTACAACATTGACATAGAACAAAGGTCACATCACCTAGAGAGGCCCACCTACAGACTCGCTCCCTACATTGATTGGGAAAATGGCTCTCTGCCTCGGGGGTAACATGGAGGATGGCCAATCGACCATAATTACGAACACGGTAGCGCCCCCCCTCATCAGCTAGGAAGTGTTACAGGAAGTGAGCCAAATCACACCCTGACCTCAGAAGGGGTTCCGGGCACACTCACACCCCTCTGGTACCTCCTACTCTAATCACCACAGAGACCAGACCCGACTGGCTCCACCACACCGGAGGTAAATTACTCCCAAATCTAAGGGCACGTACCTGCCTGTTGTCTGACTTCATATGCTCCAGAATGCCAAAAACAGACTTCCGCGCATACTTTACTCAAGACAATGAAAGTTGGAGTTACACATGTGAATCTAAGGCCAGAATATTAAATAATTTTTCGCAAATATCTGCCAAATCCACAATAATATTTTAGAACGTTAGCTAAGAAGCTACTGCTAGTTCTTGTCCTCTGACAACATCCCTCAGGCATCATGCCTGTACTGTGATGCTCCACACACACACACACACACACACACACACACACACACACACACGAGTAGCATTGTGCCACAAACAGCACTGGTCGACTGACTAGCCTGCCTGCTTGGCTGACTACCTTGCACACAATCAAAGGTGTCAGCAGATGTAATTGGGAAACCTGTTCAAATAGTCAGACGCCCGCCCTGCCGCCTTGATATTAGGCGGGAATAATGGAAGAGGCGGTTAGATAGGGTGTTTTCAACCAGGGGCCTTCGAGCTCTCCGCATGCCGTGGCAGGAAAAACTCATCTCTACTGTCAACACGCTGCTTGTGTTATGGGATCTGTTAGTTAGCGCTGTAGCAGCAGTAAGTAATACATTTTACTGTGGAGAGCAGAGATGGTGCGACTCAAAGAGATGGCACATGCACACAGAGACAAGAGTGTCATGTCTGAGGAGTCAGACAAGTACAAATTCATACCCAAATAATGTCATTCTATACTCATATTTGCTGCCAGAGTATAATGTCATACTCCTGAGGAGGATGAGCTGGCCAATCAGCAGTCTACAGATACAAATACACCTTATGGAACATCGGGGACTGTGAAGCAACACAAACATAGGCACAGACACATACATACAGTTGAAGTCAGAAGTTTACATACACTTAGGTTGAAGTCATTAAAACTCATTTTTCAACCACTCCACCAATTTCATGTTAACAAACTATAGTTTTGGCAAGTCGGTTAGGACATCTACTTTGTGCATGACGCAAGTATTTCTTCCAACAATTGTTTACAGACAGATTATTTCACTTATAATTCACTATTTCACAATTCCAGTGGGTCAGAAGTTTACATACACTAAGTAGACTGTGCCTTTAAACAGCTTGGAAAATTCCAGAAAATTATGGCATGGCCTTAGAAGCTTCTGATAGGCTAATTGACGTCTTTTGAGTCAATTGGAGGTGTACCTGTGGATGTAATTCAAGGCCTACCTTCAAACTCAGTGCCTCTTTGCTCGACATCATGGGAAAATCTAAAGAAATCAGCCAAGATCTCAGAAAAACAATTGTAGACCTGCATAAGTCTGGTTCATCCTTGGGAGCAATTTCCAAACGCCTGAAGGTACCACGTACAAACAACAGTACGCAAGTATAAACACCATGGGACCATGCAGCCGTCATACCGCTCAGGAAGGAGACGCGTTCTGTCTCCTAGAGATGAACGTACTTTGGTGTGAAAAGTGCAAATCAATCCCAGAACAACTGCAAAGGACCTTGTGAAGATGCTGGAGGAAACAGGTACAAAAGTATCTATATCCACAGTAAAACAAGTCCTATATCGACATAACCTGAAAGGCCACTCAGCAAGGAAGAAGCCACTGCTCCAAAACTGCCAATTAAAAGCCAGACTACAGTTTGCAACTGCACATGGGGACAAAGATTGTACTTTTTGGAGAAATGTCCTCTGGTCTGATGAAACAAAAATAGAACTGTTTGGCCATAATGACCATCGTTAGGTGGAAAAAGGGGGATGTTTGCAAGCCGAAGAAGCACGTGGGTGGCAGCATCATGTTGTGGGGGTACTTTACTGCAGGAGGGACTGGTGGACTTCACAAAATAGATGGCATCATGAGGAAGGAAAATTATGTGAATATATTTAAGCATCATCAAGACATCAGTCAAGAAGTTAAAGCTTGGTCGCAAATGGGTCTTCCAAATGGACAATGACCCCAAGCATACTTCCAAAGTTGTGGCAAAATGGCTTAAGGACAAAAAAGTCAAGATATTGGAGCGGCCATCACAAAACCCTGACCTCAATCCTATAGAGAATTTGTGGGCAGAACTGAAAAGGCGTGTGCGAGCAAGGAGACCTACAAACCTGACTCAGTTACACCAGTTCTGTCATGAGGAATGGGCCAAAATTCACCCAACTTATTGTGGGAAGCTTGTGGAAGGCTACCCGAAATGTTTGACCCAAGTTAAACAATTTAAAAGGCAATGCTAGCAAATACTAATTGAGTGTATGTAAACTTCTGACCCACTGGGAATGTGATGAAAGCTGAAATAAATCATTATCTCTACTATTATTCTGACATTTCACATTATTAAAATAAAGTGGTGATCCTAACTGACCTAAGACAGGGAATTTCTACTAGGATTAAATGTCAGGAATTGTGAAAAACTGAGTTTAAATGTATTTGGCTAAAGTGTATGTAAACTTCCGACTTCAACTGTACATGTGATAATATGAAGCACATATTCAAAATCACAAACTTGTTCTGTGCTGTAAAGGTAAAGGGAAAAAAATGTCCTACCTTAGTTTTCAAAACCTCCCACAATGACTCTCCCCATGTCAAGTCCATTTAACTCCTGGGTCAACGTCTTGTTAAAAGCCATGAGCAGGCATTTGCCTCCTAAGGCTGTTCTGAAGACTCGCTGTAGTGTCTATTTTTTTTTCTTTCCAATTTTGAGTGTTAACCTGGGTGTCCTCTTTAGCCTGGTCTACAAGACTTGCTGCTACCAAATGTGCCTTGGTTCACCCATGTTCAAAAACCTTTTTGAGGGCTCTTTGTAGTTGTTTTCTACGTCCGACGCATAGGATGTTAATTTACTGTACATTCCACCCACTTCTGCTAGTTTAATCCCTCCTGTCGTTTCTAGGCCCAAACTCCCTACCTTTCTGCATGTTGTACAGCCCAACTTTGAATTCTGCATGACAAGCCAGGGATTATACGTTTGCTTGTTGTTGAACTGCAAATTGCACCTGCGCCGAGCACTTCGTCAGTGGATGCACTGCCACCCAGCTATTGGTCTCCCTCTCCCGCTGAGTCTGACTCGCTAGTAGACCTTCTAGCTAGTGGAGATGCCGGTAGTGATGCTGAACTGGCGGGATTAGCATCGACATCAGTTTGCCCCTCACTCCTCTGCTCCGGCACAGAGTTCTCTGGCTCGTTCTGGGTTCGATTCACCATCTTTCACTGGATTTTTGGACATGAAAAATGTCAAACTCTATTGCCTTTCCCTATCAATTTATTTGGCTCTCCCACAATTCAAATTCAGTAGGGAGACTACTAGACTAGGCTATGTGACGTGATTACGTAAGGACCTCTTCACTAGCTGACCACCACTACCAAGACCTGTGTCAAGATCAGTTACTTACCCCACTGGCCCTCTCTATGTACAAATAAGAGAGCAGGTCTGTAATCAGTGTGGCAGGATAGCATGATTACATAGAATGATCACAGCGCTTTTACATGGTCTTTCTGTGGGGCGGGAGAAATAACGAGGAGGCAACTTGATTTAATGCTGATCGCTTTTATTAGAATGTCTACAGCGTGAGCTCTCGAAAGACCAGTGGCGAGTAGAAAGGCAGTTACCCAGTTGCAGCAGCGCGTCCCTTAAATGAGGGCCAAACCCTCCCCTTACCCGGACGACACTGGGCCAATTGTGTGCCCCCTCATGGCTCTCCCGGTCACGGACGGCTGTGACACAGCCCGGGATCAATGCAGTGTCTTAGACCGCTGCGCCACTCGGGTAGCCTGCCAAAGGTGATTCTAACATGTATTGACTCAGGGGTTTAATACTTATCTAATCAATAGGGGAATTTTTTTTTTCTTTTTTTTTTTTTAAATGTTACACTTTGACAGAGTATTTTGTGTAGATCGTTGCCAAAACAATTACGATTAAATCCATTTGAATCCCACTTTGTAACACAACAAAATGTGGAAAAAGTAAAGTCATTAGGCAAGTCAGTTAAGAAAAAAAATCTTATTTATAATGACGGCCTACATTGTTCCCCTGGAGAAATTAGGTTTAAGACAGGTTTTTCACCTTGTCGGCTCGGGTATTCGAACCAGCGACCTTACGGTTACTGGCCCAAGGCTCTAACCGCTAGGCTACCTGCTGCCCTGAAGTCACTGTAGGTCATATTTCATAGAAATCTGAAAACACTGCACAGTTGCTTTAAGTGTGTGCACGAGGCTGTGTGCCCTGATGCCAGCACCTGTTATAACAGGCTTTAATTGGAGAGGTAATAGTTTGCATAGCCGGGAGAGAATGGGAGTGTGGTCAAGATTTCTCATCCAGACAAGGGTTTCAGCTCTGGCCAAACTACCTCAGTTCCACCGGTGTTGACGTTGGCTTATCGGGTGACCATATTTCAATACTTAACAGTTGCTCATCAATGAGACAGAACACAGATGTAGCCTCTTGGTCATATATTAGATGTCGAAAAGGGGGAATGACTCAATTACCAGACATGGGAGCTATGGGTGGGTAACCAGTCACACAGTAATGAGATGTATAGCAGGCCTGCTAGCCGAACACCCAGTGTTTAATTTAATCATTCCAGAAGACTAAAGCAAACATGTTGTCAACCAGGGACTGACCAACAAAACAGAAAGACATGAACATCATTGCATTACAGGTCCATCTAAAATGCTACACAGGGTTGAATGAGTCCATACTACATGTTATCATCTCAGTGCGATCAATGCTCACATTCTTCTTCTACAGCCCCAGCATCCACAAATGTATGTGCTCATTGTGGTGTTTGTGCCAGGGTCTGATTTTCATTCAAGCCTCAAAGTTATTTCAAAATCTTCCACGTTCACCAGCTGTCTTCATTGGTTGGCACGAGGCCAGAACTCCCACCAGCATTCTGGTTTGGGAATGTCATCTTTGTGGAGAGAAAAGGGAATCTGATGGATTGTTGAGCCTGTAAGCGATGCGAGAGAATCAGGCTACCGACCGCCACTCTCTCTTCCCTCGCAGCGGGATGTGTAACTGAGCCGACCCATAACCCAGCGGGTGAGTGAGGCTTCTTGGCCGAGTCGTCGTCGACCTCCTTCACAAGTCAATGGCTGTCACTCCTGTCTGCAACCCTCTAAACTAGCCCCACAGCATGCCAGCCCAGTGTTAAATCACTCCATAAACGTCACACAGCAAGAGGGTAGTCATCCTCTCGCTCTCTCCCCTCACTCTTTCCTTCACTAAGTTTATTGGCCTCTTCCCTCTGACTCAATCTCTAAACCTTCTCTCTTGAACAGACTCTGCATTAACACATCTGAGTTACAAAACAAATAGATGGCATTTGGAAATCTACTCTAACTGCCCAACAATAATCATAAAACAGGTGCAAGACTTGGTAAGGTAAACACTTTTTCCCATGATGAGAAACAGGCGTGTCTGTGGAAAACAGAATGTGTATGGATGGTAAACACCATTGACCCGGAGATTATCATTTTCTAAAATGGGAGCATTTCTGGGAAAGTATGTTGAGACCTAACAAATCATATCAAAATGTCAAGTGGTGTGTTTATTTTCTGGAGACTAACTATTTCTGTTGATCAAAAGGAATGGCTGGATACGGTTTGTGACTTTCCACGAATAGCCTGATACTTGAAAAACATTCACTGGCAGTCTCGCAAATCAACCTGAGCGCACTACAACAGAGGCTTAGGTAAGTATCTCCGTCTAGTCGGTCATATGAACATATAGATCAACCTACACAAGAGTCAAGGTCAGGATTAAAGCAAGACAATGCCAGGACAGGGAATAGAGATGTGTACCAAGAAGGGTGGGCGGGTGTCAATCTGAAGGGGTAAAATAATGGCAACCAACAGTCTGACAAAGTGGTGTTTAAGGACAGTCAAATTGAAAAGGACAATGTCACTAACACGAAATCCAAAACCCTAAAAAAGATTTCCTAATCCCTTACTAGAAAAAGTGGTGGCGGAACATAAGCATCTAAACACCTGAAGTAGATGGAAGACTATCTCAAAGGTCTGTACATTCCTGACCGATGTGTAATAGCAGCGATAACACGTTCAACCTCCACGGCCCACACATCCCTCCACAACATGGCCAAAAGTATGTGGACACCCCATCAAATTAGTTGATTTGGCTATTTCAGCCACACCCGTTGCTGACAGGTGTATAAAATCGAGCACACTGCCATGCAATCTCCATAGACAAACATTGTCAGTAGAATGGCCCGTACTGAAGAGCTCAGTGACTTTCAATGTGGCACCGTCATAGGATGCCACCTTTTCAACAAATCAGTTTGTCAAATTTCTGCCCTGATAGAGCTTCCCCGGTAAAGTGCTGTTATTGTAAAGTGGAAACATCTAGGAGCAACAACGGCTCAGCTGCGAAGTGGTAGGCCACACAAGCTTACAGAGCGTGACCGCCGAGTGCTGAAGCGCGTAAAAATAGTCTGTTCTCGGTTGCAACACTGTTACCTAGACAAGACACACACACACCATATAGCTTCCTCCCTGTCACCTAGACAACACAGAGAGAGCGATATATTATTTTGTCCATGTAGTGCATGACAACAAATCATCTCTAAAGCACATAGAAATACCATTAGACGCCTAATAGTAGCTTCATGTGGACGTACACAAACAATGATATAACATACTGTGCATTTCCAGTGGAAGCTGCTGATGGGAGAACGGCTCATAATAATGGCCGGAACGGAGCAAATGGAATGGCATCAAACACCTGAAAACCATGTTTGACGTATTTGATTCCATTCAACTAAGTCATTACCACAAGCCTGTTCTCCCCAATTAAGGTGACACCAACCTCCTCTGGTGCATTCACTCCATAGATGTGCAATTGAAGAGATGAACAGAAGCCATTCAAGTTATGCTCTGCTCCTCAATGAGAATGAGGCGGCCTCAGAATAGAACACCCTGGAGATGTCTAGCATTTCAGTTAATGTATGGCAGAGGTAGATAAACCTCGGGAATACGCACTGCGAAAGTAAAATGAGCTATTTTTACACGGTGCATGTTCTAGTTAACTAGTCACAACCATTTCTTGAGGGACAGAATGAGAGGGGGAGGGAATGGAGAAAAGGCAAAAAGGAAAGAGAGGGAAAGAAAGGGCAAGTGAGTTGGACAGTTCACATCTGCAGGCCATACACAAATGGTCTACGCAAATAAAAACAAACACGCTTCACCCTGCACCCGGCCACAAGCAGCAAGGCGAGACCTTGGACCAAGTTAGAAAAGGTAAGAGCAAACCAGAGAGAAGGACACTGACTCCCTGTCCAAAAACAACTCCATACCCCTTCCCAGTAGGCTACTCTTTGGGTGTTTTGAAGGTCTGGAAGAACCCGATACGCCGTAGGTGTACTGTGAGCAATAGGTGTTGGGCTTCCAATGGGCTTAGGAGAGCTTCTGCCTTTTTGCATACACCATTCAGGTTCCTTCCGATCTACAACCACTGAAGGGGTAGTCGTCAGGCCTTGTTTATGTAGCAGGCTAGAGCAGGTCACAGGGACGCACTACTAAGTGTAACTAAACCTTGAGAAAGATGTATGTGGGGGGGAGGGGGCTTTTTAGGGGCACTCGCCCAGAGAAAACCAGGTTGGCCAGACAGACCAAGGTTCCAGTTACCAAAAATCCAAACAGACCAAACTCTGAGGTACTTTGATGCTTACTCCCTTTGTTAAGGAGAAATCTGAAGCATTTGCCAATTAGCTTTTCTTGACATGCACTACAACCTGACCTGGGGGTCATGTCGGTTTCTCTTCTCCCGGTCGTGCTGGGGTTATCCGGTGTGTAAAACCTGTGCTTTCGCACTCCCATGACGGCAAACAGGGAAAACAATGGGAACACTTGACAGCATTCTGACCCAAAGGAGGACTTGTGTGAACTATGTGGCCCCAGGGCGTTTAAAGGGTGTCTGAAACGACCCTTGTTCCACTGGCAGAGTCTGAATCTGTTTACTTACAGCAAACAGACTACAGCAGACCTATGGTCCTAAAAAGCAGTTCAATGAGTACTGTAGCCAACTATCAAAATAATATTCAGAAGTCTCTCCAGCAAGGTACTCTCAATAACCCATAGTCTTCTGTCAAAACCAAGGAATTAAGAGCTAGCCTACATCTGAAGGTATATCAAAGTTAGCAGGCTAAAATATGGATTTCGCTTTGTTTAAAATAATCTGGATTTGACTTCTTACATATCTCAGATGCTGCTTGGCTAATGTTCTTAATCCTGGTTTACAGATATGTAAATGTTTCTGTATAGTGAATTTTCCACATTTTGTTGTGTTACAAAGTGGGATTAAAATTGATTTAAATGTCAAAATACTCTCAAAATACTCTGTGGAAGAAAAATGTAAACGTAAAAAAAAAAAAAATATATACAGTGCATTCGGAAAGTATTCAGACCTCTTCCTCTTTTCCTAATTTTGCTATGTTACAGATGATTCGAAAATGAATTAAATAAAAATCTACACACCATACACAATACCCCATAATGGATAAAAAAAATAAAAAACTGAGCTCAGGTGCTTCCTGTTTCCATTGATCATTCTTGGGATGGTTTCTACAACTTGATTGGAGTCCACCTGTGGTAAATTCAACTGATAGGACATGATTTGGAAAGGCACACACCTGTCTATATAAGGTCCCACAGTTGACAGTGCATGAGCAGATCTGGCTAAGGGTACTAAAACATTTCTGCAGCATTGAAGGTCCCCAAGAACATAGCAGCCTCCATCATTCTTAAATGGCAAACTCCAAGCGGATAGGTCCTCACACATCCGGTTGGCGCCGCCCTGTGTGGTCGCCTATTTAGCAGCTCCCATGTTCGTGAGTTAATTGTTGTTTTAGTATGTTTTTCGAGAGTTTTTCTTGTCAACAGTTGAACTATAATAGTTCAGGATTATGGAATGCTACTATTTTACGAAGGTTTTAGCGGTCCTTTTTATCACTGAGGCACTTTTTCTTACATTTAGCAGCGCTGAACGTACACGCGAGTCCTCAATTATTTACAACAGAGCGCAGCTATTGGATTTAGCACACTCAGTGCTGCTGCACCCCAGGGAAAAGTTTGTTATTCCGGAAGAGTTAAAAAGGAGACTGCGTGGACGCAGGGCGGGATTGAAGTGTAAAAGTAAGCATAGGAAATACAAGCCGGCTATACCGTCTATCAATATGGGCAACGTGAGATCGCTGCATAACAAGATGGAGGAACTAGAGGGTCTTGTCCGTGGACAAAGGGAGTTCAGAGAAGCTAGTCTAGTGTGTTTTACCGAGACATAGCTGAATGATAACATCCACATAGAGAACGTCACTATCGGCGGTTTCCAGACCATCAGAGCGGACAGGAATAGTGCTTCTTCCGGTAAGAGTAAGGGAGGGGGGCTGGCTTTATTAGTTAACAACAGATGGTGTAATCCGAGACATATTACTGTTAAGGAACAGTTTTGTAGCCCGGACATTGAGCTGTTAGCCGTTAGCCTGAGACCCTACTATTTGCAAAGGGAATTCACGGTGGCCATTACGGTTATTGTTTACATCCCGCCCTCCAGTGACGCAAACACAGTGTGTGACGTCATCCACTCTGTTATCGCAAGGTTACAGATAGCGCATCCCAGTGCCTTCTTTGCCATTTCGGGGGATTTTAACCATGCATATCTCTCTTTAACGCTGAATAATACAACTCTGGACTTGTTATATGCTAATGTGAAGGATGCATACAACTCCACTGCACTCCCTCCCCTAGGTAGATCGGATCACAACCTTGTCAACCTCAACCCACTATACTTCGAATTGCTTGTAAATGGATTTGTAACCCCTCCCAGACTCCTTCTGAGGGCCTATGGTAGGTCTTTTGATTGTTGAATGATTTGTTACCACACACCCATTTGGTTAAGATTTTATTATCTTTAAGTTTCTCTCTAATGTTTTCTAATAATTTGCACTGGTTTTGGTACACCTAATTCTAATTGTAGCCATTTTATGTGATGGTAAAGGTAGGGGTGTACTAACTTTTTCCCCATAAGGAAAATGCATTTTTGTTTATTTTAATCATTTACATTTTTTTTATGTGTGTGTGTGATTTGTTAAATTGGGTAACCTTTATATGTCAATAATATTGAAGTGAAGATTGCATATCCATCTGTCCAAATATGCAAAAAAAAAAGAAGAAAAAAAGACCTTTCCAGGGGTGTACTTACTTTTTCATTTGTATAAGGAGAAGATGGAGGACAAGCTGAGGCAGAGCCAGGTGAGAGAGGTGTGGAAGGGTATGAGAAATATCACTGGATTCAAAAAGTAAATGTGTGAGCAGACGGAGGGGACCCAGGAAAGAGCCAATGAGCTGAACCAATTTTTTAACAGGTACGATATTAGCTCTGTCCACCTCCCCTCCAGCTCTCCAGGCCACACACCCTCACGGCTGTCTCACCCCCCCTTTGCACACGACACCTCCGTTGAGACAATCAGCGACCCCCCCCCCCCACCTCTGGACTGATCCACAACACCCCCCTTCCCCGCACCTGGGCTGGCTTTCACCACCAACCAAGTGGAGATAGCTGGAGAGACTACATCAGTGGAAAGCGGCGGTCCCTGATGACATCAGCCCAAGGGTGCTTAGGGTCTGTGCTGACCAACTGTGTGGAGTACTCCAGTGCCTCCTCAACCTTAGCCTGAGCCTGGAAAGGGTCCCTGTGCTGTGGAAAACATCCTGCCTCATCCCAGTGCCAAAGAAGGCGCACCCCACTGTCCTCAATGACTTCAGACCTGTAGCGCTAACATCCCACATCATGAAAACCCTGGAAAGGTTAGTCCTCGCTCACCTCAGACCCCTGGTGTGTACATCAGTTCGCATACCAGCAGTTCGCATACCAGCGCAAAATCAGGGTGGATGATGCAATCATCTACCTTCTGCAGAGGGCCTACTCTCACCTGGACAACGCAGGTTGCACTGTGAGGGTTATGCATTTTGACTTCTCCAGTGCCTTCAACACCATTCAGCCCCTGCTACTGGGTGAGAAGATGAGGAGGATGAAAGTGGATGCACCCTTAGTCTCCTGGGTTACGGACTACCTGACCGGTAGGCCACAATTTGTGCGGCTACAGAGCTGTGTGTCAGAATGGGCAGTGAGCAACACAGTGGCCCCCCAGGGAACGGTCCTGTCACCCTTCCTGTTCACCCTCTACACCTCAGACATCACTCTGAAACATGCCACCTACAGAAGTTCTCGGATAACTCCGCAATTGTAGGGTGCATCAGGGGTGGGCAGGAGGAGGAGTACAGGAGCACAATCAATGACTTTGTAGTGTGGTGTGAGCAGAACCACCTTCAGCTCAACATCAGCAAAACAAAGGAGATGGTGGTGGACTTCAGGAGAACCAAGGCCCAACTGACTGCAGTCCCTATACAGGGGATGGATATGGAAATGGTAGGTTCATACAAGTTCCCACAAGTTCCCAGATGTTCCTATGGACAACAGGCTGGAATGGCTGGTAACACCGGGGTTCTGTACAAAAAGGGCCAGAGCTGACAACTTTCTGAGGAGGCTCAGGTCCTTCAACTTGTGCAGTAGACGAGGACTTCTCAGCGAAAGACTGAGTTGGAAGCGAAAGACATATTGATTATCTCGGACCTGGACTTAATCCCGACACTCATAGAAGGCAAAGACTGCGCTCTATAGGCCGGCACGAGGGCACCCTGCTGAGACTACGGTGGCGAATGAATAAACGGGGGGTAGTCATTTAGACAGGTTAACTTTGTTTTCTTGGGCACAGAGACAATGGTGGTTTGCTTGAAACATGTAGGTATTACAGACTGGGTCAGAGAGATTGAAAATGTCAGTGAAAACACTTGCCAGCTGGTCAGCGCATGCTCTGAGTGCGCATCCTGGTAATCAGTCTGGCCCTGAGGCCTTGTGAATGTTAACCTGTTTAAAAAGGTCTTACTCACACCGGCTATGGAGAGCGTGATTATACAGTCGTCCGGAACAGCTGCTCTCACGTAAGGTTCAGTGTTGCTTGCCTCGAAGCGAGCATAAAAAAGGCATTTAGCTTGTCTGGCAGGCTTGAGTCACTGGGCAGCTCTCAGCTGGGTTTCCCTTTGTAATCCATGATAATTGGCCAGCCCTGCAAAATCGGACAAGCATCAGAGCCGGTGTAGTAGGATTAGATCTTAGTCCTGTATTGACACTGCCTGTTTGATGGTTCGAAGGGCGTAAGCGGTATATCTAACAAGCGTCCGGATTAGTGTCCTGCTCCTTGAAAGCGGCAGCTCTAGCCTTTAGCTCAGTGCAGATGTTGCCTGTAATCCATGGCTTCTGGTTGGAACATGTACGTATGGTCACTGTGGGGAAAATATCATTAATGCACTTATTAATGAAGCCGGTGACTGATTTTTGCTTGTCAAAAAGAAGCAGGATAGCTTTTGTATGAGAATCTATGTTTGGAGTAAATGAGATATAAAGTTGTTATCCCTCTAGTTGCACAGGTGACATGCTGGTATAAATTAGGTAAAAATTGATTTAAGTTTTCCTGCATTAAAATCACTGTCCACTAGGAGTGCCACCTCTGGATGAGCATTTTCTTGTTTGCTTATGGCCCGAAACAGCTTGTTGAATGTGGTCTTATCGGCTTGTGGTGGTAAATGGACAGCAACGAAAAATACAGATAAACTCTCTTGGTAAATATTATGGTCTACAGCTTATCATGAGGAATTCTAACTCAGCAAGGAAAACCTTGGGGCTTCCTTAATATCAGATATTGTACACTAGCTGTTGTTAAATAAAGAGCCACGCCACCACCCCTGATCTTACTGGACACTGCCGTTCTGTCCTGCTGATGCATAGAAAAACCAGATAGCTTTATATTATCCACGTCCTTGTTCAGCCATGACTCCGAGAAGCATAGTCTATTACAGTTAATGTCCCGTTGATAGGGTAGTCTTGAACAGAGCTCATCCAATTAATTCTCCAATGATTGCACATTCGCCAATAGAATAGAGGCGATTTATTCATTCGCCGCCGTAGTCTCAGCAGGGTGCCCTCGTGCCGGCCTATATAGCGCAGTCTTTGCCTTCTACGAGTGTCGGGATTAAGGCCAGGTCCGAGATAATCGATATGTCTTCGCTTCCAACTCATTGAAGTAGAAGTCCTCGTCTAAATCAAGGTTAGTGATAGTTGTTCTGGTGGTCCAGAAGCTCTTTTTGGTCATAGAAATGCTTGCGTAAACATTAAGTACAAAGAAAGTTAAGATCAGCTTAAATAAAACACAAAATAGCACAATCGGGCAAGAGCCCAAAAAACAGCCGCCATTCCACCTTCATTATGGCATTTCCAATTCCCTCTGGGAAAGAAATGTTGGTAAACTCTCCAACCTTTAAAAGACATTACAGCCAGGAGAGAGTTGGGGGGGCGGAGGGGGGGACCAGCCATGACAGTACAGGTTAGTCACTTTCAGAAGCACTATTACGAAAGCACACCTCCCATCCACCTAAAAGAAGCGGAGAAAAACCTTCCCTTTCAAACAGGGTGAGAGACAGGCATCCTGAAAGGGCCTTGCATTCCTTCCACCTGTGAGTGCCTGCGCCACACAAAGGAGCCCCCGCCAGATCAAAGACATCAAACTCCAACAGAGCAACTGTTCAAAGTTACATATGTCTCCCTGTGGGCCAGACTAAAAAAGGAGTGTGCGCAAGGGGTTTGGCTATGTGTAAGGATTAGTGTGACGGGAGTCCAAAAACATGCGTTTTCTAAAGCTTGTTGTCTTTGTACAGTTACTCATGGCTTTACCGGTGTACAGCCTGCCTACTGGTATTAACAAGGTGAAAACGTGAGGGGTTAAAAACATGACAGCACAAAGGGGCTTGCTAGCCACAGTTGCTAAAGACATAAAAAGTGTATGTTATGTTTCCACTGCAATAGTATAGTTCACTTATGATGCAGTTACTCCGGTAGCAATGAAGTGACGATAACATTCAATCAACAGGATTACATATCTTTTGATGAGGGTTTCCAAAATGACTAAACAGAAGATTACAGTTTCCAGTCAACAGTTATCTGACTGACTGCATTGTTACCAGGGTTACTGGTTGTTTACTGAGAGAATGAATCATGTTTTGAGACAGGTAGGCATCTCATCATTCATTTCCCCCATATCATGCATAGAAAATTATCTACTCAGGGTAAATTAATTAATGTGGATACCTGATATAAATTGAATGTGTCTGATTGAACATCTAAATGCCATTCCTTTTTTTACCTGCCAAAGAATAAACATGTTGAAATGTAAACCGGCTGAGAAACTGGTTGCGGCAACAGATGTACAGTCGTATGCAAAAGTTTGGGCACCCCTGACAATTTCCATGATTTCCATTTATAAATAATTGGGTGTTTGGATCAGCAATTTCATTTTGATGTACAGTGGGGAGAACAAGTATTTGATACACTGCCGATTTTGCAGGTTTTCCCACTTACAAAGCATGTAGAAGTCTGTAATTTTTATCATAGTTACTCTTCAACTGTGAGTGACGGAATCTAAAACAAAAATCCAGAAAATCACATTGTATGATTTTTAAGTAATTAATTTGCATTTTATTGCATGACATAAGTATTTGATACATCAGAAAAGCAGAACTTAATATTTGGTACAGAAACCTTTGTTTGCAATTACAGACATCATACGTTTCCTGTAGTTCTTGACCAGGTTTGCACACACTGCAGCAGGGATTTTGGCCCAATCCTCCATACAGATCCTTCAGGTTTCGGGGCTGTCGCTGGGCAATACAGACTTTCAGCTCCCTACAAAGATTTTCTATTGGGTTCAGGTCTGGAGACTGGCTAGGCCACTCCAGGACCTTGAGATGCTTCTTACGGAGCCACTCCTTAGTTGCCCTGGCTGTGTGTTTCGGGTCGTTGTCATGCTGGAAGACCCAGCCACGACCCATCTTCAATGCTCTTACTGAGGGAAGGAGGTTGTTGGCCAAGATCTCGCGATACATGGCCCCATCCATCCTTGGGGTTGTACTCATCCTTCTTATTCCTCCAAACTCGGCGAGTGGAGTTTAGACCAAAAAGCTCTATTTTTGTCTCATCAGACCACATGACCTTCTACCATTCCTCCTCTGGATCATCCAGATGGTCAATGGCAAACTTCAGACGGGCCTGGACATGCGCTGGCTTGAGCAGGGGGACCTTGCGTGCACTGCAGGATTTTAATCCATGACGGCGTAGTGTGTTACTAATGGTTTTCTTTGAAACTGTGGTCCCAGCTCTCTTCAGGTCATTGACCAGGTCCTGCCGTGTAGTTCTGGGCTGATCCCTCACCTTCCTCATGATCATTGATGCCCCACGAGGTGAGATCTTGCATGGTGCCCCAGACCGAGGGAGATTGACCGTCATCTTGAACTTCTTCCATTTTCTAATAATTGCGCCAACAGTTGTTGCCTTCTCACCAAGCTGCTTGCCTATTGTCCTGTAGCCCATCCCAGCCTTGTGCTGGTCTACAATGTTATCCCCGATGTCCTTACACACCTCTCTGTTCTTGGCCATTGTGGAGAGGTTGGAGTCTGTTTGATTGAGTGTGTGGACAGGTGTCTTTTATACAGGTAACGAGTTCAAACAGGTCCAGTTAATACAGGTAATGAGTGGAGAACAGGAGGGCTTCTTAAAGAAAAACTAACAGGTCTCTGATCAAATACTTATGTCATGCAATAAAATACAAATTAATTATTTAAAAATAATACAATGTGATTTTCTGGATTTTTGTTTTAGATTTGTTTTAGTCTCTCACAGTTGAAGAGTACCTATGATAAAAATTACAGACCTCTACATAGTTTGTAAGTAGGAAAACCTGCAAAATCGGCAGTGTATCAAATACTTGTTCTCCCCACTGTATCAAATAACTGATGGACACAGTAATATTTCAGTAGTGAAATTAGGTTTATTGGATTAACAGAAAATGTGCAATATGCATCAAAACGAAATTAGACAGGTGCATAAATTTGGGCACCCCAACAGAAAAATCACATCAATATTTAGTAGAGCCTCCTTTTGCTAAAATAACAGCCTCTAGACGCTTCCTATAGCCTCTAATGAGTGTCTGGATTCTGGATGAAGGTATTTTGGACCATTCCTCCTTACAAAACATCTCCAGTTCAGTTAGGTTTGATGGTTGCCGAGCATGGACAGCCCGCTTCAAATCATCCCACAGATTCTCAAATGATATTCAGGTCTGGGGACTGGGATGGCCATTTTATGCAGAGGAACATACTTGTTCCTCTGCATAAATGGCCGGGTAGATTTTGAGCAGTGTTTTGGGTCGTTGTCTTGTTGAAATATCCAGCCCCGGCGTAACTTCAACTTTGTGACTGATTCTTCAACATTATTCACAAGAATCTGCTGATATTGAGTGTAATCCATGCGACCCTCAACTTTAACAAGATTCCCAGTACCGGCACTGGCCACACAGCCCCACAGCATGATGGAACCCCCACCAAATTTTACTGTGGGTAGCAAGTGTTTTTCTTGGAACGCTGTGTTCTTTTGCCGCCATGCATAACGCCCCTTGTTATGACCAAATAACTAAATCTTTGTTTCATCAGTCCGCAGCACCTTATTCCAAAATGAAGCTGGCTTGTCCAAATGTGCGTTTGTGGCGTGTGTGCAGAAAATACTTCTTCCGCATCACTCTCCCGTACAGCTTCTCCTTGTGCAAAGTGCGCTGAATTGTTGAACGATGCACAGTGACAACATCTGCAGCAAGATGATGTTGTAGGTCTTTGGAGGTGGTCTGTTTTTGACCGTTCTCACCATCCTTCGCCTTTGCCTGTCCGATATTTTAATTGGCCTGCCACTTCTGGCCTTAACAAGAACTGTGCCTGTGGTCTTCCATTTCCTCACTATGTTCCTCACAGTGGACACTGACAGCTTACATCTCTGCGATAGCTTTTTGTAGCCTTCCCCTAAACCATAATGTTGAACAATCTTTGTTTACAGGTCATTTGAGAGTTGTTTTGAGGCCCCCATGTTGCCACTCTTCAGAGGAGAGTCAAAGAGAACAACAACTTGCAATTGGCCACCTTAAATACCTTTTCTCATGATTGAATGCACTTGTCTATGAAGTTCAAGGCTTAATGAGCTCACCAAACCAATAATGTGTTCCAATTAATCAGTGCTAAGTAGTTACAGTTATTCAAATCAACAGAATGACAAGGGTGCCCAAATGTTTGCATAGCCTATTTTTCACATCTGATTTAATTTCATACAACTTAATATTGCTACACTAAAAATCTTTGTCTGGACAATACCCCAGTACTCAGCTTTTATTAGAAAATGAATGGCATGCCACTGTGATCATTTTCTGTGACGACAGAGTAAATTATTATGCAGCCTCAGAGGGGTGCCCAAACTTTTGCATACGACTGTATGTAATGTATGTATAGTTGAAGTTTACATATACATTGGGCAAATACATTGAAACTCAGTTTTTCACAATTCCTGACATTTAATCCTAGTAAAAGTTCCCTGTCTTAGGTCAATTAGGATCACCACTTTATTTTAAGAATGTAAAATGTCAGAATAATAGTAGAGAGAATGATTTATTTAAGCTTTTATTTATTTCATCACATTCCCAGTGGGTCAGAAGTTTACATACACTCAATAAGTATTTGGTTGCATTGCCTTTTAAATTGTTTAACTTGGGTCAAACATTTCAGGTAGCATACCACAAGCTTCCCACAATAAGTTGGGTGAATTTTGGCCCATTCCAGAACTGGTGTAACTGAGTCAGGTTTGTAGGCCTCCTTGCTCGCACATGCCTTTTCAGTTCTGCCCACAATTTTTGTCCCCATAGTCTAGGTTTTTTAATGCCGGTTTTGGAGCAGTGACTTCTTCCTTGATGAGCAGCCTTTCAGGTTATGTCGATATAGCACTTGTTTTACTGTGGATATAGATACTTTTGTACCTGTTTCCTCCAGCATCTTCACAAGGTCCTTTGCTGTTGTTCTGGGATTGATTTGCATTTTTCACACCAAAGTACGTTCATCTCTAGGAGACAGAACGCGTCTCCTTCATGAGCGGTATGACGGCTGCGTGGTCCCATGGTGTTTATACTTGCGTACTATTGTTTGTGCAGATGAACGTGGTACCTTCAGGCGTTTGGAAATTGCTTCCAAGGACGAACCAGACTTGTGGGAGGTCTACAAATTGTTTTCTGAGGTCTTGGCTGATTTCTTTTGATTTTCCCATGATGTCGAGCAAAGAGGCACTACATTTTAAGATAGGCCTTGAAATACATCCACAGGTACACCTCCAATTGACTCAAATTATGTCAATTAGCCTATCAGAAGCTTCTAAAGCCATGATATTTTCTGGAATTTTCCAAGCTTTATAAAGGCACAGTAAATTTAATGAATTATAAGTGAAATAATCTGTCTGTAAACAATTGTTGGAAGAATTACTTGTGTCATGCACAAAATAGATGTTCTAATCGACTTGCCAAAACTATAGTTTGTTAACCTGAAATCTGTGGAGTGGTTGAAAAATTTGTTTTAATGACTTCAACCTAAGTGTATGTAAACTTTCGACTTCGATGCTAATCTAGCTCTTGGAGCGAACAGAGCCTCTAGGATAATTTTTCATCAACAGGAATTCACAACAATGATGGGCCTCATTTGCCAAGTAACAGACACTTAAAAAGACAATAAGCATGCTAGCAGATAGCGCAATGACTGGAAGTCTATGGGTAACGCTAGTTAGCAATGGCTCACAAATCCCAAAGTATCCCTTTAACTACTGTAATGCCTCACTTTGTGCTCAGTGGCAGTACATACATCACAATGTAAGAGCCCGATTGTGGTTGTCAGTGATTTCTGCAGCTTCAATAAAAGGCCAGCTGCTGAATTCACATTTGCACAGGTTAAGCTATATTTACAGTGCCTTCAGAAAGTAAATCACACCCCTTTACTTCTTCCACATTTTGTTGTGTTACAGCCTTAATTTAAAAATGTATTACATTAAGATTTTTGGGGGTCACTGGCCTACACACAATACCCTGTAATGTCAAAGTGTAAATTTTTCGAAATATTACAAAACATGCAAGCCACTAAAGTAATAGGTTAGGCAAAGCAATTAACGTTTTATCCTGAATACAAAGTATAATGTTTGGGGCAAATCCAATCCAACACATTATTGAGTAACACTCCATATTTTCATGCATAGTGGGGAGTTTCCATTAAAAAAAAAACTGAATGGAGCTAAGCACAGGCAAAATCCTAGAGGAAAACCTGGATCAGTCTGCTTTCCACCAGACACAGAGATTAATTCAACTTTCAGCAGAACAATAACCTAAAAACACAAGGCCAAATCTACATTGGAGTTGCTTACCAAGAAGACAATGAATGTTCTGGAGTGGCAGAGTTTCAGTTTGGACTTAAATCTACTTGGAAAATGGTTGTCTAGCAATGATCTACAATCAATTTGACAGAGCTTGAAGATTTTTTTAAAGAATAATGGGCAAATGTTGCACAATCCAGGTCTGGAAAGCTCTTAGAGACTTACCCAGAAAGAACCACAGCTGTAATCACCGCCAAAGGTGCTTCTACAAAGTATTAACTCAGGGGTGTGAATACTTTTGTATTTAACATTCAATAAATTAGCTAAAATGACTAAACAAAAATGTTCACTTTGTCATTATTGGGTAGTGTGTGTAGATCAATGAGAAAACAAATAAATGTAATACATTTTGAATTCAGGCTGTAAAACAACAAAATGTGGAAAAAGTCAAGGAGTATGAATACTTTCTGAAGGCATTGCACATTAGCAGCAATGTAAGTGTTCACCAACATATTTAGTTTGTGAGTTACAATGAGCTGCATGAAGTAAGTTTGACCCAAAATAGTGAGTTGGTGTGACCATGAGTTAAGTGTGTTTGTGAGTGCATGCATCACAACTACAGTGCCATGGAAGACAGGACCAGTGATTTATTTAATGAGATAAATTATTCCTCTGCAAATCAAAGGCTTATCTGTGAAGAGCCAGAGATCAGATACATTTTTTCCATGTCCGCCATTTCTACTGTCCCCTACTTACCAGCTGACAGTCCAGGCAAATCTGCCCAATTCAAAGGCTAAGGCACCATCAAGCAGCCAACTCTTTTACTCTCTCACTTATTCTTATGGCTCTCTCCCTTGCCCTCATTTTACACCCTCTTTCTCACTCTCCCTCCTCCTAAGCCCTCTTATCTCTCTAGAGTTGTGTATTTTGACAAATGTCACCCAGTAAAAATTCCTGCTGACCGCTGGTCCCTGAAAGTCACACAGCTGCGCTGGATAGGAAGCGGGTTCCCCAGGCGCTGGGTTGCCAGATTTTCCAGAAGAATCCCTTCAGAAAATTAGCAGCCCCCTATAGGGAGAAACTCAACACTGCCAAACGCTCGACCGGCAAGTTCAACAGCAGACAATTTTTCCTCCATCTGGAGAGACTTTGCGAATGTCCTTGAATTTAGCATACTATACCACAGTCCGGGTAGGGTAAGTGCAGACTGGTGAGAGTGCTTGTGCAAGCTCTTTCAGTGATACGGTATTGTCTGCCGTCCTCCCTGGCAGAGATAAGGAAAATCCCATTCAGTCAGCAAGACCCTCAGATTAAGAGGCCAATTCGCAGGCTGTCACTCATGCATTGCAGTCATTGGCTTGTCAAAAGAAAGGACAAAGGTCCTTAAACGGGGAAATTGTGTTTTATTTCTCACCAGGGCAGAAAGAAAAGCAGAGAAAAAATTTGTTCAGATTGGTTTCTCAATAAACCACAATTTAAACCCTGATTTTTGTATTCATGAGAAAAAGGGAAAGTATTGTGACAACCCATAACCACATCTACTAAATGTCACAAGACGAGCAAATGACTGCAACAGAAGATACAGTTATAGTGTCTGTTTATGACCATAATGGCTTTTCTAGTCACTCTGTGCCACAGAAAGCACTCAAACTATCCCAAACATCCAGTGGGATTCACGTTTATGTGGTCGCCTCAATGTTATGACAGATGGAGAAGCAATGGAAGAGACCCGGAAAGGAGGTAGAACTGGACATTTTGCAGAAGAACGCATACTATTTCTGGGCAGTGGAAGTACACCCAACCACTAACTAACATGACCAACTAACTTTTTCTTAGCGGCCCAAATTAATAAAAAAAGGTCAGCATTGAGGTATGCCTCACCAGTTTCTCTTTGAAGACCATTTGTCTGAGCCACTTGAAGTCCAGCGGTTTGAAGGCGGAGAAGACGAATAGCGAGTCCTTCTCGTAGCGCTCAGGCTTCTGGATGGCTCCCTCTGGGTAGGTGATGCGCATGGTGGTCTTTGTGCCCACGTCCTTGCTGAAACCAGTCACTGGAGCCTCGTTCAACCTGCGGTTAGAGAAGAAATGCTATGGGGGCAAATACATTGAGTGCTGACATCACAACATGACTAGGGACTTTTCATAGCCTGGCTGCCAGCCACAGATTATCAAACTAACCCTAAGTCCATTAACGTCTAACCAGTGTCAGATTTGAAAAGGAGGAACTGACATTTAGCGGAACTATTATCTTTACCCCCTTAAATGGCATCATGTTGCCCTTCCATTGGAAGCAGACTCACCTCACCACAATGTCGTAATTATCTATGCGCGAGCCCAAAGACTTGTTGGCCAGGATACCACCATTGCCCACGATAATGCATCTTTTACAAGCTAGACTGGAAGAGAAGAACATCTGAGGGGTTATAAAGTGTGTGTGAGAGCAAGTGCACTACTTAATTCCCATGGCAATTACCTGTCAAGGTCTTCACCCAAGCCATATTTTTTTGTGGCAGTTAGAATACTGTCGATGAGTCTTTCTGCAAAATGAAACAGAAGAGAAAAAATATATAGTTTAGATATTAACTACAGTTCATTATTGCTAGATCACAGACAAAACATCTCATGAAAAGGATTAATAGCTCCTCTTTAATAACAAACTGTCGAGGACTTCAACACCCAGAAAACAATGTAGCAGGCTAGGTGGTCCTTGGGAGAAATGAAGATCTGGAGGAGAGAACATCCCTAACAGTTTATTCAATTACAGATAAGGATAAGCCACAGGCTCAGTGACAGTAACATTGGAAAACCGTCAGCGCTTTCAGGATGGATGAATCCGGGTGAAATGGCACTTCAGTAAAAAACGCTGCCCATAAAACCACTCAATGAGGAATGCCGTTTTCAAACAAGCGGTTGAGGTGTGCTGCGCTAGGGCTCTCTCAGTGTGGACGTGGAGCTGGGTCTGGTGGTGTGAGATACGGGGCTGTTTAGCCATAGCGTGCATTCCTGACATGTTCCAGAGGGTATTCTGGAGGAGTCATGACTCTGGTGTTTAAGATACATATGTCTTCGCCCCCACAGCCCACTAACACCTCTTGACGCTTTCCTTCTCATATTAGTCATAGGTCTACCATGGATTATTGGGAGATTTATATCTAGGTTGTGTCCAATTATCCAACAAGGTAATATCTAAATGAATCACTCACTTGTATAATCGCATTTCAGTTGCGTGCTGGATCCATTTGTTAAACAACTGATATGAAATGTCAATAGGCTCACCACAACCCCATGTAGGAGTCTACATCGGCTCTTGCAAGGGTAATGCAGTAGACATACAGATTTATCCCCTCTAATGATCCTCATGATTAAAAAGAAGAAAATGAGCAGTGGCCCATTGTTTGGACGCGGTGTCGCATCAAGCATCACCCCAGGCAGCAGAAACAGACGACCAGACCACACCCGACAATGGGGTGAAATCAAACCGGGGCAGGTTTCCCGAAGAGGAGAGACATGGCGGCTAATTGTTATTAGCACCCAGGATAAACACTTCAGCAAAGTATGTCTATGCGTCAGCTCAGACAAAATGGCTGTCGTCTTGACGTACACTTTCTGGCGAGGAAAATCTTCAGCTGAAATGTGGAGGGGTTAGAGGTGTCATTAAACATGATCTCTGAATGTTCTGCTACAGCATGCTGCTGTAGAGCAGAGTTTGCACAAGGCAAAGGGAGACACGTGAGACTGGTGTAATAGTATGTATGTATGTATGTATGTATGTATGTATGTATGTATGTATGTATGTATGTATGTATGTATGTATGTATGTATGTATGTATGTATGTATGTATGTATGTACGTACAGTGGGGAGAACAAGTATTTGACACACTGCCGATATTGCAGGTTTTCCTACTTACAAAGCATGTAGAGGTCTGTAATTTTTATCATAGGTACACTACAACTGTGAGAAACGGAATCTAAAACAAAAATCCCGAAAATCAAAATGTATGATTTTTAAATAATTAATTTGCATTTTATTGCATGTATTTGATAACCTACCAACCAGTAGGAATTCCGGCTCTCACAGACCTGTTAGTTTTTCTTTAAGAAGCCCTCCTGTTCTCCACTCATTACCTGTAGTATTAACTGCACCTGTTTGAACTCGTTACCTGTATAAAAGACACCTGTCCACACACTCAATCAAACAGACTCCAACCTCTCCACAATGGCCAAGACCAGAGCGCTGTGTAAGGACATCAGGGATAAAATTGTAGACCTGCACAAGGCTGGGATGGGCTACAGGACAATAGGCAAGCAGCTTGGTGAGAAGGCAACAACTGTTGGCGCAATTATTAGAAAATGGAAGAAGTTCAAGATGACGGTCAATCTCCCTCGGTCTGGGGCACCATGAAAGATCTCACCTCGTGGGGCATCAATGATCATGAGGAAGGTGAGGGATCAGCCCAGAACTACACGGCAGGACCTGGTCAATGACCTGAAGAGAGCTGGGACCACAGTCTCAAAGAAAACCATTAGTAACACACTACACCGTCATGGAATAAAATCCTGCAGCGCACACAAGGTCCCCCTGCTCAAGCCAGCGCATGTCCAGGCCCGTCTGAAGTTTGCCAATGACCATCTGGATGATCCAGAGGAGGAATGGGAGAAGGTCATGTGGTCTGATGAGACAAAAATAGAGCTTTTTGGTCTAAACTCCACTCGCCGTGTTTGGAGGAAGAAGAAGGATGAGTAAACCCAAAGAACACCATCCCCACCGTGAAGCATGGAGGTGGAAACATCATTCTTTGGGGATGCTTTTCTGCAAAGGGGACAGGACGACTGCACCATATTGAGGGGAGGATGGATGGGGACATGTATCGCGAGATCTTGGCCAACAACCTCCTTCCCTCAGTAAGAGCATTGAAGATGGGTCGTGGCTGGGTCTTCCAGCATGACAACGACCCGATACACACAGCCATGGCAACTAAGGAGTGGCTCCGTAAGAAGCATCTCAAGGTCCTGGAGTGGCCTAGCCAGTCTCCAGACCTGAACCCAATAGAAAATCTTTGGAGGGAGCTGAAAGTCTATTGCTCAGCGACAGCCCCGAAACCTGAAGGATCTGGAGAAGGTCTGTATGGAGGAGTGGGCCAAAATCCCTGCTGCAGTGTGTGCAAACCTGGTCAAGAACTACAGGAAACATATGATCTCTGTAATTGCAAACAAAGGTTTCTGTACCAAATATTAAGTTCTGTTTTTCTGATGTATCAAATACTTATGTCATGAAATAAAATGCAAATTAATTACTTAAAAATCATACAATGGGATTTGCTGGATTTTTGTTTTAGATTCCGTCACTCACAGTTGAAGAGTACCTATGATAAAAATTACAGACTTCTACATGCTTTGTAAGTGGGAAAACCTGCAAAATCGGCAGTGTATCAAATACATGTTTTCCCCACTGTATGTATGCATGTATGTATGTATGTATGCATGCATGCATGCATGCATGTATGTACAGTTGAAGTTGGACGTTTACAAATACCTTAGCCAAATACAATTAAACTCAGTTTTGCACAATTCCTCACATTTAATCCTAGTAACAATTCCCTGTCTTAGGTCAGTTAGGACCACCACTTTATTTTAAGAATGTGAAATGGCAGAATAATAGTAGAGAGTGATTGATTTAAGCTTCTATTTCTTTCATCACATTCCCAGTGGGTCAAAAGTTTACATACACTCAATTAGTATTTGGTAGCAGTGCCTTGAAATTGTTTAACTTGGGTCAAACGTTTCGGGTAGGCTTTCACAAGCTTCCCACAATAAGTTGGGTGAATTTTGGCCCATTCCTCCTGACACAACTGGTAAAACTGAGTCAGGTTTGTAGGCCTCCTTGCTCGCTCACTCACGCTTTTTCAGTTCTGGCCACAAATGTTCTATAGGATTGAGGTCTAGGCTTTGTTATGGCCACTCCAATATCTTGACTTTGTCTTAAGCCATTTCGCCACAACTTTGGAAGTATGCTTGGGGTCATTGTCCATTTGGAAGACCCATTTGCCACCAAGCTTTAACTTCCGGACTGATGTCTTGAGATGTTGCTTCAACATATCCACATAATTCTCCTTCCTCATGATGATATCTATTTTGTGAAGTGCACCAGTCCCTCCTGCAGCAAAGCACCCCCACAACATGATGCTGCCACCCACGTGCTTCACGGTTGGGATGGTGTTCTTCAGCTTGCAAGCCTCCCCCTTTTTCCTCCAAACATAATGATGGTCATTATGGCTAAACAGTTCTATTTTTGTTTCATCAGACCAGAGGACATTTCTCCAAAAAGTACGATCTTTGTCCCCATGTGCAGTTGCAAACCGTAGTCTGGCTTTTTTATGGTGGTTTTGGAGCAGTGGCTTTTTCCTTGCTAAGCAGCCTTTCAGGTTATGTCGATATAGGACTCGTTTTACTGTGGATATAGATACTTTTGTACCTGTATTCTCCTGCATCTTCACAAGGTCCTGTTGTTCTGGGATTGATTTGCACTTTTCGCACCAAAGTACATTAATCTCTAGGAGACAGAACACGTCTCCTTCCTGAGCGGTATGACGGCTGCGTGGTCCCATGGTGTTTATACTTGTGTACTATTGTTTGTACAGATTAATGTGGTACCTTCAGGCGTATGGAAATTGCTCCCAAGGATGAACCAGACTTGTGGAGGTCTACAATTTTTTTTTTAGGTCTTGGTTGATTTCTTTTGATTTTACCATGATGTCGAGCAAAGAGGCACGGAGTTTGAAGGTAGGCCTTGAAATACATCCACAGGTACACCTCCAATTGACTCAAATTATGTCAATTAGCCTATCAGAAGATTCTAAAGCCATGCCATCATTTTCTGTAATTTTCCAAGCTTTTTAAAGGCACAGTCAACTTAGTGTATGTAAATTTCTGACCCACTGGAATTGTGATTATTATTATTATTATTTCACTTATAATTAATTAAGTCTGTAAACAATTGTTGGAAGAATAACTTGTGTCATGCACAAAGTAGATGTCCTAACAGACTTGCCAAAACTATAGTTTGTTAACATGAAATCTGTGGAGTGGTTGAAAAATGTGTTTTAATGACTTCAACCTAAGTGTATGTAAACTTCCGACTTCAACTGTATATACAAATATACCATGCTTATTGAATCATTAGGGATTGCCAAAGAGCATAACTGTACCCAGGCCAGAAATATCTCAACTTCATAATGGAAATATCTATTCTAGGTGTGTTTTAAAGAGAACATTATGGTCTGCTCAGTTGGTCTAGGCAATGCAAAAGCTTAGCCACTGTATAGCTTCAGGTGTTAAAAAGGTCTGTGTGAAAAAACTGCCCCCCCCCCCCCATGCTTGCTTATAGTATAATGGAGTGGCTAGAAACCACATGAAGAATTGTGGCCGGTTGCTTCTGCAGAGGAGGCATTGTGTGTGTTTAAGTCTAGCGAACAAGGCTGTTTGAGGTAAACCTCAGACTGCTTGGCCGCAAAAAAAGTACAAATAAACTTTTTTTTTTTTGTTCCTAATTTGGAAACCTTTGTGGAGTTCTATTCAAGGTTCACACGTATCACCTCTCCACATGAATACAGCTAAAAGGGACACCCCACTGCAGTCACCTACCGTGGAGAAAACAGAAACCAGGTGTAGTGCACTTGCCTTTGAAAAGCAGCGTGAGTATGTGTGTGGGGTAGAGGAACCTTGCCAGAGCACAAAGGTAACATTCAGTGTACCTTTACGTGCACTTCGCTCATAAGTATTGGAAATTGTGTGAGAGCATGCATTCAGGCTACCCTTTATCTAATCTTCCCAATTCCGATCGCATGATGTGCTCATGTTTGATTTGTAAAACACATAGATTCTTGGCGGTCTCGTCGCAGTCAGTGAGCTACCGAAACCCGTATTGAGACGTGACTAGGGCTGTGACGGTCATGGTATTTTGGATGACGATAATTGGCCAGCCAAATGACTGCAGTCACGGTTATAACCGTTCAAATAGCATTTTTCTTGGTGTGTTTGGACCATGATAGTTGGCCCTCCTGTTCAAGGCCTGGCAAGGGCGCCTGTCGCTTCAGCCGAGGCAAGGGCGCCTGTCGCTTCAGCCGAGGCAAGGGCGCCTGTCGCTTCAGCCGAGGCAAGGGCGCCTGTCGCTTCAGCCGAGGCAAGGGCGCCTGTCGCTTCAGCCGAGGCAAGGGCGCCTGTCGCTTCAGCCGAGGCAAGGGCGCCTGTCGCTTCAGCCGAGGCAAGGGCGCCTGTCGCTTCAGCCGAGCCAAGGGCGCCTGTCGCTTCAGCCGAGCCAAGGGCGCCTGTCGCTTCAGCCGAGCCAAGGGCGCCTGTCGCTTCAGCCGAGCCAAGGGCGCCTGTCGCTTCAGCCGAGCCAAGGGCGCCTGTCGCTTCAGCCGAGCCAAGGGCGCCTGTCGCTTCAGCCGAGCCAAGGGCGCCTGTCGCTTCAGCCGAGCCAAGGGCGCCTGTCGCTTCAGCCGAGCCAAGGGCGCCTGTCGCTTCAGCCGAGCCAAGGGCGCCTGTTGCTTCAGCCGAGCCACGGGGGCCAGTTGCCACACTTGCTTACGCATTGTGGCCGGTTGCTTCCGCGGAGGAGCCATTGTGGCCGGTTCCTTCTGTGGAAACTTAAGTGTTGTCTCACTGACTAGATTTTGCCGTAGCAAGAAATTTCCTGTAATATTCAAGCATCCTGTTCTCACCCTCTACCCTTCGCCCCAACCCAGGCAATGGCACGGTCAGTGGCAGTGTGTGTAACCATCAGAGAGCATGACAGGAGCAGAGTGAGATCAACCCAAGTTGGCCAGGAGGGATGTTCTGCCAGCTCTATCACCAAGCATGAAGATGCGCCAACTGGCGCGTGGTGATAAGGATGGTAGAGCCCTGGCACCCTCTTCTATTTAGCTTACCTATCCAGCCCAAACCATCATCCATACACAGTTCCAAAACCACCATGACAAGTTAATGACACATCCATTGCCATCAATGAGATACATGGACGGGGGAATAATCAAATCTGTCTTACCTTGTGTTTTGAATCCAAACGGAGGTAAGTAATTGCGGACTTTGGCGAGCCGCTTGAAGTTCCGGTCAAGAAACATGGGAGCTGACTTCATGAACCTGTGAGAAGAACAGTAGATAAAAGAACAGGCAAGATTACTGTAAAACTTAAATAAATAGCCTGGCGTTTCAATCGCTATAGAAAAACAGCGCTAATTTGAGACAAGTTTCTATTTACATAATGCACAAAGCTTTTGCTCAATAAAATGTGGAAGAGACTCCAACACTGTTTATTGTGACCCATATGACCAGTATAAACATTATAATAACAAATCCATCGCAGATCAGTCTTTTAAAGACTGGGCTGCCTATCATACACCCCTGATTTTGCGCTGGCTAGCAATAATGACAAGGTTGACAACGGCTAGCAACAATGACAGAATACAAAATAAAGGTTTAATGCACATGACTGTGGGAATATAAGAGATGTGTCCATGGTAAGCTTGTAAAGAATGATTTAAACACAGCGTTTATTTGAAAACATGTTTATTTGCTGAAATGTGTGCCCGGCTATTAAAAAAGGTACAGGCGGCCATTTGAGACTGCATGTAATTGAAGTTTTAAATATATAAATATATATATAAACTTTGTAAACAGTTTGTATGTCCACCCATGAGAAGTCCAGCATGACTCAAGTTAACCAAAATAGGCCTACTGTGTTCCAATGCCCTCATTTCTAAATGCTGAGATAAACAGCTAGCCCTTTCCTGCACCAGATAATGCGCAGTGAGAGATTCACCACAAATAGCTTGCTGTGTTCATCGAGTTGAATTGAGACTTGTCAATGAGCAACAGGGTTTACCTGATTACCCAATGCAAGGGTGAGTGAGTGATCAAGCAGTGTACGTGGGTCTGGGGGTACACAACCCCGTACACAATGTCTTTCTAGACAGTAACTTAGAAGCTGACAGTTTCTTTCTAAAAGCGTTTCTTCTCCCGTTTCTGCTTCCCTAAGGCGGCCATGCCCCCCCTTATCTCTACCGTGACCCTGGGGCTCGTGTTAATTCCCTGCCAAGAGTTAAAGACACTGGGCCGTAAGAGGAGACGCTTGTTCCACTCTCATCAATCTAACAAAGTCATCCCACTTTTTAAACCCCCCCCCGCCCCCGTTCACCGAACCCATCCTGCGCACACAAGAGTGCAAAATAGGTTGACTCAAGGAAGAGAGGAAAATAAATAACATGGGAAAGAAAGAGAACAGAAGTCTGCTGCATGTACTCTTCTTGACAACGTTTATTCACAGGAAAAGGCCAAAACCATTCGACACAGTCTGGGTATACGTGCCCAGACGTTGTATTGATGTCAGTGTTTTTTGGTCCCAGAGGATTTGGGGACGGGCTGTGTCTTACTGAAGAAGGCAAATGTTGATTGGTAATGTTTGCAGAAACAGCTGGCGCACAAACAAAGCACTTCTGTGCCAACCTACTTACAGGAATATAGACTGGGCTTTGATGTACAGAAAGGAAGCAACCTAATCAAAAAAAAAGTTATTTGAAGATCAAAAAATATATAAATATTACAGGAAAATGTGCCTTGACAGTATAAACCCACTTCCCCCTACCCTCGGAGGTTTCAAATAAAAACAAAAATCATTTTTGGCATACCCAAAGAAGCTGTGACGATAAGGGTATACAGTACATTTAAACATATTACCACCTCTGGCCGTGCGACCCCACTATTTGATAAAGCACTCCTCTCAAATCAAAAAGGAGCCACTTCCGCAGGTCAGGCCTCAGACCTGGGCTGTACGTGCTGCTTCTGGAAGTGTGGCCGGACGACGGATGTCTGTTTTTATGACCCGCCGTCTCGCTGGGGAGAGCACCAGGGTCCTCATTTAACAAGCCCGTGCCTCCAATGCTCCACTTTTACAGCTCGCACTGAAGGTATTCACAACACGCTCGCAGATTGGTGTTTAAACAGAGGGGGGTAAAACAAAGACATTACTGGTGCTAGGACGGTTAATGTCAGAAGTTATTCTTGTGGAGAAATTCTTTGTATGATTAGTAGCTCTTATGAAAAATGTGATTGTGGTAGAAAGTCATCAGATTACATTTAGGTGATTCTAGTCAGAACAATTTGCATGGATAAACATGACATGCTATATTAATTATATTGTGAGCCCATTTTAAGTACTTATAAGGACAAATAATTTTGCATCCAATGAAAACCTACACAACCATGTGAGAGCGAGCGTTATTGTGAGAGACTAGTTCGCTGTGATTACACAGTGAGGCCCCCGTGGTGTTTACACTGACAGCAACAATACATTCTCTACAACTCACACAGGCCCGGGACGCAAACCACAACAACATCTGGAGGAGGAACTCAGGCTGGCTTCACTAGGCTAACCCCCAGGGGGGCTGTGTCTACATCCACGGGTTGTCTTAACCAACCACTAGTTATGGCTGCCCACAGTGCGCCCAGTAAAGATGGCTACTAACACCACATGAATCTGAGTCCGCTATCAGGTCACCAGACTTCACATCCTACTAAGCGTGTCTGAACTCAATGACCAAACACGGTTTACAACAGCCACTTTTAAACATCAATACATTGTGCGTCCTCCAAACTCCTTAATTGCACTTGATGCACAAGTTGGATCAAGAAAGAAGAGTAACAGTCATGTCTGGCTCTCTCGCCTCACATCACCTGACAGAGACAGACAGGCAAAGACCTTTGCCAAAACAAACCGTGATTCATTAACTTATGGCTTCAGGGGCCTAGCCGGGCATTAAATAACTTGGACTGTCAGGAGTCTCCGAGCCCATGGATGGACATACAGGGGTCTGGTCTGCTTGTCGTAAAGAGAGAGGGTTCCCAAAACAGGAGGCCCGGGCACATTGTGCTCATTTCCTCTCACTGGGGGCCATATTTTCATAACCGCACCGCCCAAGTTCACCGCCAACACTTGATTTAAGGCTCCAATACAAACAGTTTGGCGTGAGGGGAGGTGTTGAAAATAAATTGGATTCCACTGGGCAGGGCCTTTTGGAAGAGGACAAACGTGGAGGATGGCGATGATTAGGGAGGGACCTCACTTCAGGAGGTTAAGGGAGAGGGGGTTTCTCTGGCCAAGTAAATAACCATCAGTTGTTTCTACTACAGACTAACTATGCCAAAATGTAATTTGCCCAAAAGGAAGAAATGTAGGCTACATCTTTACATGCATTATTAACAAATTTGGCCGTAAGAGACCAAAGACGGGATTCAGATCTGGCATACAGAGCCGGGGTTGCCACTCCTCTATGCGAGTGGGCTGACATGGAAAAGTAGCCAAGAAGAGGTAGCCGTTTGTAGACATACAGTGCCTTCAGAAAGTATTGACAGCCCTTGACTTTTTTCATAAAAAATTAAAAGCTGAAATATCTTGAGTCAATAATTATTCAACCCCTTTGGTATGGTAAGCCTAAATAAGTTCAGGAGTACAAATGTGCTTAACAAGTCACATAAGCTGCATGGACTCACACTGTGCAATAATAGTGTTTTTGAATGACTACCTCATCTCTGTAACCCACACATACAATTATCTGTAAGGTCCCTCAGTCAAGCAGTGAACACAGATTCAACCATAAAGACCAGAGGTTTTCCAATGGCTCGCAAAGGGCACCTATTGGTAAAAAATATTTTTTAAAAGACATAGACCTTTGAGCATGGTGCAGTTATTAAGTACACTTTGGATGTCGTATCAATCCACACAGTCACTACAAAGACACAGGTATCCTTCCCAACTCAGTTGCCGGAGAGAAAGGAAACCGCTCAGAGATTTCACCATGAGGCCAATGGTGACAGTTGCAGAGTTTAATGGCTGTGATAAGAGAAATCTGGGGATGGATCAACAACATTGTAGTTACTACACAATACTAACCTAATTGACAGAGTGAAAAGAAGGAAGCCTGTACAGAATATAAATACTTAAAAAGATGCATCCTGTTTGCAACAAGTGTAATACTGCAAAAAATGTGGCAAAGCAATTAACTTTTTGTCCTGAATACGAAGTGTTGTATTGGATTTGCCCCAAACAACATATTACTGAGTACCACACTCCGTATTTTCAAGCATAGTGGTAGCTGCATCAAATACATTTTTTATTTGTCACATGTGCCGAAAAAAAATAAACAGAATGTAGCTAAGCACTGGCAAACTCCTAGAGGAAAACCTGGTTCAGTCCGTTTTCCACTGGACACAAATTCACCATTCAGCAGGACAAGAACTTAAAGGCCAAATATACACTGGAGTTGCTCATCAAGACCACATTGAATGTTCCTGAGTGGCCTAGTTAAATGTTTTGACTTAAATTGTCTTGAAAATCTATGGAGACTTTAAAATGGTTGTCTAGCAATGATCAATAACCAACTTGACAGAGGAAGAATTTTCTAAAGAATAAAGTGGAAATATTATACAATCCAGGTGTGCAAAGCTGTTAGAGATTTACCCAGAAAGACTCACAGCTTTAATCTCTGCCAAAGGTGATTCTAACAAGTATTGACTCAGGGGTGTGAATGTTCAGAAATGTCTAAAAACATGTTTTCACTTTGTCATTATAGGGTATTGTGTGTAGATGGTGAGAAAAAATATATATTTAATCTATTTTGAATACAGGCTGTATCATAATTTTGGGGGGAAAAAGTCAAGAGGATTGGCATCTGTGGTTTTACATGTCATGTACGACCACTGACATTTTGCTTTCCCCATCACACATGACAAACCTCAAACTGTATAACATCTAACAGACACACAACTTTGCAACTATTAGCCATTAACAGTGCTAAATTAACTGAAGTGGACGTGGTAATAATCAATGCTGTTCCAGCAGGTGCTCTCTGTTGTAGGGAACTTTGATCTGAAACGTGTGGCTGATTAGAGGAAGTCGTTGGGAGACTATGTTAACACATAGCCTCTTAGTGGGGAGGGCTCTAATTTAGCAGTGCCAAAACTTAGCTCTTCCAACTAAGGCCTTTTCTCTCGAGTCATAATAATCATAAGCCTATTTTTGTTCAGAAATTATAACAAAAACACAGAATACAAGAAATATCAGGACATCTTTAATAAAGCTGTCACAGTCATTGCTGGTCTTGTTTATCACTCAAAACTGTCTAAGCGATTTTGAGCATTATGAGACAGTATTAGAAATCTTTTTGCAGACTATGCATCAACATAGCCTCATCGTATGTTTAGATAGTCACCATCTTCCACATTTAGGGGCAGCTGAGTAAAATGCCTTGGGAAAATGTTCTGCTATGTGGGAAAATGCCCCTCTATTGGCCATAGCTGATGAGCAGTCATGGAATAATGACCTATGGCTGGAGAGAAGGGTGGAAGGACAGCATCAAAGGCCCAGTGACATCACTGAGGGCCGCCAAGTGTTCCGTGGATGGTGATCGAAGGAGGAAGTGATGAGTCATGCCGTCCTGACAGGAAGTCGGTGGCCCTCCGACAATAAGCCTCTGAGGCACCGCTGGCGACCATTTCAAATGGGGGGGGGGGGTTACGCACTCCCAACAGAGATGCTTTTGTGTTCGGAGGGCTGACAAGGACATGGTATAATGTTTGTGGTGAGGATATTAATGAATGAAACATGATTGTGTGGGAATGTGGGGCTTTTATGTTACGAGTCGTTCCCCGTAGGCCATGCTGGCTAGAGTAATGACAATGTCTCCAGGGGTACGTCTCAATACACTAGTGGCTGCCTTTCCTCATCTCTACATCTGCACTGAACTGAAATATGCCTACTGTGAATTTGCCTTTTTCACGTAAGTGCAAAGTACAAAAATTGGTTTAGACAAGGAGAGGAAGCCTCTTAAGTCTCTTGAGATGTACCCAAGGACTTTAATCAAACCCTGAAGAGAGAACAGAAAACGTTTTGCTCACTTTGGATAGATGGCGGTCATCTTGGCAGCTGCGTAGCCCAGCTTGCACACTCCTTCGCTAAGGTTGCCATACTTGTACGCCAACTCTGCTGGCCTGCAAATGGTGCCAAGAGAGGAGGGGAGGATAAAGGGGATTAGATAAGACTGAGAACAACATGACCAGATAACAAGCAGTGTTTGCACTTCTACACATAATCCAATTTAGACAAAGATCTCCCTGGAAGATAGAACTAAAAACAGTTTTATATGACCCCTTTAGCCGGTCCTATGCTGGTCCTGTCTGATTTAAAGGTAATGTAGGGACTAAGGAGTTCAAGTTCAAACCAGCCCCTTGTATCTCCTCCTAACTACGATCATACTCATTAATTACCTGCTATATGGCATGAGACTAGTTCAAATAAACAGGGGGAGAGGAGAGAGGTCCCAGCGCTATGGGAGGCCTATCTGTCACACACCAAGTCTGTGTTGATAAGATGGGGGGAATGGCAGGGTGGAGGAGGGGCGTGGATGGACAGGCTGTAGCTGGAGTGGACTGGGGTCTCTTGCTGACGTGCTATCTTTGCTATGTCAGAGGGAGTGATCAGAGTTGGTGACCACTGCTGTAGGCAGTTGTATTAGCAGCCCCAGATAAGAACAAGCATAACCCCTCTCCTGAAGTTCTCCTTATAGTGTATGGTGAGGACAAATGTCCTCAGAGGCCGGAGTGGTGATGAGAATATGGCCTGTGAACTAGGGGACAAGGGACTGAGGCCTCCTAAGCAAGTTTACAGTGGGAGTGCAACACACACGGACATACATAGCTGAGCTCTCATGCCAACAAAACACGATTACTCAAGTTTGCAAATAAGCCAGAACAAACACCTCCATTTATCTAAACACAAACACACCTTGAAGCCATGTGGAGATTCATGTGGCCATTACAATTCGACCCAGCACACTTGCTTGTTGTCAAATTGGTTAAAATAATTCCAATGAAGGATGGCATGTTTATTTGAATGCACTTGTGACTGATGTGAGATTAATAGGTCACAAATTCAGTGTCGCATTTGATTAATTAGCTACGGGTAATCTAAGAATCAGTCATAATCTAAGAATATAACTAACATTCAGGACACCATCTCCAGTTTCTGATTTGTTTTTGTTCAATCTGAATATAGCCCATTTTTATGATGGAGACATCTTGGTTATAGCTAAGCCCATTCCTAAAATAACTTGCCTCAGACAACTAGCTACAACAATCAATTGGAGATGAGTAACCAATGACGCGATTGGTTTAAAATGATAAAATTGTACTTTACAAAAAGTAGTTTTACTTACAACTGTCCATCCAGCTTCAGCAGGAAGCCTTGCTTATCATACACTAGAAAGAAAGAGAGAAGAATTAACTGCAATTAACAAAGAGGAATCAAAATGACTTGTGAACTAGGACTCATCCCCTACACGGGAGACAGAGAGATCATCCATCCTCATGTTAAACGTAGTTGTACATCTCTCGCCAAGTAAACAGCCAGTGAATTTTCATAAAGAAAAGAAACAAAAGCAAAACACTTGGTTGAAAGCATTAGGGTTAGAGAGCGTTTTTTGGCAGCCGGTCAAACAAGCGGGAGGGTTATGGAAAGCCAGCCAAAAATATTCAACCAAGGTTCAAGTCCAAATGATAAGTTATAAACAGAGGTTGTAGTTCACCTATGGAGGAGGACCGCATGGGGTCGGTCCATTGGTGCCGTTTCAAGCGTCGTCTGCGTTTAAGCTTTTTTAGTAGAGAAGGGGAAAGAAGCACAAGCCAAATTTGTCTTTAAAGACCTACCTGCTCTTTTCCACTCAGAGAAAACTGTTAACAGCTTAGTAATAGTGTGTCCTTCAACATGGAAATCAATTCCGCAAGACAGTTATTAGTATTCTACTTCAGTCCGTTTGTGTACACATGTATCTATCATTGTGACCTGGACGTGACTCGGCATGACATCAATATACTACGAGGCATGCTGACTTAGTTCATACGTCATTCTGTCAAACCGTTAAGTCTACAGAATGCCCCAGGTCTCTGGAACCAACTGTTACTGAAGTATTTACATTTCGCCATGTCTCTGTGAAATACATAAAAGACTTACAGTATGTTACTAGTGAATCTCTACAAGCTACTACAGTTCCTCAATTATCCATATATTTACCATTACTCACAAATGAACAGCATCTTCTGATGAAGCTAGTAAATACTGTAGGCTATATATGTGATTGAATAAACATGAAAGGACAGCAATGTCAAAACGTGCCTGTTACATAAATGAAGCCTCATCAAAATAATACAATTAGCAATTGGGGCGAAAAGGGTGAAAGGGAAGCAGTTCTCACCACTCCTGTGGTTGTGCTACGCCTTCAGAGGGATGCTAGAGGAGAGAAAGAAGAGGAACGGGTGGTTGGGGGCATGGGCTTTAATGCAGCAGCTATGAGTGTGTGTGTGTGTGTGTGTGTGTGTGTGTGTGTGTACAGTTGAAGTCGGAAGTTTATATACACTTAGGTTGAAGTCATTAAAACTCATTTTTCAACCACTCCACAGATTTCATGTTAACAAACTATAGTTTTGGCAAGTCGATTAGAACATCTACTTTGTGCATGACACAAGTAATTCTTCCAACAATTGTTTACAGAGATTATTTCACTTATAATTCACTATATCACAATTCCAGTGGGTCAGAAGTTGACTGTGCCTTTAAACAGCTTGGAAAATTCCAGAAAATTATGTCATGGCTTTAGAAGCATCTGATAGGCTAATTGACATAATTTGAGTCAATTGGAGGTGGTACCTGTGGATGTATTTCAAGGTCTACCTTCAAACTCAGTGCCTCTTTGCTCGACATCATGGGAAAATCAAAAGAAATCAGCCAAGACCTCAAAAAAAATTAGTAGACCTCCACAAGTCTGGTTCATACTTGGGAGCAATTTCCAAACGCCTGAAGGTACCACCTTCATCTGTACAAACAATAGTACGCAAGTATAAACACCATGGGACCACGCAGCCGTCATACCGCTCAGGAAGGAGACGCGTTCTGTCTCCTAGAGATGAGCGTACTTTGGTGTGAAAAGTGCAAATCAATCCCAGAACAACAGCAAAGGACCTTGTGAAGATGCTGGAGGAAACAGCTACAAAAGTATCTATATGCACAGTAAAACGAGTCCTATATCGACATAATCTGAAAGCAAAGAAGCTCAGCAAAGAAGCTACTGCTCCAAAACCGCCATAAAAAAACGAGACTACGGTTTGCAACTGCACATGGGAACCAATATCGTACTTTTTGGAGAAATGTCCTCTGGTCTGATGAAACAAAAATAGAACCGTTTGGCCATCATGACCATCGTTATGTTTGGAGGAAAAAGGGGGAGGCTTGCAAGCCGAAGAACACCATCCCAACCATGAAGCACGGGGGTGGCAGCATCATGTTGTGGGGGTGCTTTGCTGCAGGAGGGACTGGTGAGGAATTATGTGGATATACTGAAGCAACATCTCAAGATATCAGTCAGGAAATTAAAGCTTGGTCGCAAATGGGTCTTCCAAATGGACAATGACCCTTCCAAAGTTGTGGCAAAATGGCTCAAGGACAACAAAGCCAAGGTATTGGAGTGGCCATCACAAAGCCCAGACCTCAATCCTATAGAAAGATTGTGGGCAGAACTGAAAAAGCGTGTGCGAGCAAGGAGGCCTACAAACCTGACTCAGTTACGCCAGTTCTGTCAGGAGGAATGTGCCAAAATTCACCCAACATATTGTGGGAAGCGTGTGGAAGGCTACCCAAAACTTATGACCCAAGTTAAACAATTTAAAGGCAATGCTACCAAATACTAATTGAGTGTATGTAACCTTCTGACCCACTAAGAATGTGATAAAGAAATAAAAGCAGAAAAAAAAAATATCACTATACTATTATTCTGACATTTCACATTCTTAAAACAAAGTGGTGATCCTAACTGACCTAACACAGGATTAAATGTCAGGAATTGTGAAAAACTGAGTTTAAATGTATTTGGCTAAGGTGTGTGTAAACTTCCGACAACTGTGTGTGGTGTGGTGTGTGTGTGTGTGTGTGTGTCGGTGGAAGGAAGCGCATCGTAGCTGGAGCTGAGCAGGGAAAGCAGCAGGACCCTGCCTGTACAGCACAAAACCTGGCCACTGAAACCACCTAGTGCCAGATGCCTTCAGACTCTATTGCTGCCTAACCTTTACTTTATGCCCCTTTTACATGAATGATCCAGAGGTGCTCTTCTGGTGCTCAACAACAGGGGGGGCTGTTGAATAACATTCAATAGGGCGATATGAATGATCGCGCAGCGCTTTATTTGCTCCATCCACATTGGGTTTGGGGATATGTGGTCAAAGTCAACAGTCTTTTCGGATCAGGCCGGCTTAAACTCACCCACGGACACCATCCAATGTCTGGGGTATGCATGGTTGTTGACTGGGTTCAAAAAGGTTGGAGAGAGATGATGCCACATTTGCCTGTCAAACAAATTTCTCTTGCCATCCCATCCCAATAGGACGCTTTTCAAAAACGGTTTGGGAGCATGTCCAGTAGCTCTTTCCAGGGAAAGGGTGCCAAGCGTGGGGCCTTTGTAAAAACAGTGGGCAGCGACACAGAGCTCTGCAGAGTCTGGCCGGGCACGATGTTGGGAAACTACATTGTCTAATAATGATGAGCCGCGACTATCAAATGACAAACTGTCCTACTCTGTAGTACCATCTATTAAATATAGTTTAATCTTTCCCTGCTTGCCTTAGTTTCAATACCACTACATTTTCCATGTAAGCATTGTACTTTCTAATTGCGACAATGTCAACTGTAGAGAAGCTCTATTGGCACGAAACAAAATGGCGTATGATTATCTTTGTGACAAGCGTGAACTTCTCGGAGATGAAGAACCCCCCAAACATGGCTGCTGAGGTATAATATGTGTTTCAGGAGGCACTTGGAAGTATATTGTTGAAGAGGGGAGGGAGGGAGGGAGAAAGCTTTGTACCTGAGCCTACTATTTGTCCCACGGTGAGAGCAATGTCGCCTTCCAACTCTGAAACACAAGAGGGTCAGTTAGACCCAGTTGGTGGGGGTTACCACGGCAAACAGTGTCCGCAGCCAAGGAGGAGAGGTTAGTGGCATTAGTACAAAAAAAAAAAAGAAAAGATGCCTACCCATTGTGGTGGTAATAATCTACGAAATGCATCTTCCCAATTATTTTTGTGTTCGTTATTGTGGTTTCTGAACGGTACTAGCAAAGACCACAGTAAAGAGTGAATGAGTACATTCTCTTCAGAAAGACAAAAGGAGAGGATAAACCGCAAGGCTTTTGTTTTAGTGTTAGTGGAGTTGTTGATGTTCAAATGTGAGCCCCTAAGCATCCCGGTTGCACACCTCTCCCACTGTACCTTAATGTAAGAGGGCTATAGCCTCTACCTGTGGTGCTTTGACCTTTAGTCTGGAATATGATAGTGGGCTCCAAATCAATCTCTGCAAACAAAATGGGTTAGAGGACAGAGGAGCCAGAATGGAAGCTCCCTCGTGCCATCGCCGGTGATCTGTTGGAGCAACTGAGACAGAGGGCTTGACAGGAGAAGGAAGAGCAGGTCTGGGAGTCAGGTAGAGCAGACACAGATAAACAAACACAAACAGATAGACGGATAGAAATCGAATGAACAGACACACAGCCACACAAAGCTTAGGCTGAAGGTGACCATATTGTTTTTCTGTCTTCTCAAGACAGAGGAGACTACTCCTACAGTCCATGAGACTTTCAGGAAGGTTGGACTGGGCCATTACGGAGGGCTTATAAATGCAACCGTTGCCATTCAGGCCGTGTAAAAAATACAAATGTAATTAAATTCACTGTGGACCCACCCTGACCTTTGAATCCCCCTGCCCTGTTTAAGAGGGGTTGTTATCTTTAGCAATTGGCAACAGATCCACATTTCCTTTCCACTTCGCCTTACAGATGTGTTGTTTTAATTTGTATTTCAAAGCGATAAATACGGCAAACTCTTGCATAACGAGCCTCAGGTTCAAACAGAACCATCCCATGTCTTCACAAGCAACAATATGTTCCACTATCAAAATAAGCAGAGGACAGCTGTCGTGTTCTCTTATCCAACTGCTTGATGATAAAGCACTACCAATAGACCTCTGCTGAACAATGGGATGGGAGTCACAAATTGTATTCTGTTTGATCATTAAAGCAAAGCAGGAGGCATGGTTATTGTAGGCATGGTACTGACCTAGTATAAGTGGATACTGCACCAAAACGGTCATATTAGGGATGTAACAATTCACCGGTATGCATCGGTCCCCGATTCAAATGTTAAAGATACAACTGCATTGGTCCGCAGACCCCAAACCGATCCAAATTAATCAGTCAAAAAAAATCTATTCAACATTAAGAATCCCTGAATCATTTTATTTTGTTGCTCATATTACTTTTTCTACCTTCTTTTGTGACAACTGCTGTGTCCTCTCCTTCAGAACTAAGCATGTACAGTGCCTTCAGAAAGTATTCACACCCCTTGACTTTTTCCACATTTTGTTGTGTTACAGCCTGAATTTAAAATTGATTATATTTAGATTTTTGTTCACTGACCTACACATAATGCAAAAAAAAAAATACAAACATTGAATATCCCTTTGAGCATGGTAAAGTTATTAATTACACTTTGGATGGTATCAATACACCCAGTCACTAAAAAGATAGACACCCTTCCTAACGAAGTTGCCGGAGAGGAAGAACACCGCTCAGGGATTTCACCATGAGGCCAATGGTGACTTTAAAATAGTTACAGATTAATGGCTGAGAGGAGAAAACTGAGGATGGATCAACAACATTGTAGTTACTCCACAATACTAACCTAATGACAGAGAGAAGAGAAGGTAGCATGTACAGAATAAACATATTCCAAAACATGCATCCTGTTTGCAACAAGGCACTAAAGTAATACTTCAAACAAATTGGCAAAGCAATTCACTTTTTGACCTGAATAGAAAGTGTTATATTTGGGGCAAATCCATTACAACACATTACTGAGTAGCACCATATTTTCAAGCATATGTGTGGCTGCATCATGTTATGGTATATTCGTAATCGTTAAGGACTTGGGAGTTTTTCCAGGATAAAAACAATTATCTGAATGGAGCTAAGCACAGGAAAATCCTAGAGGAAAACCTGGTTCAGTCTGCTTTCCACCAGTCACTGGGAGATGAATTTCAAGGCCAAACCTACACAGAAGTTGATTACTGTTACGTCCCAAAAATTGTCGCTCAAAACGAAAGGGGGAACTAACAGAGTCATTAACAACAAACATAACAAAAACAGGTGGGGTTCAAGGTGGGGTTCTGAAAGACACTCATGGGGGTGTCCTCTGAAAGTTGACTAGCAACAACTGTGACCTAAAAGACATCCACCATGAGTGCCCACTAAATTTGCCCAAGAAGAGGTAAACAAAATTAAAACCCACACCAAGCTTAAAGACAGGAAGCAAACCAAAAGGTGGAGCAAAACAAAAACAGGGAAGATCAGATAAAGGATTGTTAAAATAATTATCAACTGGGGAGAGCCAACTAAAGACCACTGGAGCACTGGGCCAGCTGCACTTAAATATATCACAAGTGAAAGACTCAATGAGATGACTAGCCAGCACAGGTGCTATACATACTGACTAACGAGGTGACACCAATCAGTGCACCCAATGTGCTAATGTCCAACCTCAGAATTTAGAAAAACAAGGCCTGTAACACAGCGAATGTTCCTGAGTGGCAGAGTTACAGTTTTGACTTAAATCTGCTTGAAAATCTATGGCAAGACCTGAAAATGGTTGTCTAGCAATGATCAATAACCAATTTGACAGAGCTTGCACAATCCGGGTGTGGAAAGCTTTTAGAGATTTACTCAAACACTCAAAGCTGTAATCTCTGCCAAAGGTAATTCTAACATGTATTGACTCAAGGGGTTGAATACTTATCTAATCAAGATGTATTAGTTTTATTTTTCCAGAATTCTAAAAAATCTATCTATAGATCTATCTATATACAGTGGGGAGAACAAGTATTTGATACACTGCCGATTTTGCAGGTTTTCCCACTTACAAAGCATGTAGAAGTCAAATTTTTATCATAGGTACTCTTCAACTGTGAGTGACGGAATCTAAAACAAAAATCCAGAAAATCACATTGTATGATTTTTAAGTAATTAATCTGCATTTTATTGCATGACATAAGTATTTGATACATCAGAAAAGCAGAACTTAATATTTGGTACAGAAACCTTTATTTGCAATTACAGAGATCATACGTTTCCTGTAGTTCTTGACCAGGTTTGCACACACTGCAGCAGGGATTTTGGCCCACTCCTCCATACAGATCCTTCAGGTTTCGGGGCTGTCGCTGGGCAATAAGGACTTTCAGCTCCCTCCAAAGATTTTCTATTGGGTTCAGGTCTGGAGACTGGCTAGGCCACTCCAGGACCTTGAGATGCTTCTTACGGAGCCACTCCTTAGTTGCCCTGGCTGTGTGTTTCGGGTAGTTGTCATGCTGGAAGACCCAGCCACGACCCATCTTCAATGCTCTTACTGAGGGAAGGAGGTTGTTGGCCAAGATCTCGCGATACATGGCCCCATCCATCCTCCCCTCAATACGGTGCAGTCGTCCTGTCCCCTTTGCAGAAAAGCATCCCCAAAGAATGATGTTTCCACCTCCATGCTTCACGGTTGGGATGGTGTTCTTGGGGTTGTACTCATCCTTCTTTTTCCTCCAAACACAGCGAGTGGAGTTTAGACCAAAAAGCTCTATTTTTGTCTCATCAGACCACATGACCTTCTCCCATTCCTCCTCTGGATCATCCAGATGGTCATTGGCAAACTTCAGACGGGCCTGGACATGCGCTGGCTTGAGCAGGGGGACCTTGCGTGTGCTGCAGGATTTTAATCCATGACGGCGTTGTGTGTTACTAATGGTTTTCTTTGAGACTGTGGTCCCAGCTCTCTTCAGGTCATTGACCAGGTCCTGCCGTGTAATTCTGGGATGATCCCTCACCTTCCTCATGATCATTGATGCCCCACGAGGTGAGATCTTGCATGGTGCCCCAGACCGAGGGAGATTGACCGTCATCTTGAACTTCTTCCATTTTCTAATAATTGCGCCAACAGTTGTTGCCTTCTCACCAAGCTGCTTGCCTATTGTCCTGTAGCCCCTCCCAGCCTTGTGCAGGTCTACAATTTTATCCCTGATGTCCTTACACAGCTCTCTGGCCTTGGCCATTGTGGAGAGGATGGAGTCTGTTTGATTGAGTGTGTGGAGAGGTGTCTTTTATACAGGTAACGAGTTCAAACAGGTGCAGTTAATACAGGTAATGAGTGGAGAACAGGAGGGCTTCTTAAAGAAAAACTAACAGGTCTGTAAGAGCCGGAATTCTTACTGGTTGGTAGGTGATCAAATACTTATGTCATGCAATAAAATGCAAATTAATTATTTAAAAATCATACAATAAGATTTTCTGGATTTTTGTTTTAGATTCCGTCTCTCACAGTTGAAGTGTACCTATGATAAAAATTAGACCTCTACATGCTTTGTAAGTAGGAAAACCTGCAAAATCGGCAGTGTATCAAATACTTGTTCTCCCCACTGTATATATATATATATATTTTACAACAAGAAAATGATACCGTACAGCAAGCCTGTGCAACCCTGTTCCTGGAGAGCTACCCTCCTGTAGGTTCACTCCCAACTCCAGTTGTAACCAACCTGATTCAGATTTTCAAGCAGCTTATTATTAGAATCAGGTGTGCAAGATGAGTTGGAATGAAAACCTACAGGATGGTAGCTCTCCAGGAACACGGTTGGACAGCCCTGCCGTACAGAAAGTCGTTATTTTGTTCACCCGACCTAGAATACCTCAAATGCCGACCATATCACCTCCCAAGAAAATAATCTTTGGTTATAGTCACAGGCATGTAGATTCCCCCTCAAGCCAATACCACAACAGCCCTCAAGGAACTACACTGGACTTTGTGCAAACTGGAAACCATATATCCTGAGGCCGCATTTATTGTAGCAAATGAGGAAAATGCTAACAAAGTTCAATCAACACATTGCCTGTAGTACTTGCACTTCAAAAACTCTCAACCATTGTTACTTTCCCTTCCGGGATGGCTACAAGGCCCTCCCCCGCCCTCCTTTCGGCAAATCAGATCACGACTCCGTTCTGCTCCTCCCTTCCTATAGGCAGAAACTCAAACAGGAAGTACCCATGCTAAGGTCTATTTAACGCTGGTCTGGAATACATGGTTCACACACACACACACACACACACACACACACACACCTACCTACACACACACACACACACACGGTATGTATTTACTCAGGACTTATTTATTCATTCAGGTCTGTAGATCCATATTCATGTACAGTTGTTATCATATCACGTGCCACAACTTTGGAAGTATGCTTGGGGTCATTGTCCATTTGGAAGACCCATTTGCGACCAAGCTTTAACTTCCTGACTGATGTCTTGAGATGTTGCTTCAATATATCCACATCTTTTTCCTTCCTCATGATGCCATCTATTTTATGAATTGCATCAGTCCCTCCTGCAGCAAAGCACCCCCACAACATGATGCTGCCACCCCCCTGCTTCACGGCTGGGATGGTGTTCTTCGGCTTGCAAGCCTCCCTCTTTTTCCTCCAAAGATAACAATGGTCATTATGGCCAAACAGTTCTATTTTTGTTTCATCAGACCAGAGGACATTTCTCCAAAAAGTACGATCTTTGTCCCCATGTGCAGTTGCAAACCGTAGTCTGGCTTTTTTATGGCATATTTGGAGCAGTGGCTTCTTCCTTGCTGAGCGGCCTTTCAGGTTATGTCGAAATAGGACTCGTTTTTTATCATCACTTTTCGCACCAAAGTACGTTCATCTCTAGGAGACAGAATGCATCTCCTTCCTGAGCGTTATGGCAGCTGCATGGTCCCATAGTGTTTATATTTGCATACTATTGTTTGTCCAAATGAAAGTGGTACCTTCAGGTGTTTGGAAATTGCTCCCAAGGATGAACCAGACTTGAGGTCTACAATTGTTTTTTTCTGAGGTCTTGGCTGATTTCTTTTGATTTTCCCACGATGTTGCGTAAAGAGGCAGTTTGAAGGTACACCTCCAACTGACTCAAATTATGTCAATTAGCCTATCAGAAGCTTCTAAAGCCATGACAATTTTCTGGAATTTTCCAAGCTGTTTAAAGGCAGTCAACTTAGTGTATGTAAACTTCTGACCCACTAGAATTGCGATATAGTGAATTATAAGTGAAATAATCTCTCTGTAAACAATTGTTGGAAGAATTACTTGTGTCATGCACAAAGTAGATGTTCTAACAGACTTGCCAAAACTATAGTTTGTTAACATGAAATCTGTGGAGTGGTTTTAATGACTTGAGTGTATGTAAACATCCGACTTAAACTGTACATACATACATACAGAAATGTCCTTGTTTTTGAAAGAAAAGCACATTTTTTGTCCATTAAATGACAGAAATACAGTGTAGACAGTGTAGTTAACATGAAATCTGTCGAGTGGTTGAAAAATGAGTTTTAATGACATCAACCTAAGTGTATGTAAACTTCCGAGAGATGAGTAATGCAAGATATGTAAACATTATTAAAGTGCCTAGTGTTCCATTTCTTAAAGTGGCCAGTGATTTCTAGTCTATGTCTATAGGCAGCAGCCTCTAATGTGCTAGTGATGTCTGTTTAACAGTCAGTTGGCCTTGAGATAGAAGCTGTTATTCAGTCTCTCAGTCCCAACTTTGATGCACCCTGTACTGACCTCGCCTTCAGGATGATAGCGAGATAACAGATTCGTTTTTACAGCAACTCAAAAATGTGTTACGGTAATAAGAAAAATGTCCGCAGACAGTGTTATGTAATAAATATTATAATGTAAACTTAAAGTAGTATAACATTATGATTTATGGACAAACTACAGCAACAGTGTTTTATTTAAATATATTTAAATAAAAGTCAAATTGGATAAAATTACCCAAGTATTTAATCCAGACACATGTTATTAAGAAAATGTACGCAATTCAGGCGAAAATGTAAAACCTATTTAAAATAAGACACTGTGCCATAAACTAGGCATCTTAGTCCTCAGAATTATAGTTGATTGTTGCAGATGCATCATTATTTCAGAACTCAATTTGTTACTGCCATGGTTAAAACTGGTTTCATGAGTCACCCTCAAACACTTCATCTGCAAAAGTTAATTAGTGGGTGATAGGATTTCAGAACAAAAAGGGGGGACATACACTGCGCCCCCTAATCTGATAGTGGGGTGGTAGATGCCTAGTCTCTCTAATGCCTAAAATCTGATGTCTACATAGTACATACACCAATCATTCTCTCTCACACACACACACACACGAGAAGTCAGCTCAGACAGATCCAGCAGATTTTAATTTAGAATGGGAAATTAATGTGTTTATTCAACAAATCCTCCTATCGCATCAATTTGTTTCAAACTAAAACGTATCGTTCATGTATCAGAAACATACCTATGCCATACACTGGCATCCTAACCAAACTCTCTCTCAATGGTGCAACAAGTCTTAACAAATACAATTCCCAATTAGGAACTTAACTACTCTTCATGCACTTTATCTAATTGTAACCATATAGCCTAGCGTGCTTGCTGCTTTGCCTAGATAAAAACCTAGCCGTGTAGAAAGAACGAAAGAGAGAAAGCCGTGTATGAAGCCACAGGTGGCTAATGTGCTGCATATATTGTCGCCGATGCAAACCACAAATTGGTTATACGTCAAACACAGGTGTGGTCTTTCAGAGTTGACACCCTCAGGTGATGTACCAGCAGACAGAAAGTGATTGTCCACTTTCAGTCACACCTGTGTGACAGTGCCGAGGGTGGCAGACAGAAGCGATGAGGGCTGAGAGAAACGAGAAGAACATGTCAAGATGTCCTCGTCTCAAATTATGTCTATCAACAGCTCCTCTGCAATGCTAACCATGCCTTAAATCATACAAAAGTCAACAGTGCTAATGCTCTCACTTCCTACCACAAACCCTCAAGCAGTTCATTATTTTGTCTGTGGTGGTGGACCACTTACAGGTTTCGAGAGGCTCTGATATTAAACAGATACAGACTGTCTAACTTTAGAACTCAAATCCATCCAAGGAATCTTTGAGAGATTAATAGACTCCTTAGTCAGTGATGTGCATTTAGATTTGGGAGAGCGAGCTCAGTCTCTTGACACTATAACCAAGTGTAGTATATGGGCCATGTGGACATCATAGCTCTAGTCCTTGAGAATAATGAAATCAGAAGGGGAAACCGGGGACCATAAATATTGACGGTGTAAGGCGATGCACACAGGGGTCTTGTCACAGCAACTTCAGAAGTGTCAAACATCCTCTCAAGTTGCCGCAGTGGGAATGAAAACATCCATATGAACTTGTTTGAAGTTCAAGGTACAAGGTAGGTCATGTTCAAATGCAAAATAGCCTTCAAATAGAGGTTCAAACGTGTTGACTCAGCCCTATAGCCTACCTGCTCTGTTGACCATTTCTGGGTTTGTGACAACAGTTTAGTGTTAGGCCTACATTGTAAAATGTGAAGTAAATGTGCTGGCCATTGAGTAAGCATTAGCATATTCATATTCTTTACATAACAGTAGTTAAAAGGGTATGCTTGGCTTATCTTTTCACCATAACTCATACACAACACCCTGAACAGTGATTCAAAGACTCCCAGAGAAGAATACCTAAAAAGTGTAGAACAGGGATTATCCCGTTTGATCCTCTCTGGTGAAATAACAGATTACAAGGTCAGAGTTCAGGAGAGCACACAAAAGGGATTTGTCAACATGCTCCCTATCCTCTTGGACCAACAGACATTGGGACCTCAACATCTGGCGGCAGTGTGCAAAATGCCCTGACTCAAAAACAGTGTTTTTCTGCAATAAATGTTTGCGGTCTTGGTGTTGTGAGAAATATAATTGTAAACAGTTACTTCTGAACCGTCATAATAATTTCAAAGAAACATTTTGGAATAACTCGAATTACAAAAATCCAGAGGAGTGAAATGAAAGACTCAAATACGTTTCTTTGATGGGGCACACGTATCTAAAATTACAATGCTTATTACAAAGAGGAGTCGGTTCTTTTGGAAGTAGTATATTTGACAGATGTTGGAATCTCTTGAGTCTTCATATGCACTCTCAGGTTGTGAGCACGCTGGAGCGATTTTGGCTGCCGCTTCTCCTCCCGTGGATTTTCAATACTGAATGTTCCTGCATTATTGTCTGAAATCGGCATTGGTCTGCTGACGTTAGCTAACGTGCAATGGAGCGGCTATGTCTAAATTCAATGAACTTTAGGCCTCCCCTCGCTCTCTCTGCCCAGAGTGAAATTTTCAGACGACCAAGATACATTCACAGCAGATCTCGTCGAAATTGTACATACAGTAATCCTCGTGCATCAGTTCTTTTTGCTCTAAGCGTGGTTCTGTTCACCACTCTGGTCGTAGAGTTAACCACAATCTGCTTCGCCCAGTTACCAAGGCAATGCCGTGCACTGGTTTTAGTGACTTTTAAATTGGCACTTTTTAACGTTAGATCTCTTACTAATAAAGGTCTTCTGATTAATGAGTTCATTAGCAATAAAAATCTGGACATAATGTGCCTCACAGAAACCTGACAACAGCCAAATGATTTTTTCCATCTAAATCAGGCAATCCCCGCTGGTTATTCGTACACCAGCCAACCTCGCTCTAGTGGCCAAAGGGGTGGGGTTGTAGTATTGTATCCTGACACTATCAAAGTTAAACCTGTCTGTATATGCTTGACTGTAAAACTCCCTGGATTTCAATTATTTCAATTTCTGATTCTTCTCCCAATGTACTACTTGTAGGTGATTTTAATATACAAACTGATGCCACTTCTAGCTGTAGTTTTGCTGCTGATTTTATCTCACTACTTTCTCCTTTCCCACTCATAGTGTGTTCCTCTGGAATTGTTCGCTGCAATGTAACTGATCTCCCCATCTCTGATCACAACGCTGTCTTATTTGATGTCTCTAAGCAAAATAACCCTTGCATGATTTCCTTCAGAAATATACAAAATATCTCACCTTCTGATCTCATGGTCTTGATAAACACATACCCTATCACTGACTCCCAGTCCCCCTTTAACCTTTCCACTCACTACAATGACTGCCTTTCCTCTTCCCTGGACGCCCTTTCTCCGTTAAAAACACACTGTCTCCTTTACCCACACCGCTCCCTGGTACACCCCGGAACTCCGCCAGTTAAAAATCTGGAGATGTCTTTACAGGCCTAGTCTCTCACTCACAAGCTTACAAAGATCACCTTTTGGAATACAAAAATGCACTTTCCGTTGCCAGAACATTGTATTTTTCTGATATTATAAATTCTGGCAAAAACAACTCTAAGCTTCTCTTTTCCCACAGTAAACCGTTTAACTCTTCCTCCTGACAACTTCCCTTCAGACCCCTCCCCCGAATTGTGCAACAAGGTTTTGAACTTTTTAAACTCTAAATTCTCGACATTCATCAGCACATATTGAGTCACAGTACTCCAGTTCATAACCTTTCCTACACGACCACACTACCTACAGTGATCGGCTTGCACTTCTTACATTTCAGACTTCACCCTGGCTACAGAGAACATCATTACAGAGCTTATCAAAAAATCCAAAACATCCACTTCCCAATTAGACCCTATGCCCACCAGTCTCATCAAAGCCTGCCTGCCTTCCATCTCTCCCTTAATCACTACTGTAGTTAACTCGTCCCTCTCCACTGGCATTGTACCCTCCACTCTCAAGATTGCTGCAATCAACTCCTCATGGAACGTCTGGCCGGTATTGGTATCACAGGTATGGCACTCTCCTGGTTTTCTTCCTACCTCACTGACAGTCAACAGTTTGTCCAACTTAAACATCACAGATCAGGTTGTGCAACTGTCACACAGGGTATCCCCCAGGGTCTGTGCTTGGCACTCTCCTCTTAATCATATACCTCTTATCCCTGGATAAGATTATGCGACATCACAACATTCAATTTCACTGTTATGCTGATGACACCCAGCTCTACTTCTCCACCAAACCTGCAGCTGCCCATACTCCTACCTGCCTCACCAACTGCCTCCAAGACATTCACAATTGGATGAGCGCAAACTTCTTAAAACAAAATAGTAATAAGACAGAGGTCATGCTCGTTGGCCCCAAATCCATCCTCTCCAAACACCACAACATCAACATCACTATAGACAGTTTCCCAGTCCCTCTGCAAGTCAAGTCAAAAGCCTCAGTGTCACTCTGGATAGTTCCCTTTCATTTGAACCACAAATAAAAACAGTTACCCGGACCTCTTTTTTCCACCTCCGCAACATCTCCAGGCTCAGACTCTCTCCGTCACATGCCAGTACTGAAACACTCATAAATGCTCTCGTCACTTCCCGGCTTGACTACTGCAACACTCTACTCACCAACAGACTACAACTGGTTCAGAACTCTGCAGCCAGAATCCTCACTGGTACAAAATCATCTGAACACATTACACCCATCCTCATTAGTCTTCATTGGCTTCCTGTATTTTACCAAATAGATTAAGACCCTCCTCTTCACCTACAAAGCCCTCCATAATCTGGCCTACTTGTCATCCCCCCTTTCCACCTATCAACAACAGGTGCGAGGTCTTTCTCCACCTCAGCACCTAGGCTCTGGAACATGCTTCCCCCACACATTCAACATGCAGACAGTTATATTTATTTTTTTATTACTGACGACCCACCTTTTCCAGAAAGCTTTAACTTCTAGTTTCATTAGTTTATTATTTTGATGTTACCCCACTGTACTACAACTGATTTCCTCTATGTCTGTGTAAGATGTTCTTGAGTGTCTAGAAAGGCGTCCGCCAAATAAAAATGTATTATCACAAATTTAATAGGTGTACAAAAAGTACAGACAGTTGAGCTGCCATGATAACTTGAGGAAGTGCGATACTTAGGACGGCAGCCACTGTGGTGTTACTGTACCCTCCGGTGTACAAGACACCAACATTTTAAAAGTGTCAAAACTGATATTCTTCCAAAATGTCCCTTGTAGCTCCTCAAGCTTCCTTCAATACAATGTCTCCGGGCTACATGTTACTCACCAGAGGCAACCACAGTCTAAAGCAAAAAATATTCAAGTTCAATTCAAACCTTTCCACTGAAAGTGCAAATACAGTGTTTCCTGCTGATATGGAACACCTGAGCCTGCCAGTTCAAATATTTCCAGGGTATATTTTGGGGAAATCTTTTAGCCCCCTCTACTGGTTACAAAGAACAGTTTCAGGGACCCCCAGCAGTGAAACATCACCGAACCATCCACGCCCTGTCAGGTTCCAGACTTTCCACTGTTACGTAGCCCTCTCCATCACCCTGATTCATAACCAACCAATATATACCAGGTGGGTTCGGAGTTGACCACAGCGGATGGTCGGGGGCCAGAACATAATTACAAATAATTTGTCAATGTGGTCAGGGGGCCAGAACATAATCACAAATAATTTGTCAATAGCAAATTGTCCGCAAGAAGCCCATAAGAGAATATCTGCATAAAACAATCATATCAAACCTTGACTACATGTGTATAACATTTTGTGTCTCTTATGCATGGGAATACTTGGGAACAGTTTTATGTCCAACAATGGACTACATGTGTATAACATTTTGTGTCTCTTATGCATGGGAATACTTGGGAACAGTTTTATGTCCAACAATGACATTTTCTTTGCTCAGAAGACTTTTAGGGAACCCTGCTGTAAAAGTAACGTCCAGCTAGAAATCTAATCCTTGTCAACTACATGAAATGAATGAGAGAAATAGGCTACCTAGCAAACAGACAAACCTGTCTTGCATGGACTGTTGCAATCCCCTCTAGTAGCAGGGAGTCTGAGACAGGGACTCTGGAGTGGCTGTACATCAACTCTAATTACACTCTCCCAAGGGGCCTGGGGGAGGCATTGACTGATGAACTAGTGGGCAAATCAAGATATATGCTTGTGGTCCAAAACAGCAACAGGAAGTGAGGAAGACTTGACACATGAACTGACAGATGAGACCATCCGTGACCAATGGACTGACAAACACATAGGTTGACAGACAGAGAGACGGTAGCTTGACTGAAAAGGAGACAGACGCACAAAGACAGGTGTAAATCAACAGACTGAAAAGCAAGTCAATTGAAAAAGAGACCGACCAGCAGTCTAACAAATGGATAGACAGACGAACGGCCAAATAGACAAACGAACGGATGGATGATTGGAGAGAGGCGTAGGCGGTCTAGTGTAACTCACGTGGCTTCTGGCCCCATACGTGCAGGTGTAGCTTCCCAGAGGAGTAGTAGATGAAGCCCAGGACCAACATGGGGCACAGGACGAACAGCAGCTTGTGTGAGGGCTTCATGGTGGTTCAGTCATTCACATGGCACATCACCTACAGATACATGACAGATGCAGAAGAAAAGGGAGTTGAGGACGTAGGAGTCAGTGTTGTGTGCAAATAGGCTGTCTGGCTGTGAGAAATGGCTTAGGCCAGGGTTCCCCAACAGGCGTGTTTTATGCCTCCCCCCCCCCTCCCGTCCAGGCTTCTTGCAGTCAATCTTCAGTCAACAAATTGTTCCGGCCCCCCCACCATCGATCCACTCAAGAAGAAAAAAAAAGAAGAAATTATGATCCCTGGCTTAGTCTATGTCTAACCTTACCCAATATACTCTTGGGCTCTCCCCAAAGAATGTAAGAGGCGTTGCAATCTAGAGTAACACTTTATTTGTTATCATAAGCTATTGTTTTTGCTCTAGATTGCAGGAAATGGCAGTTATAGGTGTTCAAAAAAGGTACAAATCTATGACTACATTACTTCTCTTTGCAGCGACCACTATAAAAGAGATGGAGCAGCCTAAAAAGCAACAGATGTTCTCCAGGGGTTAAAAGTAAAGGCATACTATAGTACTCAAATATTCTAGGCCTATATGACAGGACTATTCAGAGAATAGGATTACATACAATAAAAGGTGTAACATGACTCAGACACACATGCTTTGGGTTGTTTCTCACAGAAACTGTCAAGTCATCAGCGTTCTCAACACGATCACTCTCTCTCCTGAAAACATTTAACCACCAAACTAATAGACAACAGGGAATGGGCATAGTGGCGCTTCCTTTGTCACAGTGTAAACAAGGTAACCGATGGTAGGGGAAGCCAGTCGGCTCAGGTGGAGCGCTAGTTAGTATTGGCTCACGAAACTACCTCTAACTTCCTGCATAATGGACACAGAGACATATAAAAACGGTACCCACGAGTTCATCTGACTGTGGGGTAGTAAATAACAGGCTTAACTGCCAAAATCCCAAACTATCAAGATCAGTGACAAGTTACAACATATTTGTAGCAAACGGAGTGAGCAGTAGTGGAAATGAGATACATGGGCGCACAGACACCGCTTGCTCCTCATCATCTCGATACAGTGCAGTGGCATGCATCAGTTATACTTCAGATGGTGTCAACATAATTACATTTTCATGCACTTTGGAGTAGAATGTTCATTTAAAAGTCACCAGAAGTGACCTCGCAGTAGTTCTAAAAAAAAAAAAAAAAAAAAACATCCTAGGGGAAACACTGTTGTGCTGCTCTTATAGAGGGGTTGGCTGACATCACGAAAATGATGAGCGCATCAATGGGGCCGGAAACCATGCTTTGTTATGATACTTAACGGTCAGAGAATCGTAGGTGACTCGTTTCAATTAGTTTGATCTTGATACCATGTCTTGCTTTGAGGTGTTTTGACTGATTTCATGTCAAATCAAAATGTATTGGTCGAGTAGAGATATTTGCAGATGTTATTGCAGGTGCAGCGACATGTTTGTGTTTCTAGCTCCAACAGTGCAGTAATACCTAGAAAAAAAAAATACACAATCCAGAAAAATAAACAAATAAGGCTATCCCCGACCCACCAAAAGAATCTGTCGACCAAAAGTTATTTCAAAAATTTTAAAGTGTATTTTTTCCATATATAGACACAATGCGTTTTAATAAAATCAACTATATACAGTGCATTTGTATTCAGACCCCTTCACTTTTTCCACTTTGTTATGTTCCAGCCTTTTTGATCAATCTACACACACACACACACACACACACACACACAATACCCCATAATGACAAAGCGAAAAACAGGTTTAGAAATGTTGGATTTATAAAAAAAGTCAAACCAAAATTCAGAAAAATAAAATAATTTGGAAATGCACACCTGTCTATATAAAAAGGTCCCACAGTTAACAGTGCATGTCAGAGCAAAAACGAAGGAATTGTCCGTAGATCTCCGAGACAGGATTGTGTCAAGCACAGATCTGGGGAAGGGTACCAAAAAAAAGGTCTGCAGTAGTTTAGGTCCTCAAGAACACAGTTGCCTCCATCATTCTTAAATGGAAGAAGTTTGGAACCACCAAGCCTCTTCCTAGAGCAGGCCGCCCGGCCAAACTTAGCAATCAGGGGAGAAGGGCATTGGTCAGGGAGGTGACCAAGAACCTGATAGAGTTCCAGAGTTCTTCTGTGGAGATGGGAGAAACTTCCAGAAGGACAACCATCTCTGCAGCACTCCACCAATCAGGCCTTTATGGTAGAGTGGCCAGATGGAAGCCACTCCTCAGTAAAATGCACGACAGCCCGCTTTGAGTTTAACAAAAGGCACCTAAAGGACTCTCAGACCATGAGAAACAAGATTCTCTGGTCTAATGAAACCAAGATTTAACTCTTTGGCCTGAATGCCAAGCGTCATGTCTGGAGGAAACCTGGAACCATCCTTAAGGTGAAGCACGGTGGTGGCAGCATCATGCTGTGGGTATGTTTTTCAGCGGCAGGAACTGGAAGACTAGTCAGGATCGAGGGAAAGATGAACGGAGCAAAGTACAGAGAGATCCTTGATGAAAATATGCTCCAGAGCACTCTGGACCTCAGACTGGGGCAAAGGTTCACCTTCCAACAGGACAACGATCCTAAGCACACAGCCAAGACTACGCAGGAGTGGCTTCAGGACAAGTCTCTGAATGTCCTTGAGTGGCCCAGCCAGAACCCGATCGAACATTTCTGGAGAGACCTGGAAATAGCTGTGCAGCAACGCTCCCCATCCAACCTGACAAAGCTTGAGAGGACATGCAGAGAAGAATGGGAGAAACTCCCCAAATACAGGTGTGCCAAGCTTGTAGCGTAATACCCTAGAAGACTCAAGGCTGGAATCGCTGCAAAAGGTGCTTCAACGAAGAACTGAATACTTATGTAAAAATGTCTAAAAACCTATTTTTGCTTTGTCGTTATGGGGTATTGTGTGTAGATTGCTGAGGAAAAAAAGAATATTTAATACATTCTAGAATAAGGCTGTAACGTAGCAAATTGTGGAAAAGTGAAGGGGTCTGAATACTTTCCAAATGCTCTGTATATGCTACTGCTCGACAAAAAATAATAATCTCGGTTGACAAACAGCCTATCGACCATTCGAATAATTGGGGTCAGCCCTAATGTCGATAACATAGCTAGCTAGCCAAATTTGTCACTGGTATGAGCTAGTAAATATTCTAAACCTAGCCAGCTAGACTGATAACTTTGTTTCATCTGCTGCTGGATTGCTAAAAGCTCACTCAAATATGTATTTCCACATGTAATTTATGAAATTAGATGTTTATTCTATAAAGTTTGGAATTAAGGCAATATCTTGTGAACATTGTAAAAAATCCTCACAGCCGTTTTCCATACTAAAACGTTACGTGCCACTTACATTTTACCATGTACAGTAGGCTACAGGCCATATGTTCCTCCACTGTGTGAATCAGAAATTACAATCTTGCGTTCTGGGCTTTCCGGCAGTCTGTGGTTTTTATATGAGGGCAGCATAAATTGTACACCATGGAGGTGGCACAAGATATGGGTCGGAAAAAGTACCTCAAGGCAGGGGTGGGATATGTTACTGCAGGGATTTTTCTGCCATTTAAATCCTTTGTGTTGTTTTGGGTCGTCCAAATTTCGGGATGGAAAACATGTTGTCAGTGTACACGTAAACGACTAAAACCAGACAAAGTATGTAGAAAAGAAAATGGACCTATATATATATTTAATAATAGAATATTTGAGAACTAACAATCACCAAACTACAACAAAGAAAAATATAAAAGCAACATGTAAAGTGTCGGCTCCATGTTTCATGAGCTGAAAAAAAAAGCAAATTTCTCTCAAATTTTGTGCACAAATTTTACATCCCTGTTATTGAGCATTTCTCCTTTGCCAAGATAATCAATCCACCTGACAGGTGTGGCATATCAAGAAGCTGATAAAACAACATTATCATTACAAAGGTGCACCTTGTGCTGTGACAATAAAAGGCCACTAAAATGTGGAGTTCTGTGGAATTGTCACACAATGCCACAGAGGTCGCAAGTTGAGGGAGCATGCAATTGGCATGCTAACTGCAGAAATGTCCACCAGAGGTGTTGCCTTGAGAATTTGATGTTAATTTCTGTACCATAAGACGCCTCCAACGTCATTTTAGAGAATTTGGCAGTACGTCCAACCGGCCTCACCGCAGACCACGTGTAGCCACACCAGCCCAGGACCTCCACGTCCGGCTTCATCACCTGCGGGATTGTCTGACATCAGCCACCTGGACAACTGATGAAATTGTGGGTTTGCAAAACCAAAGAATTTCTGCACAAACTGTCAGAAACAGTTTCAGGGAAGCTCATCTGCGTGCTCGACGTCCTCACCAGGGTCTTGACCTGACTGCAGTTCGGCGTCGTAACCAACTTCAGTGGGCAAATGCTCACCTTCAATGGCCACTGGCACGCTGGAGAAGTGTGCTCTTCACGAATGAATCCCGGTTTCAACTGTACTGGGCAGATGGCAGACAGCGTGTATGGCATCGTGTGGGAAAGCGGTTTGCTGATGTCAATGTTGCCCCATGGTGGCGGTGGGGTTATGGTACGGGCAGGCATAAGCTACGGACAACAAAACACAATTGCATTTTATCAATGTAAATTTGAATGCACAGAGATACCGTGGCGAGATCCTGAGGCCTATTGTCATGCCATTCATCTGCCGCCATCACCTCATGTTTCAGCATGATAATGCACGGCCCCACGTCACAAGGACCTGTACACAATTCCTGCAAGCTGAAAATGTCGGGGGTTTTTTTCCCGTTTTTCCATGGCCTGTATACTCACCAGACCTCACCCAATGAGCATGTTTGGGATGCTCTGGATGAACGTGTACGACGGCGTGTTCCAGTCCCCACAAATATCCAGCAACTTTGCAAAGCCATTGAAGAGGAGTGGGACAACATTCCACAGTTCACAATCAACAGCCTATGTGAAGGAGATCCGTTGCGCTGCATGAGGCAAATGATGGTAACACCAGATACTGACTGGTTTTCTGATCCACGCCCTTACCTTTTTCTAAAGGTATCTGTGACCAACAGATGCAATTTGTATTCCCAGTCATGTGAAATAAATAGATTAAGGCCTAATTTATTTATTTCAGTAAAATCTTTGAAATTGTGGCATGTTGCATTTATATATTTGTTCATTGTAGTAAAAAGTTTAGTATTTGGTCCTTTATTCCTAGCACGCAATGACTACATCAAGCTTGTGACTACAAACTAGGATGCATTTGCTGTTTGTTTTGGTTGGGTTTCAGATTATTTTGTGCCCAATAGAAATGAATGATAAATAAGGAAGTGTCATTTTGGAGTCACTTTTATTGTAAAGATGTTTCTAAACATTTCTACATTAAATGTGGATGCATCCATGATTACGGATAATCCTCAATGAATACGGAGTGAGAAAGTTACACGCACAAATATCATACCCCCAAGACATGTTAACCTCTCACCATTACAACATTTTTTGGGGTATGATGTTTGTGCAAATAACAATGCATGTCCAATTTCCCTACTTTTGTTTCTGTCTTAAGTAATCATTAGTAAGTATCATACAGCTTGGGCGGTGCTCAGAAATATGTAAATGATGTTTGTATGGCTATGAGGCCAGGCTGTTAGGGTAGGTGTTGATTCAGGGGAACACGTGACATGCACTAATTTGCAATATAGCTTAAGTTGTTAGCTTGCCTTTTATAACATACTGGCAGAGAGAAAACAAGAAGCACAGATTGACAGCAGAGAAGAAGCTGAGACAGATAGGCAGCACAACAGGGAGGAAAACAAAATGGCTAGAGCAGAGGCACAGTTACAGTGGTGAGTTGGTGTTTTTACATATTGCATTTGTTTGAAACATAATGTAACCGGGTGGTATGGTATGATTGAGAGGACGTTTAAACTGATTAGAGCAAGGGGTTACTGGCCTGGGATGTACCAGGATGTAGAACACCATTGTAAGCAATGTGTGCGGTGCAACCCCCAAAGCCAACACCTCCTTTGGCCGCCATTCCTTCCAGTTCGCTGCTGCCAATGACTGGAACGAATTGCAAAAATCATTGAAGCTAGAGGTCCCTATCTCCCTCAATAACTTTAAGCATCAGCTGTCAAAGCTGCTTATCGATCACTGCACCTGTATATAGCCCTTCTGTAAATAGCCCACCCTACTACCTCATCCCCATATTTATTTTTGTTTATTTTCACTAATCTTGCACTCCAGTATCTCTATTTGCACATCATAATTTGCACATCCTTCATTCCTGTGTTAATGATGATAATTTCTGTAATTTATTTCTACTCTATAGTCTATTTATTGTCCTACCTCCCAACCTTACTGCATTTTTGCACTACATTTTGCACTCTGTTTATAGATTTTCTATTGTGTTTTTGACTGTTTGTTTAATGTGTAACTCTGTGTTGTTGTTTTTTGTCGCACTGCTTTGCTTTGTCTTGGCCAGGTCGCAGTTGCAAATGAGAACTTGTTCTCAACTGACCTACCTGGTTAAATAAAGGTGAAAAAAAAAAAAAAATAGTGGCCAAAGCCCCTTTGCCTAAGGTCGTGACTGAGATGGGGAGCCTATTGGCATCAAGGCCGGTTGAAGTGGTTTCAATGGACTTCACAGTGTTAGAGCGATCAAGTGACGGCCGGGAGAATGTGCTGATTCTAACGGATGTATTTTCCAAGTTTACAGTTGCTGTCCCCACCAAGGATCAGAAGGCTACAACAGTTGTCAAGGCTGTAGTCCAGGAGTGGATTCAACGGCATGGCGTGCCACAGCGTTTACACTCAGACCTGGGGAAGAGAAGGTGGGTTGAACACCTGCCGGAGGTGGTGTTTGCATGTAACACCACAGAACATGCAAGTACTGGGTACACTTCCTACTTTTTAATGTTCGGCCAGACACCCACTCTGCCCATTGATACGCTGATGGGGATACAGGGGGAAGATGGACCCGAACCACTGATGACTGGGTCCAGATCCATCAGATGCCGATCTCGTTTCTGGTAATCTCCCAACCAGACACTGATAAGCCCGTGTTACGGTGGTGCCTGTTGATGGGTCGCAGGCCCCAAAGAATGTTCATCGGCTGGAGTTGAGGCCGTGTGGTCCCGAGCAGAGGCTGCATGAAGTCTCTCAGGAGGGGCTGGGCAATGTGGCTACGACTCCACCAGTGGTCGGAATGAGATCAGAGGAGGATGAAGAAAGAGCTGTGCGAGTGTTGAGAGAACATCCAGTACGGGAACCGGTGCCTGCAAGACCGCCTTCAAGGGAGACAGATTTGTCATGTTCTAGTTCCAGATCTGAGGAAATGCGGTCAGAATCAAGCGAGTCCAGTTCGGAAGCAAGTGGCTGATCGGAGTCAGATAAGGGGGAGCTAGAGGAGCTACTTGGGTCCCCGGTGCAGCTGCGGCGGTCAAGCAGAAGAACAGCAGGCAAACATTCTAATCCTGCTCGGTTGCCAAGGTCTGCAGTATGGAGGCCAGGGGAGGAGGGGGCTGGGTCTCAGGTAGTAGCCCATACCAATGAGCTTTGTTTCCTGGCCCTGAAATATATATTCACCATCCTAGCCCTTAGTTTTCCCAGGGATGTTAGGGATGCAATGTAGGGCAGATATGTTCTAGTTTACTTGTCATCGGGACGATGATCACTTTTGGGAGGAGTGAATGTAACCGGGTGGTATGGGCTCAGATCACACCCCTAGCTACCAACAGGTGTTTAATAGTGAGTGATTGGGGAGGGCAGCACATTCAATGGTTTGCTGTGCAGTCAACCGGTCCTTTGTATGAGCAGCTAGCAACACGGTATGTGGTTAGGTTTATTTGTCTGATATGTTTGTTACGATGTAGTTTTTATATAATATCTTTGTACACTGTATAGCAGTGCGCTGCTAGCTACGACAGGCTGTATCAGTCGGAGTTGTGAACGCGTGTGACAACGATGTGAGGTAGCGTGTGCAAACGGAGGACATGGTGCGACATTTTAGTAGGTACGTGTTTGTGTTTTAAGTAATGGGTATAATGTATTGTTTGAGAATGCTAATGTTGCTGTGCTGGTATTGTTTCAGAGATTGGCCTACATCACTATTTAAAGTACTGACTGATTCTGATCTATTCTGTAAACAATCCAGACCCTTTATAGTATTTGCACTTCTGATAGTGTATAGGCTACAATAAACTATTTTTTATATAAAGTGATTACTGGTCTGTGCCTCTGTAAAGGAGGGAGAATCTGAGTACGCTCTGTGGATGTTACAATAAGCAGGATGAGGACCATGTCTCGCCAGTCACTGGTACATAAATGGTTGACTGATTAGTGCTTGGGGTTATTGTCTTGCTGGAAGATCCACTTGGCTAAATGTCTTGGTACTTGGTAAAGTTTATGATGCCATAGCAAAATAGCCCCATAGTACCAGGACATTTTAGCCAAAAAACCTTCGAGCAAGACAACAACCAAGACAACAACCAAGCACAGATCCAAATATGCAAAGAAATGTTTAATTGACCTTAGAATTATAATGTCTTAGAATTATAGCGGGCAGTCCATAAGCACAGGCGAATTCTATTAACAATCTGTAAAGATTCTGTATAGAGGAATGGTCTAAGATCTCTCCCAATGTGTTCTCCAATCTCTCTATGCAGAAATGCAGCCGTTTCTCAATACAAAATATTTATCTTGTTGGACATAAATTATTTCCCTAGTAGCAGTCGGGTTGGCAAGTCAAGTCAAAACGTTTGAATTAGCCACCAAAACCCACAAAAAAAGAAAAAAAGAATAGATAACTTCTTCAGCTAGTACTCTTCGGCGTGTTAGCGAACGTTGCCTATCTAATTTAAATAACTAGTCAGTAACTCGCTAACGTTTAAAGTTAAATCAAAGAAACTGTGGTAAATTTGCCTTGTTTGTGAGGTTTCTAAATTAGTCCTTCAATATAGGTATTGCAATCACCACTGCAAACTGTATACACGATAGTCATTTACAAAAAAACATATTTCCTTAGGAAGGTAGCTAGCTAAACACGACATAATACGAGATTGATTGGAAACTAGGCAAGATAGTGGTTGTCTCAAATAACACGGTGGCTAACTAGCTAACATTCACCATCGTGTAAAAACCGGACGTTTTCCCAAATACGTCGAGCTGGCTACAAGAAAACAGATTCGTCTTCATGTTATTGGTCGTTACCTTATACTCTCTTTTTTTCTGATTTGCCCGGTGTTGAGAAAAGGCTAAACTAGTTTAAACAACGAAGATGTCGCCACCGTATTTCCCCCTCCTTTACCGACCATCATCATGTTAATCCAAATAACTCAGTTTATCAGAACAGAAAGCGTTCAGACTTCAGAGAATCCTACAAATCACGCGACCGCTCGCGCCCCTTCTTTTTTTCTCCAAACGACTCAAACTCAACAGCATGTTCGGCACATCCCACTGGGCACACATGTAATTTCAACGTGGACTATAGTTCGTTGACTAGTTGGTGAATTACATTACAACCTATATTCAACCACTCAAAAAGACAGCCAAAAGTTAGTAGAATTAAAAATTACAATTTTCAATGTGTTATCATTATGCGTTCAACCATCTAAAGGCACAACCAAATTCCAATTAAAAAACTATGTCTGATTTTTGGTTTAGTTGTCACACAAATCTCTATCACTGTGGCTTTCAACCATTTAATTGAGTAGTTCACTATTTTACAACTTTATGTTAGATGGTTCCTCATCCTGAAAGGAGTCTATGGGCCAAGATAAACTAATCCGTGGTTCAGTTTTCTTTAAATAGCCACTACAAACTTCAGCTAAACGTAGCCACCACATGCTTACAATCAATGGAAGTGATGGGAGCATGTTTTTAAAAAGTATGTCCAAATCACCTTAAATCAATTCAGATCCACCCCATATTTGGTTTAATATAACTTAAAGGTGATTTGGTAATTTAAATGAAAATAATATGCTCACATGCCTCCATCACTTCCATTGAAGTTTAAATTGGATTTAGTCCTATTCTTTAGCTTGGATTTTTAGGTGACATGGAGACGTGAATCCAACTTATCAATGACTAATTAAGTCAGTGGCACATATGTAACTATCCAAGGAGAAGATACATTTCCTTAAAATGTATATATTTGGTTGCTTAAAATTTGGATATTTGGTTCATTTCAGTACATTTTAAATCCACCAGAGCTTGAAACCTTAGGCTAATTGTATTATCTATTTTTAGTAGAATTCTGGGGTTAATTGAAACATAGCTGTTGATGACTTTGCACATGATATATAGGCCTGAATAGCATCATTGATTATATATGAGTGATAAAGTATGGTCACATTTCATTTGGTCTGTTAAATCTACCCTTTGGAATGACTTCGATAGCAACTCAGTAGCGACCCACCATTCAGGGCACATTTTTTTGCCTGTTTTGCATGTTATTTTGGCATTAATATGTGTCACATATCAGTTTGCAAACAATGTCAAAATATATATATATATTAATTGAGTTAATTAAGCCGCATACAAACATAGTCTTATTTTTGCTTCCTTGAGCAAGGCAGCTCCAAGATGCAAGTGTTTCAGCCTAGCTCAGTGCTTTCTGTGGTGGTGGCCACAGATAAAATGACATCAAATCACGTTATATCTACCGTAGCTTTGACATGAACATCATACTTTCAAAATCTTATCTTGCAAGCTAGACAAGCAGTCATCAACAACAAGATGGATGAGTTGGCGGGACTTGTTCGTGGACAAAGGATTTATCGGGAAACGAGCCTAATGTGTTTTACTGAGACTTGGCTGAACGATAACATCCCCATAGAGAACGTCACTATCGACGGTTTCCAGACCATCACAGCGGACAGGGATCGCGTCTCTTCCGGTAAGAGTAAGGGTGGTGGGCTGGCTTTATTAGTTAACAACAGATGGTGTCATCCGAACCATATTACTCTTAAGGAACAGTTTTGTAGCCCGGACATTGAACTGCTAGCCGTTAGCCTGAGACCCTACTATTTGCCGAGGGAATTCACGGCGGCCATTGCTGTTATTGTTTACATCCCGCCCTCTGCTGACGCAAACGCAGCGTGTGACGTCATCCACTCTGTTATCGCGAGGTTACAGACAGCGCATCCCAGTGCTTTCCTTGCCATTTCGGGAGATTTTAACCATGCATCTCTCTCTTCAACGCTGCCCACGTTCAAACAGTTCGTGAAGTGCCCAACCAGGAATAATAAAACTCTGGACTTGTTATATGCTAATGTGAAGGATGCATACAACTCCACTGCACTCCCTCCCCTCGGTAGATCGGATCACAACCTTGTCCACCTCACCCCACTCTACAGGCCTATGGTCCAACAGCAGCCTGCAACCACCAGGACTATTAGGAGATGGTCCCCAGAGGCGAATGAGGCCCTACAGGACTGCTTTGAAACAACAGACTGGGATGTGCTCTGTGAGGCTCATGGGGAGGACATCGATGGACTCACTGACTGCATAACAGACTATATTAATTTTTGTGTAGACAACACTGTACCCACCAGGAAGGTACGCTGTTTCCCAAACAATAAACCCTGGGTCACCAGCGACCTGAAGGCCCTGCTGAATGAGAAGAAGAGGGCCTTCAAGGAGAAGGACAAGGACAAATTGAAATGCGTCCAGAGGGAGCTGAAGTTGCGGATTGCTGAGGGGAAGAGAGTGTATAAGGAGAAGATGGAGGACAAGCTGAGGCAGAGCCAGGTGAGAGAGGTGTGGAAGGGTATGAGAAATATCACTGGCTTCAAAACGTCAAACAGTGGGCAGACGGAGGGGACCCAGGACAGAGCCAATGAGCTGAACCAATTTTTTAACAGGTTCGATACTGGCCCTGTCCACCTCCCCTCCAGCTCCCCAGACCACACACCCTCACGGCTATCCCACCCCCACTTTGCTCACAGCACCTCTGCTGAGACAATCAGTGACCCCACCTCTGCCCCTGCCCCCCCTGGACTGATCCTCAACACCCCCCTTCCCCCCACCTCCCCACCTGGGCTGGCTTTCACCACCAACCAAGTGAAGAGAGAGCTGGAGAGACTACACCAGTGGAAAGCGGCGGGCCCTGATGGCATCAGCCCAAGGGTGCTGAGGGTCTGTGCTGACCAACTGTGTGGAATACTCCAGCGTCTTTTCAACCTTAGCCTGAGCCTAGAAAGGGTCCCTGTGCTGTGGAAAACATCCTGCCTCGTCCCAGTGCCCAAGAAGGCACACCCCACTGTCCTGAATGACTTCAGACCTGTAGCGCTAACATCCCACATCATGAAGACCCTGGAAAGGTTAGTCCTCGCTCACCTCAGACCCCTGGTGTGTTCATCAATGGACCCCCTGCAGTTTGCATACCAGCGCAAAATCGGGGTGGATGATGCAATCATCTACCTTCTGCAGAGGGCCTACTCTCACCTGGACAACGCAGGTTGCACTGTGAGGGTCATGTTTTTTGACTTCTCCAGTGCCTTCCATACCATTCAGCCCCTGCTACTGGGTGAGAAGATGAGGAGGATGAAAGTGGAAGCACCCTTAGTCTCCTGGGTCACGGACTACCTGACCGGTAGGCCACAATTTGTGCGACTACAGAGCTGTGTGTCAGAACGGGCTGTTAGCAACACAGGGGCCCCCCAGGGTACGGTCCTGTCCCCCTTCCTGTTCACCCTCTACACCTCAGACTTCAGATATAACTCTGAGACATGCCACCTACAGAAGTTCTCGGATGACTCTGCTATTGTAGGGTGCATCAGGGGTGGGCAGGAGGAGGAGTACAGGAGCACAATCAGTGACTTTGTGTTGTGGTGTGAGCAGAACCACCTTCAGCTCAACATCAGCAAAACTAAGGAGATGGTGGTGGACTTCAGGAGAACCAAGGCACAACTGACTGCAGTCCCTATAAAGGGGACGGATGTGGAAATGGTTGAGTCATACAAGTTCCTGGGTGTCCATATGGACAACAGACTGGAATGGGCTGGTAACACCCGGGCCCTGTACAAAAAGGGCCAGAGCCGACTCTACTTTCTGAGGAGGCTCAGGTCCTTCAACGTGTGCAGTAAACTACTGCATACCTTCTACCAGTCTGTGGTGGCCAGTGCCATCTTTTTTGCAGTGGTGTGCTGGGGAGCAAACATCAAAGCCGGTGATGCTTCTCGGGTAAATAAGCTGATCAGGAAGGCTAGCTCTGTCCTGGGGATGAGCCTTGACACTCTAGAGGAGGTGGCGGAGAGACGGATCCTGGCCAAACTGCTGGCCATCATGGACAACGTCACCCACCCTCTGCACACTATGGTTATGACGCAGAGGAGCACTTTCAGTCACAGACTGATCCCACCACGGTGTGCCAGAGAGCGCTACAGGAGGTCCTTCCTGCCGGCGGCTATGAGACTATATAATGCCTCACCGGGGTGCCGTGCCGTCGGCAACATAGATCTGGAACTGTTGGGGTGCTAGGACCTAGTTTAACAATTATGCATCCATCCGTGAGTAACTCTGGTCCGTCAGCACTCATCCACTCAGGACCTATTTATTCATACAGGTCTGTATATACATACTCATGTACAGTTGTTATATTATATCACATGCAATATTGTAAGTAATTATTGGACGTAGGCATTCACTCAGGAATGCATATTAGTATCCTGCCAGTTGCACCTTTTCTCATTGCTTTTAGTATATCGAATGTGCAATAAGTGCAGTTGTCCGTAATTAAACCCTGCGCACTAAGGACTGTATTTTAAGGGAATTACTATTATTACCCCAAATGATATCATACACACATTTAGCTATTAAAGTATCTCTTCCTGTCATTTACCTGTACAGTTTGTGTAAACATGCAAGTATTCACTTATCTGTAAATATAACTGTATACCTAACTGTACAGCTAATTTAACTAATTTAACCATGCAAAATTTTCACTTACCTGTTAATTTACCCAGTCTGTCTATTAAGTAAACTATTATTACCCTCGCTCATATCATACGCATTTTTAGCTACTGAAGTATTTCTCTGCCATCGACCTGTATAGTATAGTTAACCATCCAACATCCACCAATGTATAGTGTACATATTCAGCCAACCACTCATACTATGCAATGTCCTTTTATAGCTTTTTTTTTTTTTTTTTTTTGCACTCCAGATATCTTGTATTTCTATACTTTTTCATACTGCCGCTCTATGTATCATGTACCGTGTATCTGTCTTTTGTGTACTTTTCGTTGTGGCATTTTGCACCTGCCCTGTGTTTTGTTGTAGCTGCTTGACAATGAAATTTCCCCCCCGGGGGAGCAATAAAGTATCTATCTATCTATCTATCTATCTATCTATCTATCTATCTATCTATCTATCTATCTATCTATCTATCTATCTATCTATCTATCTATCTATCTATCTATCTATCTATCTATCTATCATCATGAATCATGTTGACAATCAAATTACAGATAAAACGTATCGGTGCTCATTGGCCATTGGACATAAACATTACATACAAGTTGGAAATCGCAAATTCAACAATGAGTGGTTTGGAAGGAATCAGTGGCTAACTGCAAGCGTTGCAAAGCAATCACTAGTGAGTGTGTGGTCCAAGTCTGGGTATAAAGGTCTCTTTTCCAAGCTTTAAAGGATAAACATTAAACGCCACGGCCAGAAAAGGTTGAATACATTGGCCATGCTATCAATCCAGCATGACTTCTGCCTCGTTCAAAACAACTGGAAACCTGAACTCTCAGACTTCAGTGAGTTCAAGACAACTGGGAAAATATGTTTGAACGGTCATCCAACTCGGAATTCAAAGTCAGCCTCTTTATAGAGCTCTGACCTGAAGATCACTGACGTCATGATTCAACACATTTTTTTTCAGAGTTCCCAGTTGTCTTGAAAGCACCATAAATCCAGAGAATGCCAGACTTTGATGACAATGTTTTATGACAAAATTTGCCCACAAGGACCGCTGTGCCACCTTCCTGTTCAAGTGAACACAGCACAACAAAGTGAGTCCAAAAATGTCTTGAATGCTGCTGCATAAATTATGTAATATGCCAGGGAGATATGTATACTGTAGCTAAGAAAGTAATACTAAGTGTATGTTGTGTAGTAAGCTGTTAGTAGCCCATGTGCCTCAACTTAATAATTTGGTCCATTTCCCCCTCATAACTTAGCCTACTGTTCTGACTTGGTGGTGCACATGTAGCCTATGTAGCCTGTTTTAAGAGAAATTTAATATTGTAAGAGCTTTCATTATCTGCTTATATGCCCCCTTTATTTATCATATGGTTCTGACTTGGTGTACAGGGAGAATAGTGTAAGAACGGCCCCCTTCTGAATTCTGTCGCTGTACATTTCAAAAGTGCTGAACAAATAGTTATATTGGCTACATCCGTCCTAGCTCGCTCATTAATGTCTTAATCGAAATTACGGATTGCCTCTTATCCGCTCGTCGTCCCCTTATGCCATAGTTTCTACATCTCAATTGTCAGTAGAAACCACATTTGTTTAAGCAAGTCAGCCATATCAGATATGTTTTTTTAAAGGCAGTAAATTAGGCTGAATTAACTGTTTCACTGCCAGACAAGGCTCTGCTGAGAGCCAGGCATACACTCTTAGAAGTAAAGTCTTATCTATAACCTAAAAGTCCCCATAGGAGAACCCTTTGAAGAACCCTTTTTGGTTCCGGGCAGAACCTTTTTGATTCCAGGCAGAACCCTTTTTACATGGAACCCAAAATAGTTCTGCCTGGAACCAAAAGTGTTCTTCAATGGGTTCTCCTATGGAGATAGCGGAATAACCCTTTTTTTCTAAGAGTGTAACAGTAGTAATGATTCAGTCCATGTTGCTGAAAAGAAAGCTCTGCTGTTGGGACAGCATTATGTACACTGGGGGACAAAAGTTTTGAATATGACTCATTCAATGGTCCTCAATAGATCACGACGTTCAACAATAGAGATTGTTGTATTGTCGCCTACACTATATATCATTTTTGCTTGGTATGCACATATTTTGTTACCATAAATGGTAAATTCTAAACAGGACTGTTCTGGCAGTTTTTTGATAAATATCTACTGGGAAATCATGTTGTAGGTTTTTAACTATTCTGAGAAGTGGGGTCTGATAAGGGTATGATTCAAGGAGAGTTTGATTTGGAGAGATAGATGGCCTGGATCAATTCTGACCATAGAACTTCAGAAGTCTTATGTCCAAACCTAATTGAGAAATAACAGTAGACATAGGCCTCTCCTTTAGTGGGCAGTAATTTTTGATATACTGTTTGTATATTTTGTGTTTGGCGCCGCCCTGAGTGGTCGCCAGTTAAGCAGCTCCCGTTGTCCGTGCATAAATTGTTGTTCTAGTTCGTTTTTTCGTCTCTTTTCTTTATTTTTGTTTGCTACAATTGAACTATAATAGTTCAGGATTATGGATTTTCTCGCAGCTGAACGTCGACAGGAGTCTACTATTATTATTTACAACAGAGCCCAGCTCCTGGATTTAGCACACGCAGTGCTGCTGCACCCCAGGGAAAAGTTTGATATTCCGGAGAAGTTGAAAAGGCGACGCCGTGGACGCAGGGCGGGATTGAAGTGTAAGGCGAAGTGGAGGAAGTACAAGCCGGCTATACCGTCTATCATTATGGGCAACGTGAGGTCACTACATAACAAAATGGACAAGCTTGAGGCTCTTGTCCGTGGACAAAGGGATTATCGGGAAACGAGCCTAATGTTTTTCACAGAGACTTGGCTGAACGATAACATCCCCATAGAGAACGTCACTATCGACGGTTTCCAGACCATCAGAGCGGACAGGGATCGCGTCTCTTCCGGTAAGAGCAAGGGTGGTGGGCTGGCTTTATTAGTAATCAACAGATGGTGTAATCCGAACCATATTACTCTTAAGGAAGAATTTTGTAGCCCGGACATTGAACTATTAGCTGTTAGCCTGAGACCCTACTATTTGCCGAGGGAATTCACGGTGGCCATTGCTGTTATTGTTTACATCCCGCCCTCCGCAGGCGCAAACACAGCACGTGACGTCATCCACTCTGTTATTGCGAGGTTACAGACAGCGCATCCCAGTGCTTTCTTTGCCATTTCGGGGGATTTTAACCATGCATCTCTCTCTTCAACGCTGCCCACGTTCAAACAGTTCGTGAAGTGCCCAACCAGGAATAATACAACTCTGGACTTGTTATATGCTAATGTGAAGGATGCATACAACTCCACTGCACTCCCTCCCCTCGGTAGATCGGATCACAACCTTGTCCACCTCACTCCACTCTACAGGCCTTTTGTCCAACAGCAGCCTGCGACCACCAGGACCATTAGGAGATGATCCCCGGAGGCGAATGAGGCCCTACAGGACTGCTTTGAAACAGCAGACAGGGATGTGCTCTGTGAGGCTTATGGGGAGGACATCGATGGACTTACTGACTGCATAACAGACTATATTAATTTTTGTGTGGACAACACTGTACCCACCAGGAAGGTACGCTGTTTCCCAAACAATAAACCCTGGGTCACCAGCAACCTGAAGGCCCTGCTGAATGAGAAGAAGAGGCCTTCAAGGAGAGGGACAAGGACAAGGACAAATTGAAATGCGTCCAGAGGGAGCTGAAGTTGCGGATTGCTGAGGGGAAGAGAGGGTATAAGGAGAAGATGGAGGACAAGCTGAGGCAGAGCCAGGTGAGAGAGGTGTGGAAGGGTATGAGAAATATCACTGGCTTCAAAAAGTCAAACAGTGGGCAGACGGAGGGGACCCAGGACAGAGCCAATGAGCTGAACCAATTTTGTAACAGGTTTGATACTGGCCCTGTCCACCTCCCTTCCAGCTCCCCAGACCACACACCCTCAAGGCTGTTCCAACCCCACTTTGCTCACAACACCTCTGCTGAGACAATCAGTGAACCCTCCTCCACCCCTGCTCCCCCTGGACTGATCCTCAACACCCCCCTCCCCCCCCCCCCCTCCCCACCGGGGCTGGCTTTCACCACCAACCAAGTGAAGAGAGAGCTGGAGAGACTACATCAGTGGAAAGCGGCGGGCCCTGATGGCATCAGCCCAAGGGTGCTTATGGTCTGTGCTGACCAACTGTATGGAATACTCCAGCGTCGCTTCAACCTTAGCTTGAGCCTAGAAAGGGTCCCTGTGCTGTGGAAAACATCCTGCCTCGTCCCAGTGCCCAAGAAGGCACACCCCACTGTCCTGAATGACTTCAGACCTGTAGCGCTAACATCCCACATCATGAAGACCCTGGAAAGGTTAGTCCTCGCTCACCTCAGACCCCTGGTGTGTACATCACTGGACCCCTGCAGTTTGCATACTAGCGCAACATCGGGGTGGATGATGCAATCATCTACCTTCTGCAGAGGGCCTACTCTCACCTGGACAATGCAGGTTGCACTGTGAGGGTTATGTTTTTTGACTTCTCCAGTGCCTTCAATACCATTCAGCCCCTGCTACTGGGTGAGAAGATGAGGAGGATGAAAGTGGAAGCACCCTTAGTCTCCTGGGTCACGGACTACCTGACCGGTAGGCCACAATTTGTGCGACTACAGAGCTGTGTGTCAGAACGGGCAGTTAGCAACACAGGGGCCCCCCAGGGAACGGTCCTGTCCCCCTTCCTGTTCACCCTCTACACCTCGGACTTCAGATATAACTCTGAAACATGCCACCTACAGAAGTTCTCGGATGACTCCGCAATTGTAGGGTGCATCAGGGGTGGGCAGGAGGAGGAGTACAGGAGCACAATCAGTGACTTTGTGTTGTGGTGTGAGCAGAACCACCTTCAGCTCAACATCAGCAAAACAAAGGAGATGGTGGTGGACTTCAGGAGAACCAAGGCACAACTGACTGCAGTCCCTATACAGGGGATGGATGTGGAAATGGTTGGGTCATACAAGTTCCTGGGAGTCCATCTGGACAACAGGCTGGAATGGGCTGGTAATACCGGGGCCCTGTACAAAAAGGGCCAGAGCCGACACTACTTTCTGAGGAGGCTCAGGTCCTTCAACGTGTGCAGTAAACTACTGCATACCTTCTACCAGTCTGTGGTGGCCAGTGCCATCTTTTTTGCAGTGTTGTGCTGGGGAGAAAACATTAAAGCCGGTGATGCTTCTCGGGTAAATAAGCTGATCAGGAAGGCTAGCTCTGTCCTGGGGATGAGCCTTGACACTCTAGAGGAGGTGGTGGAGAGACGGATCCTGGCCAAACTGCTGGCCATCATGGACAACATCACCCACCCTCTGCACGCCATGGTTATGACGCAGAGGAGCACCTTCAGTCACAGACTGATCCCACCACGGTGTGCCAGAGAGCGCTACAGGAGGTCTTTCCTGCCGGCGGCTATTAGACTATATAATGCCTCACCGGGGTGCCGTGCCGTCGGCAACATAGATCTGGAACTGTTGGGGTGCTAGGACCTAGTTTAACAATTATGCATCCATCCGTGAGTAACTCTGGTCCGTCATCACTCATTCACTCAGGACATATTTATTCATACAGGTCTGTATATACATACTCATGTACAGTTGTTATATCATATCACGTGCAATATTGCTAGTAATTCTTGGACCTAACTTACGTAGGCATTCACTCAGGAATGCATATTAGTATCCTGTCAGTTGCACCTTTTCTCCTTGCTTTTAGTATATCGAATGTGCAATATGTGCAGTTGTCTGTAATTAAACCCTGCACACTAAGGACTGTATTTTAAGGGAATTACTATTATTACCCCAAATTATATCATATACACATTTAGCTATTTAAGTATCTCTTCCTGTCATTTACCTGTACAGTTTGTGTAACCATGGAAGTATTCACTTATCTGTAAATATAACTGTATATTTACCTGTACAGCTAATTTAACCATGCAAAATATTCACTTACATGTTCATTTAGCCAGTCTGTCTATTAAGCAAACTATTATTACCCTTGCTCATATCATATGCATTTTTAGCTACTGAAGTATTTCTCTGCAATCGACCTGTATAGTATAGTTAACCATCCAACATCCACCAATGTATAGTGTACATATTCAGCCAACCACCCATACTATGCAATGTCTTTTTATAGCTTTTTTTGCACTCCAGATATCTTGTATTTCTATACTTTTTCATACTGCCGCTCTATGTATCATGTACCGTGTATCTGTCTTTTGTGTACTTTCGTTGTGGCATTTTGCACCTGCCCTATGTTTTGTTGTTGTAGCTTCTTGACAAAGAAATTTCCCCCTCGGGGATCAATAAAGTATCTATCTATCTATCTATCTATCTATCTATCTATCTATCTATCTATCTATCTATCTATCTATCTATCTATCTATCTATCTATCTATCTATCTATCTATCTATCTATCTATCTATCTATCTATCTATCTATCTATCTATCTATCTATCTATTATAAATACATCACATGCAACTCGTAATGACTAAGCAATTAGCCTATGAAAATGTTTATCTGACTCCATAACGATAATTAGCAATGTGCAAGAGACTATGGTTGAGTTAGAGTAATAGGCAATGAAGAAATGTCTGAGAATGGATTCTAAATACAAGTGCATTTAATTAACATACAAGGCATAAAGCTTAAGTTGCAAGGCATTAACAAGCATTACAAGGCATTATTCTAAGCATGGTCAAAGAGAGTGTCAGGCTCTGGCCATAGAGAAGCCTATTGCTTCTCTATAATTCTATGGTCAGAGTCTGGCAGTTCTATATGTTCTATGTCTGTGTGGTGTTGTGTGTGGGATCCCTAATTAGAGGCAGCTGCTATGCATTGTCTCTAATTAGGGATCCTACTTATATGTGTATGTCCCACTCCATAGGTGTGGTTCATTGTCTAGGTAGGTAGGTAGGTAGGTAGGTAGGTAGGTAGGTAGGTAGGTAGGTAGGTAGGTAGGTAGGTAGGTAGGTAGGTAGGTAGGTAGGTAGGTAGGTAGGTAGGTAGGTAGGTAGGTAGGTAAGTGTGTGTTTCCGGTCATTGTAGTTTTGTATAGTTCACGTTTAGTTTAATAAATAAATGATGTCGAACTATCGCTGCGCCTTGGTCTATATACACACCCGAGCGTGACAGAGAGAGAAACCATATATATTTTGTGATCTATTATGATGTGTGATCTAATGTTGAACACACTAATATACTGTATTAATCTGTCATCAAGGCAAAGGGTTTTTTGATTTGTTTAACACTTTTGTTGGTTACTACATGATTCCATATGTGTTATTTCATAGTTTTGATGTCTTCACTATTATTCTACAATGTAGAAAATAGTAAAAATAAAGCAAAACCCTTGAATGAGTAGGTGTGTCCAATCTTTTGACTGGTACTGTATATGTTGATGCCGGTAGTATGATAAATATATTTTTATGCAAACCTTTTGATAATAATAACATAATATGTACCAAAATACCTACACATCTCAATGTTGATAGTTACTGTATGTGATTTCAACCTTAAGTACAAGTGATCAATGCCATTTGAGATTATTACAGCAATTCTGAAGATCTCCACAGACCTGTGATGATCTATGCTTTAACGCTTTATATGATTACATAAGAAGAAATGTATAGTTAATGTAACCTCAATGTGACCATGGAGGGGTTACTCATTTTAAGGTTGAATGTTACAGTTTGTACGATAGCCTGAACTTTAGGCTATTTACTGTACCAAATATCAACATTTAAAGGAGATGTGCTGCTTGGATAGTTCCAGATGAGCCAATAGCTTAATCCCATTCTTTAATCCCATTGGTTAAATTAGAGACATGAATCCAACATATAATTTGTTAACTTGTCAACATTTTTTGAAGACCCTGTAACATTTTCCCATACTGCATCCCAGCCTACCACTCTTCTCATATGACTCATATCTGACTCATATCCCAGGAATATCGACCCTTGGGTGTGTTATCAGGTTTGCATAAATTTATGATACAATTCTCCTAGGTGCACCTAGAACCAGATCTACAATTGGGTGAGTCTTTAATTCAGGACCACAAGGAATGCGGTACGTTTTAAGGGCTGATCTTAATCTGAAGTAGTAAAACAAAGAGTTCCCAGGAATATTGTATTCGGTGACAAGGCCTTGGAAGCTAAGTAAAGAGTTATCTCCATTCAAATCTTGCAGTACTTGTATACCTTTTCGAGCCCAAGTGTCCTGAACGAAAGGTTTACCACCCATCAGCAGATTAAGGTTCCGCCAAATGGGGGAGGTTCTGTGCCATTTTCCTGCTTTTAAAGGTTTGCAACATATATATGCTATGAACGGTCCAAAGCGTAGAGTGCATGTTTTATGTGTAATACCAGAAAACAACAGGTCCTGCAACCTTATAGGTGCTATCAATTCCCTTTCTATATCCTTCCACGGAGTACTGGTTCCAGGATTCATCCAGTGGTTAAGGCAGCGCAATATGAAGGACCAATGATATAATTTTAAGTTTGGGCAGGCCCAGCCACCTTGTGATTTATCTGACTTGCAACATAGACCATTTAATGCGCGGTCGCTTCCCGTTCCAGACAAATTTTCTAAGCAAAGAATCTAACTTCGACCAGTAATTGACTGGCTGTGATAGGGGCAGCATGGAACTAATGAAGTTAATCCTTGGCAGAATATTCATTTCCACCACAGAAATATGAGATGGGACTGATGCTGGTAGGGGCATCCACCTATTAATGTCACTATCTTTTTGAGTATGTTAGAATAGTTGGTCCTTGCCACAGATGAAACAGATTTGCTTATATGAACTCCTAAATAGATTACTTGTTGGGCAGTTGTAATTCCCGGTGGGAGTGCCACTTTATCTTGCTCCGTATTGAGCAGCATCAGCACTGACTTAGAAAGGTTAATCTTAAAACCGGATAGCACCCTAAAATCTCCTATTATTTTAATTGCATTTGGAAGAGAGGTCTGTAAATCAGACATAAATATGAGTGTCGTCCGCGTATAGCGATATCGAGTGAGTAGAGGCACCTATTTTAATTGGGGAAATCGAAGTACCTTTTTGAATGAACTGGGCAAGCGGTTCCAAAGAAAGATTGAAAAGCAGCGGCGACGTGGGGCAACCCTGTCTCGAGCCGCGGGCTATTCCAAATAACTCTGAGAAGGTCCCACCTGTGCAGACTCGGGCCGAGGGGTTGGCATACAAAACTTGGACCATCTTGATAAAAGTTAAACTCTTTGAGAGCTCTCCAGAGATACTCCCATTCTAACCTATCAAAGGCCTTCTCAGCGTCAACAAATAAGAGTCCACTGGGGAATTGTTCTTCTCTGTTTCTTCTATGACGTGCAGTAGTCGTCGGATATTGTCTGAGGCTAACCGCCCCTCATAAATCCTGCTTGGTCCGGATTTATCAGACCCCCTACTACTTTTTCCAATCGGAGGGCTACCACCTTGGCATATATCTTTAAATCAGCATTGATCAACCAGATTGGTCTATGGCTGGAGCATTCTAGCGGGTCCTTGCCCGGCTTTGGTATCACTGTAATAAGCGCTGTATTCAGATCTCTATGGAAGTGACCTTTTTCGATAGTCAAATTCAATGTCAAGAGCCAAATATGAAGGCCTAGGTCCAATAGCCACGGTTCCCCACTGAAGACCAAGGTCCAATAGCCACGGTTCCCCACTGAAGACCAAGGTCCAATAGCCACGGTTTCCCACTGAAGACCAAGGTCATTGTATATTATATTTATTTAGTAATTCTATGATTCATGCTATTTAAATGAGAATTGTTGCTTCATATGCATCATTGTAACGAGTCTTCTGTTTAAATTAGTCTTCAATATTCTATTTGTAGTCGTCATATATAAACTAAGTTCAAATCTTTGGAGAAGTGGTGCAATGATTTGGAAGAAGTTGTTTGAGCATTGGACACCACAGAATTTGTCCTGTCCAAGCCACTATCAAAAAAGTTATTCATATCTGAACCAATGACTATAAGAATCACTCAGAGATAGTAGGTCTTTGGTGATCCGTGGAAAGAAAGTTGGCTCATAAACTGTGGGTGCATAAATATTCACAAAAGCCACTTTTCTAACTTGTATAGATGTACCACAATATGCCAACCTCCCCGTATCATCGGCACTAACCCTTTCAATAACAATATTAAGTGTGCGTTTCATCAATCACAACGCCCTTGGTACGTGAGCCATCTCCTGAGGCTGCCACTGGCTTGTACAATTTGTTCTGCAATCTTGCGACATCTACCGGTCTAAGATGCGTCTCCTGCAACAGTGCTATATCTACGTGTTTCCTGAGTAAAAAATCTAGAATCTTTGTACGTTTGAATGGTGAATTCAGACCCCTAGCATTAAACAACAAAACTTTGTAACTAGCCATTATCCATATACATTAGGCACATGCAAAGAATTAAACGTAAATCAAACACAAAAAGGCGAACGTTGTAAGAAATGTAGAGGTGTGATAGTGGTAAAAACACTAGACCTGTAGGGTAAGCATATACCTGAAACCGTAATCCCATGTGTTGATGTGCGCACTTTGGCGTTCCCTCCCCCCTCCCAAGCCCTTCTTTAGCCAGCATCCGTGACAAACACAAAGCGATGTCTGACAATGAACTGAGCCTTAAACCCCCCCTTCTTAAACTATATACAGTGGGGAGAACAAGTATTTGATACACTGCCGATTTTGCAGGTTTTCATACTTACAAAGCATGTAGAGGTCTGTAATTTTTATCATAGGTACACTTCAACTGTGAGAGACAGAATCTAAAACAAAAATCCAGAAAATCACATTGTATGATATTTAAAAAATTAATTAGCATTTTATTGCATGACATAAGTATTTGATCACCTACCAACCAGTAAGAATTCTGGCTCTCACAGACGTGTTAGTTTTTCTTTAAGAAGCCCTCCTGTTCTCCACTCATGGCGGCAGGTAGCCAGTGGTTAGAGTTTGGGCCCATAACCGAAAGGTTGCTGGATCTAATCCCCGAGCTGACAAGGTAAAAATCTGTCGTTCTGCCCCTGAACAAGGCAGTTAACCCACTGTTCCTAGGCCGTGATTGAAAATAAGAATTTGTTCTTAACTGACTTGCCTAGTAAAATAAAGGTAAAAAAAAAAACTGCACCTGTTTGAACTCGTTACCTGTATAAAAGACACCTGTCCACACACTCAAACAGACTCCAACCTCTCCACAATGGCCAAGACCAGAGAGCTGTGTAAGGACATCAGGGATAAAATTGTAGACCTGCACAAGGCTGGGATGGACTACAGGACAATAGGCAAGCAGCTTGGTGAGAAGGCAACAACTGTTGGCGCAATTATTAGAAAATGGAAGAAGTTCAAGATGACGGTCAATCTCCCTCGGTCTGGGGCACCATGCAAGATCTCACCTCGTGGGGCATCAATGATCATGAGGAAGGTGAGGGATCAGCCCAGAACTACACGGCAGGACCTGGTCAATGACCTGAAGAGAGCTGGGACCACAGTCTCAAAGAAAACCATTAGTAACACACTACGCCGTCATGGATTAAAATCCTGCAGCGCACGCAAGGTCCCCCTGCTCAAGCCAGCGCATGTCCAGGCCCGTCTGAAGTTTGCCAATGACCATCTGGATGATCCAGAGGAGGAATGGGAGAAGGTCATGTGGTCTGATGAGACAAAAATAGAGCTTTTTGGTCTAAACTCCACTCGCCGTGTTTGGAGGAAGAAGAAGGACATCATTCTTTGGGGATGCTTTTCTGCAAAGGGGACAGGACGACTGCACCGTATTGAGGGAAGGATGGATGGGGCCATGTATCGCGAGATCTTGGCCAACAAACTCCTTCCCTCAGTAAGAGCATTGAAGATGCTCTTACTGGCTGGGTCTTCCAGCATGACAACGACCCGAAACACACAGCCAGGGCAACTAAGGAGTGGCTCCGTAAGAAGCATCTCAAGGTCCTGGAGTGGCCTAGCCAGTCTCCAGACCTGAACCAAATAGAACATCTTTGGAGGGAGCTGAAAGTCCGTATTGCCCAGCGACAGCCCCGAAACCTGAAGGATCTGGAGAAGGTCTGTATGGAGGAGTGGGCCAAAATCCCTGCTGCAGTGTGTGCAAACCTGGTCAAGAACTATAGGAAACATATGATCTCTGTAATTGCAAAAAAGGTTTCTGTACCAAATATTAAGTTCTGCTTTTCTGATGTATCAAATACTTATGTCATGCAATAAAATGCAAATTAATTACTTAAAAATCATACAATGTGATTTTCTGGATTTGTGTTTTAGATTCCGTCATTCACAGTTGAAGAGTACCTATGATAAAAATTACAGACTTCTACATGCTTTGTAAGTGGGAAAACCTGCAAAATCGGCAGTGTATCAAATACGTGTTTGTCACGTTCGGGTGTGTAGAGAGACCAAGGCGCAGCGTATCGATAGTTCGACATGTTTATTAAATGAACTGACGAACTATACAAAATAACAAATGCAATATAAATAAACACACGTAGCACGAACACGAGACGACATACGACATTAACAATGAACCACGCCAACGGAGTGGAACACAGACATATAAGTAAGATCCCTAATTAGAGGTAATGCCTAGCAGCTGCCTCTAATTAGGGATCCCACACACAACACCACACAGACGTAGAAATAATAGATCTGCCAGACTCTGACCATAGAAATATAGAGAAGCAAAGCTTCTCTATGGCCAGAGCCTGACAGTGTTCTCCCCACTGTATCACGGTACTTGAACTAGTTAGAAATTGCTAACCAATAAATATCAGTGTCATATTAACACATCGAGTAAAGAAATATAACCAAGCTAGCATTGACGTCAAAGCATTTTCGCATCATTTTCGTAAACACAAGGAAAAAGAGTCCCGTTTGAACATGAGTTAGTTAGCTAACTATATCTCATCAACATGTATATTGGTGAGATAGAGAAAAGAAAAGCATTCGTAACGTTTGATTTCAGGTGAAGTCCATACCTGTGACGACTGTGTAAAACTGGACGTCCGTAAGGTTGATTTTTTTAAATTTCAGATCACCATGTCAGTCTCACTTGTAAAACACAGAGAAGCCTTGGCTTTCACGGTCGGCACTGCGGCCGCACCATCCAACCGGAGGTCCGAGAAGAACAACTCGGCTTCTTTCGCCGAATCAAAAGACATGGCCCTCATAACCGCCGGATAGATTAGGAAATTATCAATGCCTTTCTGTCGGAGCGTGGCCCTAATTCCCTTGTAGGTGTTCCTTTGCTGGGTTGTGCCGGAGCTGTAGTCAGCGTAGAACTCCAGGCGGGTGCCGTCTGGGAGAGATGGCTTTGCCTTCCGCGCACCTTGAAGTATGGCTTGGCAATCAGGATACCGCAGTAGTCGGAATATCATTGTATGTGGCCTGGCCGTGTTGTTAGAGTAAACTCGGTGCGCTCGGTCAATCTCTAGGGGCAGAGTTGACGACTTAGCATCTTTCTGAGGAAACCTGCAGGGTCATCTCCCTCCATCCAGGGTGGTAGGTTAATTAATCTTATGTTGTTCCTTCTTCCTCTATCTTCAAGTTCGTTTATTTTTTTTTGTAGCTTCTCGAGCTCTGGGAGGCAGTAGCCAGTGTCCTTATTAACTTGATGAACGGTGCCCTGTACTGCCTCCACTCTAGTTGTTAGGCTTTCCATTTTTTTGGCATGTGCGCCTATCTCAGTTTGGAGAGATCAAAGCAAACCAACTTTTTCGGAGAGGGTATGTTCGAGCGGGCCCAGTGCCTTTTTCAGTGCTTCAGCTAACAAGTCAGAGACCATCCCACTCAACGAGTCTCTCTGTGCGTCGATGTTTTGTTTGATTAGCATGGCTACCTCATCTTGGTCAAATGAGCTAGCATTAGCCTTGAATCGTTTGCTGTTATCGTGCTGTTTTTGCGGAGAACTTGCTGCTTTTTTGTTCGTTGCCATTGTTTAGGCCAGTCCTTGTGAACAGTCTAACGAGGTAAATATGAATTTAACAAACAAATTCAAACGAAAAAGGGGGTCGTAGGCAGGAGCTCAGTGTGATGCAACCATCTCGCTGCGTGCCTCACGCAAGTCCCCCAAATTAAACATATTTTATATAAGATTTTTGTCTATGTTGATATTTGGCGAGGAAATCCAATTTATTTGCTCTCGTAAATCGACCCCTTCATACAGTGTTGCTTGTACAATAAGGAAATTGAGGCGGCCGTCCACTGTGAAATGTGTCTTTGGAATTTCATCACACTCAAACTGAAACACAAATGATTTTGTAACTGCACTGAGAAAATACACCTTTGGAATAACTTTTGTTTTGTTAATTTCATCCAATTAACTTGAAACATTCTTAAAACATTTTAAACATACTTTCCCTCAGTACAAGGTCCTAATACAGGTTTCATTGAATTTCAGCTAAAGCATCCACAGTCTACCAACCTGAAATGAGAGATAAATTGAGTTACTCACAGAGGCTAAAAGCCACACCGGTTGTGCTGACCTTGAACTCACCTGTGGCCAGAAGGATAATCTCACCATAACACTGGTCCACTCAGCCCTCATACCGTCTCATCCCATTGGCTTATCGACAGTGTTTGCTATGGCTGCAGTCTAAATTTGCACGAGCAAAAGCACAAGGTAGATTTAGCAGTAGATGGATGACTGATGTAGATTTGATTTACATGTTGCATAAAGATGTTTCAGTACTAAAGTCCTCCCCAGGTAACTTGGTAATGATTAAACTGCAGGAGTATTGGCCAGTAGGTGTGACAAGTGTGACAGTGTCAAGGTGTGACAGTTGAGAAAGGGAGTGTACAGTGGGAAGTCACTAGTCAGGATGTGACCTAGCCATGTAGTAGTAAGTTCCTCCTAATAAGATGACCACTGGTAACTGACTTAGAAATCATTAACAAGCCTTATAATGGGGAATTTCTTTGAGTTTGCAAATCCTAACCACAACCGAGTCAAATCATGAAAGCAAAAAACAAAATGAAAACCTAAACCACTCCAGGTTTTAATTTGTCATTTCTCCTTCTTCTCTTGTTCTTCAACTCTATTTTCTTCTAACTTTGAGGAGACATTGTTACCAGTGATCTAATCAATTCACCACGCCTCCTGTGGTTGCAGCAAACCACCACCAATACTGCTATATGGTAATAAACAGCATATCTGCTTGAACCACGTTGTCTTGGGTCTGTAATTTACAGTGGGCAGCAATACTCTATAGATTGGCTCATGGATGGAGAGACCCACCTTATCCTCAGTCAGTCCCCTTGCTCTAATGCCAAAGAACAAGACCAAGGAGACAGAAAACAGGCGTAAGTTTGAGTCTGCAGCCTCACACTCTTATCACGAAGCCTGGTTACTTAAAACCGTTAACCACTGTTCCATGGCTGGAGTTGCTGAATATGGTCAAATGAAGGTTCGGGCTGATCCTAAATCAGTTGTTAAAAGACATGAGGGAACCTGAGCTCTATCACCTGACTACCATGTGATTGGCACAAGGCCCTCCCAAGCAACTAATACCCCTCTGAGATAAAGGAGAGCTCTGGGAACAGAGAGAGAGAAAGAGAGAGAGTGAGAGAGACAAAGACAAAAAAAGAGAGAGGGTAAGTGGAAGGAGAGAAAATAGGGCATAAGGATAAAAAAAAGAGTGATTAAGGATAATATTAATACCATATACAGTGGGGAGAACAAGTATTTGATACACTGCCGATTTTGCAGGTTTTCCCACTTACAAAGCATGTAGAAGTCTGTAATTTTTATCATAGGTACTCTTTTATCATAGGTGAGTGACGGAATCTAAAACAAAAATCCAGGAAATCACATTGTATGATTTTTAAGTAATTAATTTGCATTTTATTGAATGACATAAGTATTTGGTACATCAGAAAAGCAGAACTTAATATTTGGTACAGAAACCTTTGTTTGCAATTACAGAGATCATACGTTTCCTGTAGTTCTTGACCAGGTTTGCACACACTGCAGCAGGGATTTTGGCCCACTCCTCCATACAGACCTTCTCCAGATCCTTCAGGTTTCGGGGCTGTCGCTGGGCAATACGGACTTTCAGCTCCCTCCAAAGATTTTCTATTGGGTTCAGGTCTGGAGACTGGCTAGGCCACTCCAGGACCTTGAGATGCTTCTTCTGGAGCCACTCCTTAGTTGCCCTGGCTGTGTGTTTCGGGTCGTTGTCATGCTGGAAGACCCAGCCACGACCCATCTTCAATGCTCTTACTGAGGGAAGGAGGTTGTTGGCCAAGATCTCGCGATACATGGCCCCATCCATCCTCCCCTCAATACGGTGCAGTCGTCCTGTCCCCTTTGCAGAAAAGCATCCCCAAAGAATGATGTTTCCACCTCCATGCTTCACGGTTGGGATGGTGTTCCTGGGGTTGTACTCATCCTTCTTCTTCCTCCAAACACGGCGAATGGAGTTTAGACCAAAAAGCTCTATTTTTGTCTCATCAGACCACATGACCTTCTCCCATTCCTCCTCTGGATCATCCAAATGGTTATTGGCAAACTTCAGACGGGCCTGGACATGCGCTGGCTTGAGCAGGGGGACCTTGCGTGCGCTGCAGGATTTTAATCCATGACGGCGTAGTGTGTTACTAATGGTTTTCTTTGAGACTGTGGTCCCAGCTCTCTTCAGGTCATTGACCAGGTCCTGCCGTGTAGTTCTGGACTGATCCCTCACCTTCCTCATGATCATTGATGCCCCACGAGGTGAGATCTTGCATGGTGCCCCAGACCGAGGGAGATTGACCGTCATCTTGAACTTCTTCCATTTTCTAATAATTGCGCCAACAGTTGTTGCCTTCTCACCAAGCTGCTTGCCTATTGTCCTGTAGCCCATCCCAACCTTGTGCAGGTCTACAATTTTATCCCTGATGTCCTTACACAGCTCTCTGGTCTTGGCCATTGTGGAGAGTTTGGAGTCTGTTTGATTGAGTGTGTGGACAGGTGTCTTTTATACAGGTAACGAGTTCAAACAGGTGCAGTTAATACAGGTAATGAGTGGAGAACAGGAGGGCTTCTTAAAGAAAAAACGAACAGGTCTGTGAGAGCCGGAATTCTTACTGGTTGGTAGGTGATCAAATACTTATGTCATGCAATAAAATGTAAATTAATTATTTAAAAATCATACAATGTGATTTTCTGGATTTTTTTAGATTCTGTCTCTCACAGTTGAAGTGTACCTATGATTAAAAATTACAGACCTCTACATGCTTTGTAAGTAGGAAAACCTGCAAAATCGGCAGTGTATCAAATACTTGTTCTCCCCACTGTATATCCAAATATCCAATATTCAAAGGTAAATATCCAAAGGTAAAGTGTATTATTAATATCATGAATTTTGCATCCTATTTTTAGGGCTAATGTTAACTACTTCTAAACTTCCAATCAACCATGGATGAATGATAGTATACCTCTCTACACATTGGAATGATAGTGTCCTTTGTTGGGCAAATCAGATGTCAATGTAGCCTACATAAACCCAACCTCATTCTGAATTTACTTTCACATGCAGCTTGTGTAAGAAAAGTAGAGGAGTTACTTTCAATTATTCAATGTTATTTAGGTAGTCTGCACAAATGAGTATGGAAGCTGATCAATATCTTAATGCGTTGATATCATAGCTCAGTTTGTTTCCAAAGCTAAGCAAGGTACATAGAGGTAGGCATCTGGATGTTAGACTTGTTCTCACTGAAGTACATTACCTCTTATATACCAGTAGGAGTCACTGTTCAGGCAGAAATAATTGGACTGTGGTTTAACATTTTATTTCACAATACAGTACCTCTATTTAGGTTACAGCAACATTGAAACAAGGTCAAATAAAATATGTCTAATAAAATCTAAAATTCAACATAATTTCACCCACCCAATTGAATATAGGATGAACAATATTTTTACGTTTCTATGTGGAATTTTTTATGGATTTTCAACATATACATAGTTCTGATGATTATGTTGAAATTACATTGATGTAACTACCTGTTAGTCAGGTTAAGTCAATGTATTTATTTTGAAGTTTTTGAAGAAAACATCACCATACAAGTAACGCTGAAACAATGCTGATTCAACCAGTGTGTTCCCAGTGAGCCTTCTGATTACAGATTACTTCTCTCACCTTTCATTTAGAAACTGTTACACCTCTCGTAAGAATTCACACATTCCCCATTGTCTTGTCCCATTACCAATCTCCCACACTTTTACATTGACTGTATTAAATCACATTATTCTTAGTTTTGATCTTGGTTTGTCATTGGGTAATTTATAACCTCAGTATGGTTCAATGTGGACCTATCCAACACACCCACACGCTCTGACCTCTTGTAGACAATCGCAATGGAACTACAGGAACAATGAAGCCTAATAAACTGCTTGTTTTTCCCCAAAGCCTTATATTGAGAGACTTTGGCCATTGAGGTTTCAACCAAAACCATGATATATGGCTCTGATTTCTCTGTTATACCTGGCTATGAGCAAAATTCCCTGGTTTAAAAGCATTTACTTCAGAAATACAGTGTATTGCATTTATTGTAAATCATAAAAATGGGTGCTGTCTGTGAAACAGGAAACTGGGCATTAAAGGAATTATGTTTTCCCTTGATAGATGGCTTAATCAATGACTGGTTTTATGTTTTTATTACTGAATGTAAGCAGTGTAATAAATAACACATGCACATTGACACCTATCGAGTGATTCAGTGGGATTGAGCAAAAATAAGTAATGAAAAAAGCAAAAGAAAATCACTAAAATACTAACAAGATCAATCAAAAAGCATAAAAATGCATATGGCCTACAGTATGAGAAGGAAACATACACTTAGCAAGTTGCACTACTTAATTTCCTCATTGCAAAAATATAGTTAATAAAAAGTTTAACCATGCACACTTCTCCATCTGGCAGAGATACATGGCAAAGGCAAACAAAGCTGCTCAGTTCAAGGCTTGGCATTTCTGCCCGTCCTTCAGCAGATGTTGATATGATCCTCCGCCAAGGGGTGAGGAATGAGGGCCCGCAGGCCAGCGGCGATACATCAGCCAGTCATGCCTCCCTCCCTCTCTCCCTGCCATCTGAACATAGTCCTCACAGCAGGTCTCTCTCGGCCCTACAGGGACAGAACTCTAACTGGTGTTTTGAGGCCATTTACAGTGGGGAGAACAAGTATTTGATACACTGACGATTTTGCAGGTTTTCCCACTTACAAAGCATGTAGAAGTCTGTAATTTTTATCATAGGTACTCTTCAACTGTGAGTGGCCTAGCCAGTCTCCAGACCTGAACCCAATAGAAAATCTTTGGAGGGAGCTGAAAATCCGTATTGCCCAGCGACAGCCCCGAAACCTGAAGGATATGGAGAAGGTCTGTATGGAGGAGTGGGCCAAAATCCCTGCTGCAGTGTGTGCAAACCTGGTCAAGAACTACAGGAAACGTATGATCTCTGTAATTGCAAACAAAGGTTTCTGTACCAAATATTAAGTTCTGCTTTTCTGATGTATCAAATACTTATGTCATGCAATAAAATGCAAATTAATTACTTAAAAATCATACAATGTGATTTTCTGGATTTTTGTTTTAGATTCAGTCTCTCACAGTTGAAGTGTACCTATGATAAAAATTACAGACCTCTACATGCTTTGTAAGTAGGAAAACCTGCAAAATCAGCAGTGTATCAAATACTTGTTCTCCCCACTGTATGCTTTCCTGCATTTTCAGTGCTTGTTTTTCTTGACAGTGGCCTGGAATAGAGGGAAAGAGGGAGGGAGAGAAAGAAAGGTGCGGAATCAAGGTGTGGATGGTAATTGGAGCTGCAGTAGCTGCATCATGCCAGGTCTGCTTCAGTGGTAGAGAGGAGCTGAATCAGGCTTGGGGAGGCAGAGCACAATGGCCTAGTGTGGTGAGCTCAGGAAGTTTGGTGCATGGGTCCATGGCATGACTACTAGGGTAGAACTAGAACTGAGTAGAACACACACACTACCTGGGAAACATTCAGAGGTCAACCCAGGACATAAATCAATGTAAGTTGGGGCAGCTGTCATACTTTCAGTATAGTGGACATGCTGTCTCCATGTACAGTACTTTGTGTTAATGATTGTCATTATCATCTACTAACTATTCTGTTATGGTAGGCAAGGCAACTACTGTAGATTTTCTATATGCATAGTATGCAAGCTTCCCATTGTCCTGAAAAATCTCTTGACTATTGATTTTCTTGATCCATCATTGAAACCATTGTCACCCATCCCAATGGTACCTTCGATCCAAACTACTTGACTTAAACTGGTCAGTGAACTGATTAACCCCTATACCCAATGGTCCCCATCCATAACATACATGCAAGAACACGCGTCGATAGGGCTGGAATCCGTGCATTATGATTCTGAACGGTCAGATAGCTAGCATGTGGAGAATCATAGGTGGCTTGTTTCGCTTAATTTAATCTTGATACCATGTCTTGAGGTGTTTGCTAATGACTAAAATCCACTAGCTACCTCACCAACAACTGTAACAATGTATTTGAAAGACAATTGCTCATTGTGCAAATGCATTTATGTTTTCACTAAACTTTTGGATACTAAATATATAGTTTACATATTAACAATCTAAGCCAACCCAGTCTATTTTGCCCCATAGTTGTGCACACCTCGGTTTTGTTGCAACATGTCTATATCCCAACAGGTATTTGTGTGATGGGCAAGACTACAGTAATTTTGTTGGGCACTGTAAAATTGCACAACTTCTGCTGATGTTTTAATTATTCTTGCATTATGTTCATGAACTCAAAATATGTCACAAAACAAACCTACCTGAATTCCTATAAAAGGGAAAAAGTCAAACACACATGAAACATATCATCTGATATACACTCACTGGCCAGTTTATTAGGTCCACGTTCACAAAAATTGATCACTCCTACAGATAGTGAGTCACGTAGCTTGCTATATAAAGCAGGCATTGAGGCATTCAGTTACTGTTCGATTGAACGGGCAAAACTAGTGACCTAAGCGCGGTATGATCGTTTGGACACACCTACTCATTCAAGAGTTTCTTTATTTTGACTATTTTCTACATTGTAAAAAACTATGAAATAACACATTTGGAATCATGTAGTAACCAAAAAAAGTGTTAAACAAATCAAAATATATTTTAGATTTTACAAAGTAGCCACCCTTTGCCTTGATGACAGCTTTGCACACTCTTGACATTCTCTCAACCAGCTTCACCTGGAGTGCTTTTCCAACAGTCTTGAAGGAGTTCCCACATATGCTGAGCACTTGTTGGCTGCTTTTTCTCACTCATCTCAAACCATCTTTGGGTTGGGTGATTGTGGAGGCCAGGTCATCTGATGCAGCACTCCATCACTCTCCTTCTTGGTCAAATAGCCCTTAAACAGCCTGGAGGTGTGTTTTGGGTCATTGTTCTGTTAAACAAAAAAAAGAATAGGTCCACTAAGCGCAAGCCAGATGGGATGGCGTATCGCTGCAGAATGCTGTGGTAGCCAAGCTGGTTAAGTGTGCCTTGAATTCTAAATAAATCACAGTGTCAATGTCATCAGCAAAGCACCCCACACCATCACACCTCCTCCTCCATGCTTCACAGTGGGAACCACACATGGAGATAATCTGTTCACTTACTTTGCGTCTCACAAAGACATGGCGGTTGGAACCAAAAATCTTAAATTTGGACTCATCAGACCAAAGGACAGATTTCCACCTAATGTCCATTGCTCACGTTTCATCGCCCAATCAAGTCTCTTCTTATTATTGGTTTTGCATTACTGAGTGTATATCTTTCTACTGTATATGATCTTACTCAAGGGAACTATGTCTGACAGGATGTTTGAGATTAGTGTATGAAGGAGACAGGAAACAAGCTTTTTCTCAGTCCGGTCTTTACTGCAACAGTTGATGTTTACAAATGTAATGCACAGAGTTGATGCTTCCTGTGCACATACCAAATCAATCCAAGAGCTTCAAACAGTAGCCATGGAAACAAAACATAAATTGGGCAGCGCGGCGCAAGAGGTTGGGGGGGGGGGGGGGGGGGGGATGTGTGTCCTCCTGAGATACTTTACAGCTTTAAATTAACTACATATACAATATTATCCAAAGATGGTAACGATTCATGTCAACAACAAGGAACTTCGACAAAACATTAGGAGGAAGAACATTTTTCTAATGATATGAAAATATATTTTTCCTATAAAAACTTTCTGCGGCTGTCGTCTCAAACCAACTAGTATACACCTAGGTTCTAATCGACCAAGACTAGCTTTTCTGCACATGCTCAGTTATGTACCTGGACTTAACTGGCACCTGCATAAGCAATGATAGACATGCCATGGGTAGTTTAGGGAGGGACTTAAGTGCTTTCTTTTGCAGGAAGTAGACATATTCTACAGAGAATGAGGCCCTTTTAGCATGGGCTGCACCATTGAGGGTTTCCACTATTTTAATGTATTCAACTGGGTGGGATTTCAAACTTCATTGGCTGATCCCTCCTGGGGACCCTGTTGGAGTCATGTCTAGCCGGGTCATCAGGAGGGATAAGCCAATCGTGAAGAAAATGTACCATTTCAAAATGGAGATTGCCTCTAAGAGGCCATAGTTCCCATTATTGCCTCTAAGACGCCATAATGGGAACTATGTAGGGAAGCTTTCCCTATGGCATATACACACTACCAATGCAACATAGGAAGGCTCAGAAAAAAAACTAAAAAACAATAACTTACAGGAATCGAGAACCAACGTGCGTCCAAAAACCTAGCCACATAACAAATATACATACATCTTGGGGATTTTCTGAGATTATAAGCGCAGTGAGCTGTGGGAACAAACAGTTGCGTTCTCAAACTCATAAAAACTGACAAATTAAACGCTATAAATCCAAAGCTTTAAAGTTGTAAAGCTAAACTGAACCTAACAAGAAAACACTGCCCTTTGAACTTAAGGCTTGGGCTGCTAACTTCTGTCTTCCTATTGTCACAGTAGACACAAACCTGCACATTCCTATGAAGTCCAAAAATGTATGTATTGCAAAGAGTATAAAGCAAAACATTTTTGGGGATTATAATAAATCAGTTAACAGCATGTTATTGAAAATCGTATTGAATAATGGCCTGCATTGTGAAATACCATTGTTTCCATCGTCCAATTAATGCTTTTGGATGGGTAAAGCTAGAGGTTAGAATGGCGACTCAAGTTGTCTGAGGAGAAACAAATTGTCCAAAGAGGGCAGGAGATAATGCAGAACTGAAATCCTAGAGTTGAGCAAGTCGTCATCGAAAGAGGTAAAAAAATAAATCTGCTGTTTCAGTTTAATGGGCAGTTCCAATTCCACCTTATTTATTTTATTGAACTATTTCAGCGTAAGAGGAAGAAGATACCATTCACAGAAATAAAAGGGGGGGTTCATAAGAGCAGAAACCAGAAGTCCCAGCCGTGGTTTACAAAAATGCCCAAGAGACATGGAAGAGAGAGTTTGTTCCTAATAGTACCCAGGGTTGGAGCCACTTGTCCAGGCTGTGGGTGCCCAGAGATGCCCCCCTCTCTGGGTGTGTGGTGAATTTATAAAGGAAGTAGAGAAAGAGAGGGGTTATTCCATGATAGCTCTGTATATTAGAGGCTCGATATAGTCCTCTCTGTAACGGGAGTTGATGACTCGCTGTCTCTTGGAGCCCTGCTTGACCTCCTTCTCTGTGAAGATCCCATCAAAGCGCATGTCTGATGCCTTGGACTGAAGGAGAGGGAGAGAGAGAGACAGGCCATGAGTATGTTAGCAACCGGTTAGCTATGAGTTAAGCTGGCGCCATTAAAAGGTAGTTTCAACGTCTCATCAATAGAATTGAAGATATACATTTAGATAGATGGGTATTATAAACATGGACCAAATCCAATACTCCTTTGATAAATTGATGACTTGTGATCTAATTTCACATGACCTAATCTGATATAAATCAATTCCTATAAAGGAACATTGGGAGAGGCGCGTCTCACCATTCGGGACTTGACTCGTTTGGGCAGCTCCTCGTCTAGACTGTAGACTTCTTCCCTCTTGGCAGACAGCGACGACCCGTCCTCAAACTCCATCTGAATCAGCACACAAAACAACGACATCGCACAACATTTTTAACAAATGTTATGTGTGCTTTATGAAGTGCATATAAAATGTGAATTTCCGTAGAGCAGGGCTCTACAACCCTGTTCCTGGAGAGCTACCCTCCTGTAGGTTTCCCTCCAACCCCAGTTGTAACCAACCTGATTCAGTTCATGAACCAGCTAATTATTAGAATCAGGTGCGCTAGATGAGGGTTGGAGTGAAAACCTACAGGACGGTAGCTCTACAGCAACAGGGTTGGAAAGCCCTGGTATAGAGCTTGAAACTGTGGACCACATCATTGAACAGCTGTACTTGCTAACCTAATCACACAAACCCACCCATGGTAGGAGTGAGGAAGATAATGTGGTCCCTATTACCTGGTACATAGGGATGGAGTGCGACGCAACAAACTTGGCCCCGTAAACCAGGTTGTCGGTCCAGCGCACCTGCACTACGTCGCCCACTGTTGGCGGGCCCAGCTTCACGCAGTCCCGGTTCTGAAACCAAACCATAAAAAGGCTCATCATATAGGTCATATGGTTACATACACCACAAGGGTTACACTAAAAAGCAGGATCAATGAGTTAGCTAGCTAACTTTGCTGAACAACTAGTTGATTTTCTGGTTCATTAAGAAAAGTTAAACATAGATAGTTGTTGACTCAATGAGACCATGCCCAAAAAACATATTTCAGAACATTTAAGCAAGATACCTGGCTAACTCATTGATCCTGCTTTGTAGTATACAGTGGTGTAAAGTACTTAATAGTATTTTTATTTAAGTGGTATCTGTACTTAACTTTACTATTTATATTTTCCTAAAGAAAATAATATACTTTATTATATATACATTATACATTTTCACTGACACCCAAAAGTACTCGTTACATTTTGACAGGAAAATTATCAAATTCACACACTTATCAAGAGAACATCCCTGGTCATCCCTACTGCCTCTGATCTGGCGGACTCAAAAAAAAACCAATTCTTAGTTTGTGAATTATGTCCGAGTGTTGGGAGTGTGCCCCTGGCTTTCCGTCAATAAAAATTGTTTTTACAAAAAATTAAAGGAAATTGTGTCGTCTGGTTTGCTATTTTTTATTTAACTAGGCAAGTCAGTTTAGAACAAATTCCTATTTAAAATAATGGCCTACACCAGCCAAACTCGGATGACACTGGGCCAATTGTGCGCACCCTATAGGACTCCCAATCATGGCTGGTTGTGATACAGTCTGGAATCGAACCAGGGTGTCTGTAGTGACGCCTCTAGCACTGAGATGCAGTGCCTTAGACCACCATGCCACTTGGGAGCCCAAAAACCGTGGTATTTGAAATGGTTTATACTTTTGATACTTAAGTACATTTTAGCAATTCTATTTACATTTTAATACTTTAGTATATTTAAAACCAAATACTTTTACTCAAGTAGTATTTTACTGGGTGACTTTTACTTGAGTAATTTTCTATTAAGGTATCTTTACTTTTACTCAAGTGTGACAGTTAAGTACATTTCCACCACTGGTAGTATGCCCGTCTGGACCATTAAAGCATGTCAATATAGCCAACAGCCCAAATGGATTGATTTGTTTCCACTTTTGAGGATGGCCCATTTCTATGACCAATACTACCAGTAGCCCATTGCTTGCACTGATAAAAACAGATTGCTGCATTAGGGCTCCTCATTGTAATACAATAACATTTAGAAAAGGTAGAGTTACAGTAGAAGTATATCTTTTTTTAAAAATTCAATACAACTTTACAGTCCATTTGTTACAACAAACGCAACATTTATTTTGCTCTTTGTCAACACCTCCAGATAGCATTTTATGACGCAAGCAACCAACGAAACAGGTGCTGCTTCCTCACCTCAATGTCCTCTGGGAAGAGGTTGTCGCTGTAGGAGCCGTCGTCGAAGACAACCTCGTAGAAGGTGGCGATGGTCAGCTCCAGCACCTCACACTGGTAGTAGCGGCCATTTTTGTGCTTACAAATAACATTCTGGCCAACCTCCAACTCTCGCATGGCTGCCTTATTGCGCTAGGAGATAAGAGGACAAATCACACACCACTCCAAATATAAAGACTGTTAACCCCCAACAGAAACTGCTCCCCGGGCCTGCGGATGTGGATTAAGGCAGCTTTCTGATTCAGAGGGATTGGGTTAAACGCAAAAGACATTCAGTTGTGAAAATTATTAGGTATCCCCTTTCCCTAACACCATAAACAGATGACCATAAAGATAAGACACATTGTATATTTCCAATAAACTAATATGACTGGCTAGCGTAAATACATTTAAAAGGCAGCCTCGTAGGCGCCTTGTTAACGTCTAACAGCTTCTCCTTTTAAAAACAGAGCCATACATTTAAATTATATTATTTCAAAATATATGGCTCTGCTTTTAAAGTTAACTCAGCTAAAATATTTCCACTTAAAGATTAAAACATTTAGGTAAGAAGAAATAAATGTGAAGGTAAAAGTAATTTCAGTAGTGGTGAAATTCTCTCTTCACATTAGACATTTTTAAGTTAACCCAACAAAAGGTATTTGAATCCAGACAACACATGCGCCGTCAGTTGAGAAAAAACATTCAAAGAACATTAATTTGCATTTTATTGAATATCAGTCCTGTGTCCGCACGCATGTCTTCTTTTACAACTATCAAATCTTGCCCAATTCGAGAATTAAAGCACTGAGGCTGAGCTTCGACAAAAGCCAGAGAGAGCCAGCACTTTAGGGGGGGGGGGAAAGTTTAGCGTGCAGCCCGCTGCACTGACTGATTACATCAGAGCAGCCAAAGGCACAGAGACAACCAGCAGAGCAGAAGTATTGATCTTCCAACCGTCGCCAATTACAGGAGTATTAGTATAAAATAAACAAACCGTCTGGAATATTCCATTGTTTATAGATACAGCTTTTTATATAGAACACATACACACATTGTGTATAATGTATGGCAATCTGAAAGTGTTTTCTGTATACTGTATTACATATATTAATAATTTATATTTGTAACCTGACTTACCTTTCGTAATGGCCCGAGGGGATAAATAAAGTTGTACTGAATTGAATACAGTGTTGTGTTACAGCACTGAGCTGAATAGACATAGATGATTAAACCGATGGCCTAGGCTACATGACCGTACACAAACCCTAGAAATCTACCCGAGCTGAGAATGAATGACAGGCTATCCCACACAAAACAAAAAAACTTTAGACCAGGTATATGTATGCCACCGATTATATCTGAAACTTGTTCCGACTCGCACACGCAATGCTCGCAACACTTCACAGGTTCCAGGAGTCACAGAATTATTTCATCATGTCGAAGTGTCTGTACCTGCTTGCAGGCATTCTAGGTTTTAGTTGCGCAACATTTAGATCGGTATTTCATTAGGGAAGCATGTTTTGACTCGTTTCATCTAGTCTGGCTTCAAACTGGCTTTCAACCTCAAAACTAAGATGCAGTTATTGTCTGCTGTGCAAACATAGTGTCTTCAGAAAGTATTCATACCCTTTTTGACTTATTCCACATTTTGTTGTGTTAAAGCCGGAGTTCAAAATTGATTTTTTTTCCTGACCCATCTACGCACAATACCCCGTAATGACAAAGTGAAAACAAGTTTTTAAAAATGTTGCCACATTTATTGAAAATTAAATACAGAAATATTTAATTTACATACAGTGGGGAGAACAAGTATTTGATACACTGCCAATTTTGCTGGTTTTCCTACTTACAAAGCATGTAGAAGTCTGTAATTTTTATCATAGGTACTCTTCAACTGTGAGAGACGGAATCTAAAACAAAAATCCAGAAAATCACATTGTATGATTTTTAAATAATTAATTTGCATTTTATTGCATGACATAAGTATTTGATCACCTACCAACCAGTAAGAATTCCGGCTCTCACAGACCTGTTAGTTTTTCTTTAAGAAGCCCTCCTGTTCTCCACTCATTACCTGTAATAACAGCACCTGTTTGAACTCGTTACCTGTATAAAAGACACCTGTCCACACACTCAATCAAACAGACTCCAACCTCTCCACAATGGCCAAGACCAGAGAGCTGTGTAAGGACATCAGGGATAAAATTGTAGACCTGCACAAGGCTGGGATGGGCTACAGGACAATAGGCAAGCAGCTTGGTGAAAAGGCAACAATTGTTGGCGCAATTATTAGAAAATGGAAGAAGTTCAAGATGACGGTCAATCTAACTCGTTCTGGGGCACCATGCAAGATCTCACCTCGTGGGGCATCAATGATCATGAGGAAGGTGAGGGATCAGCCCATAACTACACGGCAGGACCTGGTCAGTGACCGGAAGAGAGCTGGGACCACAGTCTCAAAGAAAACCATTATTAACACACTACGCCGTCATGGATTAAAATCCTGCAGCGCACGCAAGGTCCCCCTGCTCAAGCCAGCGCATGTCCAGGCCCGTCTGAAGTTTGTCAATGACCATCTGGATGATCCAGAGGAGAAATGGGAGAAGGTCATGTGGTCTGATGAGACAAAAATAGAGCTTTTTGGTCTAAACTCCACTCGCCGTGTTTGGAGGAAGAAGAAGGATGAGTACAACCCCAAGAACACCATCCCAACCGTGAAGCATGGAGGTGGAAACATCATTCTTTGGGGATGTTTTTCTCCAAAGGGGACAGGACGACTGCACCGTGTTGAGGGGAGGATGGATGGGGCCATGTATCGCGAGATCTTTGGCCAACAACCTCCTTCCCTCAGTAAGAGCATTGAAGATGGGTCGTGGCTGGGTCTTCCAGCATGACAACGACCCGAAACACACAGCCAGGGCAACTAAGGAGTGGCTCCGTAAGAAGCATCTCAAGGTCCTGGAGTGGCCTAGCCAGTCTCCAGACCTGAACCCAATAGAAAATCTTTGGAGGGAGCTGAAAGTCCGTATTGCCCAGCGACAGCCCGAAACCTGAAGGATCTGGATGGAGGAGTGGGCCAAAATCCCTGTTGCAGTGTGTGCAAACCTGGTCAAGAAACGTATGATCTCTGTAATTGCAAACAAAGGTTTCTGTACCAAATATTAAGTTCTGCTTTTCTGGTGTATCAAATACTTATGTCATGCAATAAAATGCGAATTAATTATTAAAAAATCATACAATGTGATTTTCTGGCTTTTTGTTTTAGATTCCGTCTCTCACAGTTGAAGAATACCTATGATAAAAATTACAGACTTCTACATGCTTTGTAAGTAGGAAAACCTGCAAAATCGTCAGTGTATCAAATACTTGTTCTCCCCACTGTACGTATTCACGCCCCAGAGTCATAGATATTAAAAATCACTTTTGCCATTTATTAAAGCTGTGAGTCTTTCTGGGTAAGTCTCTAAGAGATTTGCACACCTGGATTGTACAATATTACTAGGCATCTGGTTAGACTGTAAACTCAACTTCCAGACTCACATCAACCATCTCCAATCCAAAATTAAATCCAGAATTGGCTTCCTATTTCGCAACAAAGCCTCCTTCACTCATGCTGCCAAACATGCCCTTGTAAAACTGACTATCCTACCGATCCTTGATTTCGGCGATGTCATTTACAAACTAGCCTCCAACACTCTACTTAGCAAATTGGATGTAGTCTATCACAGTGCCATCCGTTTTGTTACCAAAGCCCCATACACTACCCACCACTGCGACCTGTATGCTCTCGTTGGCTGGCCTTCATTATATATTCGTCGCCAAACCCACTGGCTCCAGGTCATCTATAAGTCATTACTAGGTAAATCCCCGCCCTATCTCAGCTCACTGGTCACTATAGCAACACCCACACGTAGCATGCGCTCCAGCAGGTATATCTCACTGGTCACCCCCAAAGCCAACACCTCCTTTGGCCGCCATTCCTTCCAGTTCGCTGCTGCCAATGACTGGAACGAATTGCAAAAATCACTGAAGCTAGAGGTTCCTATCTCCCTCACTAACTTTAAGCGTCAGCTGTCAAAGCTGCTTATCGATCACTGCACCTGTATATAGCCCTTCTGTAAATAGCCCACACTACTACCTCATCCCCATATTTATTTTTGTTATTTTCACAAATCTTGCACTCCAGTATCTCTATTTGCACATCATAATTTGCACATCCTTCATTCCTGTGTTAATGATGATAATCTGTAATTTATCTCACCACTATGGTCTATTTATTGTCCTACCTCCTAACCTTACTGCATTTTGCACTACATTTTGCACTCTGTATTTAGATTTTCTATTGTGTTTTTACCATGTTTGTTTACTGTGTAACTCTGTGTTGTTTTTGTCGCACTGCTTTGCTTTGTCTTGGCCAGGTCGCAGTTGCAAATGAGAACTTGTTCTCAACTGACCTACCTGGTTAAATAAAGGTGAAATAAAAAATAAAATAAAATTTGCACATTACTATTTTTAAAATTCTTCAAGCTCTGTCAAGTTGGTTGTTGATCATTGCTAGACAGCCATTTCCAAGTCTTGCAATAGATTTTCAAATTATTATTATAATTTTTTTATTTTCTCCCCAATTTCGTCATATCCAATTGGTAGTTACAGTCTTGTCCAATCGCTACAACTCCCGTACGGACTCGGGAGAGGCGAAGGTTGAGAGCCGTGCGTCCTCCGAAACACAACCCACCAAGCCGCACTGCTTCTTGACACAATGAATGCTTAACCCGGTAGCTGCCGCACCAATGTGTCGGAGGAACCACCGTAAACCTGGCGACTGAGTCAACGTGCATGCGCCCGGCCCGGACGATGCTGGGCCAATTGTGCGTCGCCTCATGGGTCTCCCGGTCGCGGCCGGCTGCAACACAGACGGGGCTCGAACCGCATCTGTAGTAATGCAGCTTGCACTGCGATGCAGTGCCTTAGACCACTGCACCACTCGGGAGGCCCCAGATTTTCAATTTAAGTCAAAATTGTAACTAGGCCACTCAGGAACATTCAATGTCTTCTTGGTAAGCAACTCCAGTGTAGATTTGGCCATGTGTTTTAGGTTATTGTCCTGCTGAAAGGTGAATTAATCTCCCAGTGTCTGTTGGAAAGCAGACTGAACCAGGTTTTCCCTCTAGGATTTTGCCTGTGCTTCGCTCTATTCCGTTTCTTTTTATCCCCCAAAAAACCCTAGTCCTTGCCAATGACAAGCATAGCCATAACATGATATGTTTTTATTTTCGTTTTACTTTAGTAACGTATTGCAAACAGGTTGCATGTTTTGGAATATTTTTTATTCTGTACTGGCTTCCTTCTTCTCACTGTCCTTTAGGTTAGTATTATGGAGTAACTACAATGTTGTTGACCCATCCTCAGTTTTCTCCTATCACAGCCATTCAACTCTGTAATTGTTTGAAAGTCACCATTTGCCTCATGGTGAAATCCCTGAGCGGTTACCTCCCTCTCCGGCAACGGAGTTAAGAAGAATGCCTGTATCTCTGTAGTGACTGGGTGTATTGATACACCATCCAAAGTGTAATTAATAACTTCACCATGCTCAAAGGGACATTAAATCTTAGCTTTATTTTTACCTTACAAATAATTGTAGTCCATGCAACTTATTGTGTGACTTGGTAAGCAAATTTGGACTCCTAAACTTATTTAGTTTTGCCATAACAAAAGGGGTTCAACACTTATTGACAAAAAATTATGGGGTATTATGTGTAGGTCACTGACAAATTCTCAATTTAATCCATTTTAAATTCAGTCTGTAACAACAAAATGTGGAAAAAGTCAAGGGGTGTGAATACTTTCTGAAGGCACTTGATGGTGGAAGCAATACAAAAAGGCGCCAAACTCAATATGCAAAGGTAAACCTACGTGTAGGAATCATTGCTGTGATAATATTTGCTATTTGAGAGAAAAAAAAAAGGCAGAAAACTCTTATATAACCCTCTAGAAATATGTAATGCAATGCATCCCCCAAAAGTCAATCATCATATGCAATGCTTCCTCAAAAGTCAATCACTACATGAACCCCTCCCCTGTAATAGCTACCTCTGGCAGGACAGGTGACTTGTGCCTGTAGCAGGTGACGTGGACAATGAAGGGCCAGTCATCGGGCTGCATGAGCTGGCCAGCGGCCTGGGCGCAGGTGGGGTGGAAGGCGGTGGTGCAGCGGCCATGGGAACACTGCACACAACAGCCCACGTCCCTCTTCACCCGCCGCTTACAGTAGAAACACTTCTGTGGGCGGGAGGGGGGAGGAGTAGGGAGAGAAGGATGCATTGGGAGTTGAAGAAGTGATGAAAAAGGGAGGAGAGGAGAGAAGCAGTGGCAAATAAATAAGGAGAGAAGAAGAGGAGCAGCAGTTGGAGGAGGAGTATAAAGAGAGGAGTGAGAGGAGGGTCAGAGGGAGGATGAGAAAACAAGAGGGGAGGTAGAAGGAGACAAGGGCATTGAGAAAATTAGAATATTTCCTTTCTCACAGTTTCAAGCTCCCATTTTGTCGTTCCCAGTCCAGTTTAGAGAATGTCCTTTTCTCATTTGGGCAAAAGCCCTTCCTCCGTCCTCCGCGAGCCGGAAACCAATAAGTGGTCAAAGAGATGTAAATTCATTAGTAGGCAAACGGAAGTGTCCTCCCCTCCTCGATTGCCACCTTTCATCGAGGATACTCATGTGTATCCTACCGGAGTCCTCCGCAGAAGAGTTTTGAAATCTGCCATGATTAAAAACATTTTATCTATAAAATGTCTTGCACAACTAAATTTGTTTTTATCACTTTAAACATTTATTTTGGGATCCACCCCGTAAATGTAATTTGCCAGGTGATGCGCGAGTGGAGAAAGTCATTTTATACAAGCGTGTTTTCAATCAATTTTCCTCTCCTCGCCTACTCCATTACCTTTGACCTTTTTCAAAAGGAGGCGAGAGAGGATGGAGGAGAGAGGACGCAGGAGTTGAGCAAAAATTGAGAAAAGGCTCAAATAGAGAGACTCCACTACCTCAGTGTAGACCAACATGGACAAACAAAGAAACCAATACAGAGGGGGTCAGGACCAGAGTAAGAAAGCCATAAAAAAAGAGACTGACCCACCAACATGGTGGAAGTATAATTTTAGTATGAAAAGTTTGTGGTCATATGCACATCCTTAAAAACATAGGTGCTGGGCTAATGAAGAATACTTGAAAATAACAGAAAGAACAGTGTACAATGCTCATAATAAGGAAAACAAGTAGTCCTAAGGTCACAAGACAGTAAAGGTCTATAGGAAACTTGAATTCTGTATCTCTCAACAGTTGAGAAAAAGTGTCAAATGCATCAACCATGAAACTGAAAACAGTAAGTTAATACACAACTAAATAACATTTAGTAACCTAGACCATGTTTTGGTCATGTTGTAGTCCTGACTGTGACCATGGTGGAATGGTAGCTCACCAGTTGAAACCTGGCCAGAGGGATGTAGCTGAGGTCCACGGGATTGCGGTGGGTGATGTTCATGAAGCGCGCCTCCAGGACCGCGAGCGCACACAACACGTGCACCCACCTGTGCCACAGGAAACAGAAAACAGGACAGCACATCAAAACACAGTATTTGTCTGACACAGCAGGGGAGAGTATCCACTGAGGAATTGTACTGTGCCTTCATTCATGGAAATGGCAACGTCATTAATAATTAACAATATGGCTAGGCTATATTAAACATATTTATTTGTATAAATACACAAATGTTTGCTTCACATGTAGCCTAGACAAAAATAGGTTCATATGAGATCTTGTAATGCTACAGTATATAGGACATCTCCCTAATAATATCAAACATCTTGCTGTACACTCGCACAGGCTCCTCACTGTCACAAGCCATTACAGAAACAGACACTTAACTAGACAAAGGAGAAAGCTAGCTTGGTCTACAGGCATTCCCTGCCTTTTACCTTTACTGACATTTAGTGAAGTGTCCTAGATTCAGCGGGTAGAGTCAAGTGAGCACTGGCTACAGACTAGAGTGGTTGTAGCGTTGTGTGTAACTACATTCATTTAGCCTGGAGACCTTCCATTAATGGGTAGCTCCTCAAAACGACTCACTTGTCGTTGTTGGCTCTCTGTAGAGCTCCCCCTCGCAGTGAACACAGGCAGCAGTCCTGAGGGGGAGAGAGAGAGAAAGACACACACACATAGAAAGATGAGCCCTGCAGCTTACAGTACGGAGCTAATGTATAAAGTAGGGCTAAGATCGTGTAGTGGGGCTAGTGATATGGTTTCAGATGTACTTGATTGCAATACTACTGACCTCAGTTAAAGCGTTGGCCTCACAGCGGGCACACATCCACTCATCTGACATTTGGTCTGCAGACACTCCATAGCAACCTGAGAGGGACAGGAAAAACATTGAGGCAATTTTTCTATTTAAAGAGGTGGAAGTGCAAATTATTGTTTAATCATTGATTATTTATGTAGATTCTGGAATGCTTGTGAGTAAGTCTCAATTCTGAACTCTGGAATTAACTGGATTTTCCTTGAGAGCATTTCATTGATTACATCAAACATATTTAACACAAACACATGCACAGTCCTCTAAACTATGTCAAAAAAATATATGTAAAATAACACTATTTGTTGCATCAAATAAGCTTTTTGGCCAATCAGGATCTGAATAGAACTGCACATCACATACATTTTGTACGTAGTTATTACACATTGATTACACTTTCACTCGTATCTTATATGTCACAGAGATTCACTGATATGTATGCTATGATGCTGGTGAAGTTGTCTAGCACACCTGCAGCACGAGCGCAGACATTTCCCCAAGCTAACATAAAAGAGTGGTCATAAAAAAAGATCGCTAGCTGGTGGATGCAAACAATGTTCTTCCGCAAAAACATAGCAGAACATCATAATTTGTTTTCAGTAGCTATACCTAACTATCTATCTAGCTGTCGTCATCTAAAATACCTCTAAAAATCAATCTTATTTGATTAATGATGGTCGGACCCTATGTGAAGCTAGCCACAATAAGGATTAGCCACAATAGTGGAATTTGCGGTTCGCCTTCAAAATAAATGTCTCATTGAAATTTGATGCAAATGCATACACATAGTATAATTATGCCATAATGGAATAGATCATGCTAAACGAGGTTGGAATGCTGTTTTATACATTCAACAATATACCATTTTTTTATTTGATAATCTGTTGAAATCACACTGAGGATATATTAGACTTTAGAATTGAATTGGGGGCATATTTATTTCACTGTACAGCCTTACCTATCGATTGTGGATAAATTACATGGGGTATCGGTCTACTCAGTGACACCCACAGAACATTAGCGTCGTAGCTCTTATTGCGAAACTCTGAAAACACTGTGAAATGAGCCACATTTATTGTACCAGTCAACATATAGTATTGAACACTATTTCAGAGGAAAAACAATACGTGGATGTTTTAGAGTTTGTTAAGTCTGAGGTGGACTTTGGGGGGGGGGAAAGCACTTGGGTACTGAGTAGACTGATACCCCATTTCATCGATCCATAATCCTTAGACAAGGCTGTACAGTGCAATATGACAGTCAATACACACAATAGGCTGACTGGGGAGGTGATACCCACAATAAGAGTTTCGACGTTAATATTTGCGTAAACGCTTCACAGTTGTGTTCAGTGGGTGTCACCTAATGTTAGCTTTGGGCAACAGGTTAAAGTAGCAGAAAAGTTATTTTCATGAAATGAAGTTCGATTTTAATAGGAGAACAACAACTGGTTGCCTAGCTTTTTTGATCCTGATCTTATTTAAAATGCCCACAGACATTTTCCCCATTCGGTCAAACAAATAATGGCTTATTACCAAAGCGGTACTGTGGCAGGTGTGTGTGCTTGTTCACAGACTTTTTTATTGTACAGCTTTGACAGTGATACTGATCGTAGTAGTGGAGCTTGGCTCGCACGTGCAAATTTAGCGCACACACACACACAATTATATAATCAATTTGTTATTTGACGTGTCAAATTAAAAGCTTATTTGATGCGTCAAATAGTGTTATTTGACGTTTATCTTTTTTGACACACAAAGACCCAAACGGCGTCCCATACCAAACAGTGGTGTTAAACGGACTGCTGATGTGAATTAACTGGGATTCAGCAAGAGCAAATCATTGATTGTCTAACATCTGGTGTAAATGAACTAGAATTCATTGAAAGCGTAGCCTACAACACTACAATCAATTACATGCTCAATCTAACAGGCTGTAAAAATGGTGATAGTAAATTAAGCTGGGTTACTCACTGGCGTGGACGCGGACGCAGCACTGGGAGCAGCTGACCAGGAGGCTGGTGCCGTCCTCCTCTAGGTGAGGGGTGGAAAGTTGTCCCTCGCCGCTATAGCCGCTGTCGTTCGTCTTGTCATTGGTGGTGCTGAAACACATCTCCGGGATCAGGGGCTTGGACCTCTGCCTGCCCTCGCGCCGGCCTTTTAGAGTGTAGCTGGGGTTGCCGCTCGACTCCGACTGGAAAGGAGGGAGAAGGGACACGTATTAGTAGCATTAAATAGTTGTTTAAATTAATGTTATTGTGCAGACCTGGACTGAATGGTTTCAGTAAATCAAAATTGTAAAAAGTAAAAACAAATGTTGTGGACCACATTACTATGTTTTGCGTTATCAGTTAAATAAAAACCTTGTTTGGGTGCCTATGAACAACAGCTGAACTGTAGTTCAAGCAAGACAACAGTTGTGTTACCTGGTCATATGTGTGGAAAAGCAGGCAGATTGAACAGTAGGGGGCCTGCAGGCCCATGCGTTGGTTGTATTCCCTCTCCGCCTGGGGGTTGTAGGGTCGGCTCTGCCACAGCTGGGACAGGGGCTTGGCCCACTCCTCCTTCTCCTCTGGTTCATCCTCCATATCCACATACAGTTCATCTGAAGGAGAGAAAAATAGGAGAGAGAGAGATAGAGAGTAGGGCTCTGTTCGAACACTGAATATGTACAGAGCTTCTTTTTTTTTTTTACCACATCCTTCGGACAAGCAGAACAGATTTTATACTTGTCCAAAAGCTCAAGTCACATGTCCAAAAAAAGACAAATGGTTTAAAACACTATTTTTACATCATTGTAATGGTAGAGTAGCCAGACGGAAACCACTCCTCAGTAAAAGGCACATGACAGCCCGCTTGGAGGCACCTAACGCAGTAGTGGCTTCAGGTCAAGTCTCTGAATGTCCTTGAGTGGCCCAGCCAGAGCCCGGACTTGAACCAGATCAAACTTATCTGGAGAGACCTGAAAATAGCTGTGTCACGACGCTCCTCATCCAACCTGACAGAGCTTGAGAGGATCTGCTGAGAAGAACGGGAGAAACTCTGCAAATACAGGTGTGCCAAGCTTGTATCGTCATACCCAAGAAGACTCAAGGCTGTAATCGCTGTCATTATGGGGTATTGTGTCTAGATTGATTATTAGTACTTTCCGAACGCACTGTATGTTGACAGAATCAAGCCTGTGGATAATGTTAAGTATCCTTCAATATATTTGTCAAACACGACTGACGTTTAGCCTATATTTATGTAATTAAGTGTCTCATTAAAGTTTGGCAACAATTTCTGGCGCCTCCCTCACGTCAGCATCGGTTTGGATATGTATACAATATGCATCACCAACACGTTGACATGTCAGCTTTTTTATTTATGTATATGAAAAATAGATTTTAAAATTATTTCAATGTTGGCCTCACTGATCCAATTCTGATCGGAGTAATTGTTTGATATTGTGGTGTGCTTTTTTTTTTTACTTGTCCCCGAGTTAATGTCAAGCCCGGCAAATGGTTGCTTGTTATAGAAGTCTATGACGGCACTACAACCAGGTACTCACCGTCATCACTGGAGCTTTCCCTGGGCCTGAGTAGTGGGTGCTGTTTGGGCAGCTTGCGGAGGAGAGGATGCGGTTTGCTCTTCACGCTCTTGCACTCCGTCTGCTTACATGGACTGGAGTCCGTCAGCTTACTTGGACTGGAGTCCGTCAGCTTACTTGGACTGGAGTCCGTCAGCTTACTTGGACTTGAGTCCGTCAGCTTAATTTGGCTTAAGTTTGTCAGCTTACTTGGGCGTAAGATCGTCGGCTTACTTGGACATAAGTTTGTCTGCTTCATTAAAGTTAACTCTGCCTGCACAGTGGAAAGACATTGCTGGGGAAAGAGAGAGAGGAAGAGGATGAGTAACCATCAGCTGGCTTGTGTCATTTCCACATCCAATTGGATTTTCTACTGTATGGCAAGTGTGGAAACATCAGTCACATTTTCATTTAACATATTCACCTCTAATATCAGTCTCATCACAAACTACACTACTAACTTATAACGAAACAGTAATAACTTCTAAAGATAGCGCCATGAAAGAGGGCAAACAAACCTTCCGCCTGTCCCTTCGGACCGCCGCCTCGACCCTCTTGGCAGCCCTGGTGTGTGCTTGGGTCTTGACAGGCTCTGGGCTGCTAGGGGACTTGGCTTCGGACCTCTCCTCCCAAGCCTGGGCCTCGCAAGGATGCTGCCACCACTTACCGAGGCCTTTGGTTTCAACCTGTTCTCCCTCACAGGGACTCTGTGCTTCGGCCTGATTCTGCTCTCCTTTGGTAAATGGGACATGGGACTCCTGCTGCTCGGCCTCGACTTGAACCTGGGGCTTGGCCTTGAGTTGGAGGTGGGGTTGAAGGTGCCGTGGCTGGTGCTCCCTGGCATAACTGTGCACATGGAGGTGGGTGTGGTGATTCTGCTGCTGGTTCTCGCGGGCGTAGCTACTGACCTGCAGGGCCTCCTTAGGGCTCTGGGTCTTATGAAAGAGCAAGCTAGCCACCCCTAGCTTTCTGATCGGCTGGGCGGAGGGGCCATTCCTGGCTGGAGGAGCCACTACTGGAAGGTGCATGTTTCTGTGCGACTGGGGTTGACTCAAAATGGCCACGCATTGATTGCTGGTGGATGGGATGGTAACTTTTTGCAGAGCAGGGTTTATGCTGCTGTTGCCCTGCATAGGGTCTGTCTTTACATTAGGGAGGTCCCTCAAGGTGACTGAAATACAAACATGTGTAGAAGGAGAAGCAATGTGGATAGCATTTCCAAGTATCAGAGTCACATGGTGAATCAGTGATGCAGATCTATTTACTACAATACTCAGATTTTTCACTTTAAAATGTACACCAAACAAAAAACATTGATTTCAAAGTTTAACAAACCCTAGAACTCTTATGCACAAGGACACATTTGAACAGTCTCAGCAAAATTCTGTTACAGGGGAATTGCCCTAATACAATTAGAAAAAAAGAGGCCTACTTTCAAACAATTTGACATTTGGTGGCAGCGGTGGAATTTGAACACAAGCCTCCAGAGGCATTATACTTTATGTTACTGATTTTATACTTTTTTATGTTACTGATTTTATTCATGTATCATACCATGCATCATCTGTGTGGAAGTTTCATATAATTGCACAGGTTTTAAATTGCGAAAATAAGTGGTGAGGTTGAAAGGCACAGCCTTACGGTCAGTGAGGTTACCTGCATCTTTGCAGTCCTCGGCTCCCGGGCCCTGAGTGGTGAGGCCTAGTTTGGCTTTCTTTCCATACTCTTCTTCCTCATCCTCTTCTTCATCTTTAGGGACCACCTCATCAGGTACATGCAGACACACCCGGTGCCTCTTGGTCCCTATCCTCTGTGTGGAGCTGATGGGCCAAAAAACATGAAAGTGTAATAGTTTTTAATGTCAAGCATTTTAGAATGGGAATTGAAATCTGCTCTACCAACAGATCCCTTCTGACCTCTTTCTCTCCTCCTCCGTGTTGAGTTCCTCCACACAGGGCTCATGGGAGAAGCAGTCCTTCCCCTGCTCCTCCCCCAGGAACTCTTTGGCCTCTGGGGTGGGTCGTGAGTGGTCAATAGATCCCGTGTCCCGCCCCGCCAGCCACTGCTCGTAGCGGTCTGGCTGGTACTTCTTCACAAACACGTCCATGGAGATCTTCACCATGTCCTTCCTGCACGAACACTGGAGGCAAGAGATAGGAAGTATAAGTGCTATGGAAGTGATCATGCCCCAAAGAATGAAGGTTAAAAAAAAAAAAACACCAAAGTAACACTAAGGTCAGTCTGATAGAGCTCTATGAGACTGTACTGATAATAAAAGGACTGTCTTATCCCACTTTACCTCATTTACCATATATATGCCAAAGTTACTACTATGGCATCCCTTGATAATGACATTAATGTTCAAGGCTGTTTAAAAGGTGCTGCACATAGAATCTGATAATTTCTCACCTGTGGAAGCTAGGTGATTTGTAACAGCACTAGGCTGCATTCAAAACAAATCTCCCCCCTCCCCCGCATCCTATTTCCCTGTAAGCTGTCAGAGACTCGTGCCTTTTATGTTTGGTCCACCTGCCTCAAACACCTGTAAAAACTATTATGAACAAAAATAAAAAAACGCAACATGTAGTGTTGGTCCCATGTTTCATGAAGTAAAAGTTTAAAAAATAAAAATATTTAACCTTTATTTAACTAGGCAAGTCAATTAAGAACAAATTCTTATTTACAATGACGGCCTACCCCGGCCAAACCTGGACGTCGCTGGGCCAATTGTGCGCCGGCCTATGGGACTCCCATTCACGGCTGGAAATTTGTACAGAAATTTGTTTACATCCCTGTTAGTGAGCATTTCTCCTTTGCCAAGCTCATCCATCCACCTGACAGGTATGGCATATCAAGAAGCTGATTAAACAGCACGATCATCGTGAACAGTAATCTCGTGTGCATTGTTCTTATTGTTACTGAATACTGTCTGTTCAATAAACAAAAAAAACAAAAAATAAACCCCATCATTACACAGGTGCACCTTGTGCTGGGGACAATAAAAGGCTCCTAAAATGTGCAGTTGTCACGCAACACAATGCCAGAGATTTCTAAAATTGAGGGAGCATGCCATTGAAGAGGAGTGGGACAACATTCCACAGTTCCCAATCAAGAGCCTGATCAAATCTATGTGAAGGAGATGACACGAGGCAAATGGTAAACTGACTGGTTTTCTGATCCAAGCGCCTACCTTTTTTTTAAAGGTATCTGTAACCAACAGATGCACATTTGTATTCCCAGTTATGTGAAATCCATAGATTAGGGCCTAATGATTTTTTATGTTTTTATTGACTGATTTCCTTACATGAACTGTAACTAAAATCTTTTGAAATTGTGGCATGTTGCGTTTATATTTTTGTTCAGTGTATATTTTTTATTATTGAAAATATATTTAAAAATTATTCCAAACACTATTCAGTGCTTGTTTTCTCACATAAATTCAAATTGAGCGAACAGCTATTTAGTCATTTCTACATTAACCCAGATTTCCACTAGATAACATAGCCACACCATTTTGACAACAGAAGCCGGCACGGTGAGAGAAATCAACAGGCGAATATGACAGCCAATCACAACACTGGCGGGTAAGTAATACTGTGACACACTATCATTCCACTATTACTGCAGATATATTATGAATATTTTCTGAAATGACAATGCAAAACCTCCAGAAAATCCTATGTATAGCACCTTTAAAGGAGGAACACTGAAAGAAAATGAACCTCTTCCTTACCAGTATGGCTTGCTTTCCATACTCAATCCATCTTTCAGTGGCAAAGTTGGTGGACTCTGCACAGTTATAGCCGTGGTTAAAGCCGGCGTGGTAGCTATAGGGAAACGTCACGATGAACTCACCCGACTCCTGAGTGATCTAGAAAACAAATAGGAAATAGCAATGATATACTATACTCTGTATAAAGCTTTATATATCAGCATAACAGTTTATGACAAAACACATTGTATTAGGCTAGTATTACCTTCTCAAATGGAATGCCATATTTCCTCAATATGGAGGGAGAGATGAGGGTCATCTTGTGCCTCAGGAAGGCTTCACAATTTTGGTGGCTTCCAGGGAAAAATCCTGCAATGGAACAGCAGAAAACAGTGTGTTGGATTAAAGATTTTTAACAATCAGTTGTTGTTTTCTAATATGAAGAATAAAATAAACAGCATCAGCAACACATTACCATCCCTCTCACCTTGAGCCAAGCGCTCCATTCTTTTCCCATGCTCTGGGGGAACACAGTACCTGTGAAGATATCAGAATGTCAATAATCAGTTATCACCTGCTATAACACGGACATTACAATAGTTGCCATTCATTTTACTTGTTGAGAGTTGTTTCCGATATGACAAAGAGTCCCCAAACTACACTTACATTACCATCATCAGTATGTTGATGCTTAATAACACAACTACCGGTAATAGTTTAGTTCGTTACCAGGACTTGGGCGCTCCAAAGTGGAGGTAGTTGATGCTGTAGAGGTCCATGTCCTCGGTGTGCCAGGCGAAGGTGGTCTTCCACATGCCAAAGTACAGGTAGGGCGTGTTCACCCCCTCGATGGTGATACCACTCTCGTGCTCCACAGTGTCCAGGATGGTGTTCAGTTTTCCAATGTTCCAATCGGTCACATCCTGGCGAGAACGACAGAATAATGTAACTATTGTCGCTGGAGATTTATCATCATCATCAATGCATTGAAACAAATCCATTGCAGCCTTGTCGATTTGTTGTGAATTAAAATTGTGGGTGAAAAAACGATTGAGAGAAACACTTACAAGTCATCTACACAACCGTCCGTCTACACAAACACCTCACTCATCAGACAACATCCTTAACCAGGAACCATAAAAACACCATAGAATATTAAAAACAACCCAGAGGGGATTCGTTATTACTCACAGGGTCATAGAGCGTTCCATTCACATCGGCCCCATAGATGGGCGGGTTAAAGGTCACGTTCTTCCAGTACTTCCTCTCCAGCTCCTCAAAGTCGGCATATCGAGGACTGCAGAACCTATGATGGGGAAAGCATAAACAGGGCCAATCGGTACGGCTGATTAGAAATTATAACGTTTTTAAATGAGTGCCTGTAAAGCCACAGCCTGTTAAAATCTTGAGAAACAAGAATTAATAATATAGCATGTCCACAGCGTGGCTTCCCCAATCACAGACCAATTCACAAAGTTTTCATACAAGAGGAAACGTACAGTATAGCTTATTCATACACTATGTTTAATATGTTAAAGTGTTGGTGCAGTCAGACTCACTTGTCGCTGTTGGCCGTCTTGCGGAAGTCTCGGACGGTCATGGACTTTTTCTGGATGTTGTACTGGGTGAACAGACCTGACTGGCCCGTCACGACCTGCTGGATGGGAGCAGGGATCACCAAGTCATCTATATCGTCATAGGACTTCCTGGGTTTCCAATCCTTCGGTGGCACGATCTGTAAAAACACATTTTAGCACCACAAAGTTACAGTTCTGAAATCAGGTAAAGGTAATGCAAATCAGAAAATAATCTTCACAAGGCAGAAGGGTTTGTGTCGTTGCTTACTTTAGCCAGACCGGCTTTGTGTGCTCCCTGGGACTCCATGTATGCGATGTAACGGCTGAAGTTCTGGTACTCCTCAGCAGTGGGGTGAAAAGTCATGATCCCTTTGGAGCCGGGAGTCTGGGGACCCGAATCGGACGCCATCCTAAATAGAATGGCCCTGCAGATCAGAATTAAAAAGTTTCAATATCACAAGAATAACAACAGTTTAACAACAGAAGTCCGTGAGCACACATGCTATTGATAATGTTAAGGATGTCCGTTGGGGAAGAAGGAAAAAAAATCTGTGGTGACTGGGTTGCAAAACATCTGTGTGATGTCACAGCCCACTGTTAGGATACTGAGTGTTTACAATGTGTTGGTCGGCAGCCTTTGGAACAGCCGTTCTGCGGCCAACAAGGCAGAGCTCATCTCAGCCTATGCTGCCCTCCAGTCCCTTGACTTCTTCGCGCTGACGGAAACATGGATTACAACAGAAAACACTGCTACTCCTACTGCTCTTTCCTCGCATACCCCGAGAGCATATGGTCAGTGTGGCGGTGGCACAGGAATTCTAATTCCTGTGCCACCGCCACACTCTTTTCCCCCTGACCCATCTGTCCATCTCATTTGAATTCCATGCTATCACAGTCACTAGCCCATTCAAAGTTAACATCCTTGTCATTTATCGCCCTCCAGGTTCCCTTGGAGAGTTCATCAATGAGCTTGACGCCTTCATAAGTTAATTTCCTGATGATGGCTCACCCCTCACAGTTCTGGGTGACTTTAACCTCCCGATGTCTGCCTTTGACTCATTTCTCTCTGCCTCCTTTCCACTCCTTTCCTCTTTTGACCTCACCCTCTCACCGTCCCCCCCCTACTCACAAGGCAGGCAATACTCTTGACCTCACCTTTACTAGATGCTGTTCTTCTACTAATCTCACTGCAACTCCCCTCCAAGTCTCCGACCACTACTTTGAATCCTTTTCTCTCTCACTCTCCTCCAACACTACTCACTCTGCCCCTACTCAGATGGTAATGCGCCGTCGCAACCTTCGCTCTCTCTCCCGCTACTCTCTCCTCTTCCATCCTATCATCTCTTCCCTCTGCTAAATCCTTCTCCCTCCGGTCTCCTGATTCTGCCTCCTCTCCTCCCGTTCTGCATTTTTTGACTCTCTATGTCCCCTATCCTCCCGGCCGGCTCGGTCCTCCCCTCCTGCTCCGTGGCTAGACGACTCATTGCGAGCTCTCAGAACAGGGCTCCGGGCAGCCGAGTGGAAATGAAGGAAAACTAGACTCCCTGTGGACCTTTCATCTTTTCACTCTCTCCTTTTACTACCTCTGTTTCTGCAGCTAAAGCCACTTTCTACCACTAAATTTCAAGCCTTGGCCTCTCCCAGAGGTCAAAGAACCTTGGTGTGACCCGTTCTCTGCTAACATCAAAGCGGTGACCAGATCCTGCAGGTTCATGCTCTACAACATTTGCAGAGTACAAGCCTACCTTACACAGAAAGCGGCACAGGTCCTAATCCAGGCACTTGTCATCTCCCGTCTGGATTACTGCAACTCGCTGTAGGCTGGGCTCCCTGCCTGCGCCATTAAACCCCTACAACTTATCCAGAACGCTGCAGCCCGTCTGGTGTTCAACCTTCAAGTTCTCTTATGTCACCCCGCTCCTCCGCACACTCTACTGGCTTCCAATTGAAGCTCGCATCTACTACAAAACCATGGTGCTTGCCTACGGAGCTGTGAGGGGACAGCACCTCCTTACCTCCAGGATCTGATCAGACCCTACACACAAAACGAGGACACTACGTTCATCCACCTCTGGCCTGCTAGCCACCCTACCTCTACGGAAACACAGTTCGGGCTCATCCCAGTCAAAGCTATTTGCTATTTTGGCACCCCAATGGTGGAACAAGCTCCCCCACGACGCCAGGACAGCAGAGTCACTGACCACCTTCCGGAGGCACTTGAAACCCTACCTCTTTAAGGAATACCTGGAATAGTATAACAGTAATCCCCTCCCCCCCATTAAAAATAAACAATACTTTACTAACACTTGTCTTTTGTCTAAACTAACACCTGACTTATTTCCATGCTAGCACTGACTTTCCTCACAGCTGCTTGTTTAAATAAATGTACTTACTGTGATCGAGATGTGGTTTTCCCAATGGCTATACTAAGTTGAATAAACCAATTTAAATGACAAAAATATAAATAGCTACAGTTTAAGTCGGACGATTACATACACCTTAGCCAAATACATTTCAACTCAGTTTGTCACAATTCCTGACACAATTCCCTGTCCTAGGTCAGTTAGGATCACCACTTTATTTTAAGAATGTGAAATATCTGAATAATAGTAGAGAGAATTATTTATTTCAGCTTTTATTTCTTTCATCACATTCCCAGTGGGTCAGAAGTTTACATACACTAAATTAGTATTTGGTAGCATTGCCTCTAAATTGTTTAACTTGGGTCAAACATTCAGGCAGCCTTCCACAAGCTTTCTACAATAAGTTGGGTGAATTTTGGCCCATTCCTCCTGACAGAACTGAGTCAGGTTTGTAGGCCTCCTTGCTCGCACACACTTTTTCAGTTCTGCCCACAAATGTTCTATAGGATTGAGGTCAGGGCTTTGTGATGGCCACTCCAATACCTTGACTTCGTTGTCCTTAAGCCATTTTGCCACAACTTTGGAAGTATGCTTGGGGTCATTGTCCATTTGGAAGACCCATTTGCAACCAAGCTTTAACTTCCTGACTAATGTCTTGAGATGTTGCTTCAATATATTCACATAATTTTCCTTCCTCATGATGCCATCTATTTTGTGAAGTGTACCAGTCCCTCCTGCAGCAAAGCACCCCCACAACATGATGCTGCCACCCCCGTGCTTCACGGTTGGGATGGTGTTCTTCAGCTTGCAAGCATTCCCCTTTCTCCTTCAAACATAACAATTGTCATTATGGCCAAACAGTTCCATTTTTGTTTCATCAGACCAGAGGACATTTCTCCAGATAGTACGATCTTTGTCCCCATGTGCAGTTGCAAACCGTAGTCTGGCTTTTTTTAATGGCGGTTTTGGAGCAGTGTCTTCTTCCTTGCTGAGCGGCCTTTCAAGTTATGTCGATATAGGACTTGTTTTGCTGTGGATATAGATACCTTCATACCTGTTTCCTCCAGTATCTTCACAAGGTCCTTTGCTGTTATTCTGGGATTGAAATTGCACTTTTCGCACCAAAGTACGTTAATCTCTAAGAGACAGAACGTGTCTCCTTCCTGAGCGGTATGATGGCTGCGTGGTCCCATGGTTTATACTTGCGTACTATTGTTTGTACAGATGAACGTGGTACCTTCAGGCATTTGGAAATTGCTCCCAAGGATGAACCAGACTTGATGTCGAGCAAAGAGGCACTGAGTTTGAAGGTAAGCCTTGAAATACATCCACAGGTACACCTCCAATTATGTCAATTAGCCTATCAGAGGCTTCTAAAGCCATGACATCATTTTCTGGAATTTTCCAAGCTGTTTAAAGGCACAGTGAACTTAGTGTATGTAAACTTCTGACCAACTGGAATTGTGATATAGTGAATTATAAGTGAAATAATCTGTCTGTAAACAATTGTTGAAAGAATTACTTGTGTCATGCACAAAGTAGATGTCCTAACCGACTTGCCAAAGTAGATGTCCTAACCGACTTGCCAAAACTATAGTTTGAAATCTGTGGAGTGGTTGAAAAATGAGTTTTAATGACTTCAACCTAAGTGTATGTAAACAACAGGATAAAACAATTAGGTCGAAGTTGATTTAGTCCTTTGTCTCATGCATGTACCCATAAAGATCCTATTCAATTACAAAGTTCGAGAATTGGGTCAAAATGGCAGCCATATTGGTCAGGGAGAAATCAAAATCAGTCTAATTGTAATGAATGGCAGTAGAGGCATAATCCTGATTTTTATTTATGCAGGAAAATAACATGCATGTGAGATCTGAAATTATCTAATAGAATTGTCAACCTAAAATATTGTCATATAATTATAAAAACAGTTTATACAGGTTTTATTGATTTTTATTTTATTTAACCTTTATTTAACTAGGCAATCAGTTAAGAACAAATTCTTATTTACAATGACGGCCTACCTCCATGGTCAGCCATAGTAGTACGGCACCCCTGGAGCAAATTAGGGTTAAGTGCCTTGTTCAACGACTGGTTTTTCACCGTGTCGGCTCAGGTATTCAAAAACATGCAAAAAAATCCCTGCTGGGGTAAATGCAGGTTAACTAATTAAAACTACAAAAAATATGAACTACATGATCAGTCTCTGTGTAAAATAAAGTGGTTAAAAAATAAAAAAAAGCTATGCAATGTTATTTGTTGCCTAGACTTTACTGAAAATCACACTCAAGTCTTGAGAAAAAGCAATACACTAATATTGCAGTTAGCCATGACAGCCTTTATAATAGAACGCTTGTGACCTCACACATCTAAATATATATAGAAATAGAAGGAAACAGGCATCCTATTTTTGCTATATTATAATGGCCACTATAGTAGACAAGTGCACAAGGCTACACGTGTGCAAAAATAACGTTCACTCACTCACACACAAGTGTTACTGTCAAGTTCAACACAACAAAAGCAATATCTTTTGGCTACACTGCACATTATTACATTGTAGCGTTACACTTTCTGCCTGTGGACATCTGTTCTACAATGCGCCAGCAGAGCATGATACCCTTTGTTGGCATAATTGACCTCTTTCAGGCAGAGAGTAAACCCGGAATAACCCTTTTTATCCACCATTGAAAGTTACCAGTTAATACTATAGCGAATTGGTTGGGTTACTAACGTTAGTTGTCTGTCTTTATTAGCCAGATAATTTTCACACCATAAACTCAATTATTTGATTGGTTAAGTTGGATAATGTTGCTCAACATTTCTCAGGCTAGCTAACGGAGAATTCGACACAGATAGCAAGATACTTAACAATGCTAATAATACTTGTTCCACCACACTTTCTCCCTCACCTCAAACTTTCCAAATGCCAGTTGTTTTTCAGTTACAGCTCGTTAAGTACACGTCATCACCTTCTTACCCCTGTCTCCATGGTCAGGCTTCTCACCTACCTCTCTGTTATTGTTCAGGGGACGCGGTGCTCTAACTGGCAAACTGCCTTTCTACTCTATCCTGTCCAGAGCGTGCACTTTTTCCAGAGAGAAACCTGTATGCTGTAACTAGCAAATTGGTTGTAACTTCTCTCTTCAGTCGTGTGCTGCATTCTGTTGTTATGTGAACTATTGGCTGAGCCTTAGATACAGCCAGTACTGCTCCAAACGCGCATCAATCGTTCGCTTAAAGACAGTAGGGATCCAGTAGCCAAAGATGATCTATTATATTGCTCAGCTCAGTCGTGACTTTGCAGGTGTTTCTGATTAATAAACAATACCATGCGGGTGGGGTGGTACAATTAAAATGAAACCCAGCCCATATATGTAACAGACAAATTACCAACATATTCTGATAATGATTGACATATTTTCATTACATTGTTATTAATTTTATCCTTTCACAAGATATAGTCCCGACACAAATCTAGGGTTGCTACCCATGCCCACACGTCGTTTGTTCTATCGGTTTGGTTGCCAGAGACACGACCCAGTCGTTCAGTCTTTTTGTTCTGCATATATGGACGCGACCAAGTTGTTCGTTCTAAATGTTCCATTGCCATACTGTCTGGCAACATTCTTATCCCTTGCTTGCTAGCTAGCCAACTACGGCTAACTTCCAGTCATGTCAAACAGTGCAGCCAGAATTACAACAGTAGCTACCTTTGCATAAGCTGTTTTCTAGTGACATTTATTTGGATACATCCATAACAATGAGCTAATGAGGAGCAATTTCGCCTGGCATAGAAAATGTGCTCACTTGTCAGGACACTTGTTCAGAGGAGCTAACCAACAACACAGCTAACACAATCACTTCAAACTGAAGCTGGAAAAAATGCAAACTAGCTGCATTACGTTTCATTTAAACTTTTTCCACATTTTGTTACATTACAGCCTTATTCTAAAATGTATTAAATTGTTTTTTCCCTCATTAATCTGCACAATACCCCATAATGACAAAGCAAAAACAGGTTAATAATTGTGTGTATATAAAATTATTAACCTGTTTTTGCTTTGTCATTATGGGGTATTATGGAGATTAATGAGGGAAAAAACAATTTAATACACACACACACACATACATATATATATATATATATATATAAATAAAAGTGAATATTTACATGAGTATTCAGACCCTTTTATTCAGCTGGCATAAAAATAAGTTTCGACTGGCTGAGAAACGCTGCTGTAGACAAGTGCACTGTTGAAAACTAAATGTTAGTCTAAAAGAAAGCCTAGTTAAATAAAATGTTACATTAATTTTTTTATTTTGTTTAAATAATAAAATATATTATTATCATAAAAAGCTATAGAAATGCATTTATAAATGTGTTTTTGTTACGTTTATTCTATTACAGAGCTAAACATAAAAATAAAAAGCATTTAAATGAAATACTGTAGAATTCCATTTATTCCTATAGAGGACTGCTTTTCTGATGAGCGCCAATATGCCTCACTGGCCAATACATAGCATCAGCAATCCAGCAAATTTAAAGGAGAATTCACCCTCTAGGACTGGAATGACTCAAAATAGATGCTGCAATTTCCTCTGAGGTGGGCCTTCAAATTCAGCATTTTACACAATATCTCATCACAGCACTGGCCACCCATAGTTAAACAACTCCCTGACCAAAATGGCTGACATTTATCCCCTCATAATAGGAGTCAAGCTCCATTCTAGTATTCTAATTTTATGTATGTACCTACCTACCCCAAAAAAAAGGTAGCCTGAATGGTCAAGAGAAGCGTCGCCTAAAGTCAAATTCGGCCTACCCTGAAGTGTAGCTAGTTAGCAGCTCATAGCAAATGTTCTAGCCTAATGTTATTCATACCATAAACAAGATGAATAATAACAAGTCAATAAGAAATATGATTGTATTATAACTAAATATCTCGCAATAATACATAGAAATAGCTAAGTTAGCTAACTAGCAAGCCATCGTATTGCTAACGAACGTCAGGTAGCTAACTAGCCACTGCATTTGTCAACGACGTGTTCATGATGAACAAAACTTTAAAACAAGATAACTTACCAACACTTAAATAGCTTCAACCGATACTTATTGATCAGTTGTCTTGATATGGATAGTAATTCCGATTTTACACCGAAGAGAAGGACCTGTCCTCCATTACTACCAGTACGCAAGCGCACGCTCAGATGTTTACCACTGTACGCATAGGTTCAGACGTAGTTAACGAACCAATCAGTGAACGATTTTGACGACGTGCAATGTCAGCCAATATTTTGTAATTCTGTACAAATAAATTAGATTATTACCACTAAACAAATATATAAGAGACTGGGTTAAAACACGACTTTATCCTTGGTTGATGCATGGTGGCATGTGAGGTGAAAAGGCTCGTCTCTTGACGAATGAACACTAACCGTATTCTAAAACGGTATGATAAGAAGTAGCCTGACCCAACGCCTACATACTAAAGTGCGTACAGTTCGCAGTGATGTATGCAGAACGGTTGTACTGAACGACTCGTTTCCCCAAAACGTTATTGAACAGACTTTGAGGTACGTTTGCTCCTGTTTGGTAGGTGTGGCTTGATGCAACGAGTGACATTTTTAAAGGGCAGTGACCATGCCACAGAGGAAGGATAATGCCGTAGATGTTTATAGCTAAACCAAGATAGACCACAGCCCGTCGTTTCAAATGGGAACAAATGAATCATTCTGGGCAGAACAAGCACGAGCTAGCGAGATCCTATTCGCGCGATTGTATATTGTAGTTTTGGGAATAGATAACTGTAGTGAGATCAAATGTTTCATTGATGGAACTTGTTCCATCTTCTCCCACTGCCGGCCACTGGGCTTTCATACCATATTTGGTACTGAGTGGAAACCCCAAGCGGATGCTTCACATTTATACATCCAGTAAAACATCTTTATCATTGTTCTATCTGTGGTAATGCCGTGTTCAAAACAACGGAGAGCTCGGAACTCGGAAATCTCTGACTGTGAACTCGGGGAAAAAATGAGGTCAAATCATGACGTCAGTGATGTTCAGGTCTAGAAAGAGGCCTGAGTTTCCGAGTTGGAAATCAGAGTTGGATGACCGTTTAAATATATTTTTCCTAGTCGTAGCTAGTTTTTTCAGAGTTCCCAGTTAATTAGAACGCACTGAAGTCAGAATTCAGAGTTTTCCGAGTTATCAGTTGTTTTGAACACGGCAAGAGGCCCAACTTTGCAGAAAATCAGTGTCCATGCAGCAGGTGGCAGTTTTTCATTGTTTCACCCACCAAGCAAGTCGTTTTAGTGTGGAGGTGTTGAATTTGGTCTACGACAAACGTGAGGTTTATTTGATCGAATAGAATTGTTGTAATGCTTAAGTTGTTGCGAGTGTATTGATGTAAGTAGGACATGTGACATCCTGGCAACTTTGAGAAAAAACACTTTATATCGGAATTGTCTTGAGATGGCTATGCATATTCATGGCATGAGGCTAGCGTCATAGCATCTCTGTTCATTGAATACAGGCGGTTGATGTCAACAACCCTCATTGAATATTTAAAAAAGGATTACAATAATGAGATGTATCCACCAATCCAAAGAGAGGAAAGGCAGGAGCTAAACAGCCTGTTGTGCCGCTTTGTGGACAATGACTTCCATTGTTATGGCGGAGAGACATGTATCTTGTTTGTATCAAAATCAAATCAAACTTTATTTGTCATACGCGCCAAATACAACAGGTGTAGACCTTGCCATGTCAATGTAAATAGTCTGGGTGGCCATTTGATTAATTGTTCAGCAGTCTTCTGGCTTGGGGGTATAAGCTGTTAAGGAGCATTTTGTCCTAGAGTTGCAAGTCTTTGACAATTTTTTGGGCTTTCCTCTGACACCGCCTTATTTAGAGGTCCTGGATGGCAGGAAGCTTGGCCCCAGTGATGTACTGGGCCGTAGGCACTACCCTCTGTAGCACCTTATGGTCAGATGCAGAGCAGTTGCCAGATTTAAGTTTGCCTGCATTAAAGTCTCCGGCCACTAGGAGCGCGGCTTCTGGATGAGCATTTTCTTGTTTGCTTATGGACTTATACAGGGCTGGGCAATATGACGATATACAGCGGGTGAAATAAGTATTGAACACGTCACCATTTTTCTCAGTAAATATATTTCCAAAGGTGCTATTGACATGAAATTGAAATAACAACCCAAGTAATCCATACATACAAAGAAACCAAAACAAATAAGTTCAGAAATTAAGTTATGTGTAAGGGCTATTTCCTGCTCATTACTCCATGTGCTTAACCTACATCTCTTTTGTTTTGAGCCGACTTCGACACGGCTAGAGCAGGGAACCTGGCTCATGCCCGGGAGGCAGCCCGGTTCCAAATGGAATGCAATCAACTTTCAGCCGGTGCAAAAAACCTTCACGGGCACCCGGGCAATATTAATCTATAATCTCACGGACACATGGCTGGGAGTCCACCGTCCTCTCCACCCCAAACACCTCCATTGTTTCCAGATGCATAGACAAGTAGGCTGTTTGGAAAGAGATGGAGCATATGGAGTACATTCCTCTTAGTCCTGAATAATTTACTTGCAGACATTTTCTTCATTTCCAGTGGTTGTGTCATGGTTGCGTGGTGGTGCCTTGCGCCTGCAGATTTCCCCCACTAATCAGGATCCACGTCCCCGCTCCTGCAGGGCTGTCCCGTGGCATAGGCGGAATAGGCAAATGCGAGGGGCGCCGTCCATCCATAGGGGCGCCCAAATGAGTGAAGATTTATTTTATTTTATTTTTTACTAATACTATTTTAATACTATTAATTCAAAATATTACATAAAAGCGAAAGCCCCCACAACAACATAACTGCATAGCTTATTAGGCCATATTTTTTGTGTTGCCTGCAGCGTCACCCCGGCCCCCTCCTCTCATAGTTAGACTTACCTGATTGTGGGGGATGGGCGAGTTCAGTTATCTGAAGTGGTGAGTGACACTGAAGAGTCTTAGTCAATGGAGAAAAAATCTAAAGAAGCTGGCTAATGTAGAAGTTTGTACTGCTTCTGCTGCAAAATGTTTTCTCAGAGAGATTTCAAATTGAATAGAGAAGGACTAAGGGATTGGAAAAATACAAGCGACTTGCTCAAGGGCCATGAGGATAGCCAGGAGCACAATACACACATGGCAACATGGTATTGGAGGTCCGTCTTGCAAAGGGGCTAACAATAGATAAGCAAGAGATGGCATTCGCTGAGGCTGAGAAAAACAGGTGGCGCGAAGTTCTTACCAGATTGGTGGCAATAATTGAGTCCTTAGCTGAAAGAAACATGGCTTTTAAGGGGATCCACAGACATATTAAACAAACCAGACAATGGCAACAAAAAAAAAATTGATACCGGAATTAGCAAGATGTCAGCCCCCACGAATCAACGTAGGCGACAGTGAGTAGGTTACATTGAAAACAACTGTCGGCCATAATTCTCTAGTTCTTATTATAGCTCAATGTTGTACCTGGGATGGCGTGCTTCCCAACTGGAAACCTGGCCCCTTGGGGTATCTGGTCAATATAATGGATCATCTGTGGTTAACGTCCAAAAGTGGAAGTCATGTCACAGGCTCTGTTACCGAAACGGGATCATCCGGTTGTTGGGGACTTAGCAGAGGCTACAGTAGCCTAAACAGAGGTGGCCCCCCAGGCCTCAAGAGACAGAAACGTACACTCAAAAAGTAATGGTTACTTTTGTCTGTCACAATAAATTTGTCCTCATTCATTCGTTCGTTCATTCATTCATTAATTCACAGAAGAACAAAAACAACCATATAATGCAAACATATGTTTTAATTCATGCCAGGAAAGGCACATTCATACACTCAATTGAATAGTTCGAAATATTGGAATTTTAAATGCACCTACATTCAGGCAGTGCATGAGTTCTGATGCCATGAATAAATGCATCAATGACATTTCCACATTTTGAATCACCAATGATAGCACACTGGACAGGAACACTGACCGTTTTTTATACATTTAGCGGAGGAAGCAAATGTTTGTGCGCCCTGCAGTCCATATAGCTGTTTGATCAATCTATACAGTGCATAAACAGACATTGCATCAGAAGCACTTCATGGTATTGGACAGTCCACGTGAATTCATTTTCTTTTCAACAGCTGGGTCAAACTAATTTGTTCCTCAACCTATTTGTTTCCCTTACTTAATAATACATTATCTTAGTCTACAGTTCATAACTAATCTTTTCTCTGTTGAAATTGCATAATCATCTTGCATCTTTTATCAGAATAATGCATTTGCAATAAACAGTGTGCAGCAGTCAGAGAGACTGAACCAGAAAAATGCGTTACTGTGCTTCATACTTCTTAATCACATATTAATCACACACTCTCATTATGACACGAAAACATTCACAAATGAGCACCTGATAACGTTATGTCCTTTAGCTCATTATCATGGATGACCTTTGACATTGCAAGCAGTAAGCACATACAGATTGACTGGAGGGTAGCGGAGGAAAATTCTTTGCTACACTATCTTGTAGACGGAAGAAAAACATAATTCTAAATGGTATTACATCAAATTTGGAGGTAAAATGAGTTGAACTTGCAAGATTGGAAGTTTAATAACTGGCATCAGTATTAATAAATAGTTATAGAATACTCATAATTTCGATGACTGCCTATCACTAAAGCTTTGGTCCAACTACTTCTCTGCCGCTTAGATTATACCCTCAATGCCGCTTAGATTATACCCTCAGAGGACACGAGAGGTTTTTGGATTTCTCAACTGTCAAAGTATGTTGTCAAGAAAATTCTCTAATATCTTAAAAGCCAATTCATGCAACAACTTCAAATGGTCCAGTTAGGTTAGATAATGCATATGCAAGTAGACACATACAGTAAGCATAGGTTTCTAAATGCATAATATTGGACAACACCGCAAAATGTTCTTAAGGCAAAATACTCCACTCCATGTTGTGCATAGATTAATCATTATGTTTCAAAAGCGATCTGATACCCTAAACTTCAAGCGTGAGTTAATGCACAGTGTACAGCAAAGTTGACAGATACTGACTAACTGACAGATACTTAGTTTGCTCAAGGATATGTTTTAACAGCTTTACTTTGGCGTGATTATATTTTATGAGGTTGTCAATTTATTTAGGTGTGTGGTGTGGTGTATGTCTGTATTATGCCTGCAACATATTTTATGTACAGTTGAAGTTTACATACACTTAGGTTGAAGTCATTAAAACTCATTTTTCAACCACTCCACAGATTTCATGTTAACAAACTATAGTTTTGGCAAGACGGTTAGGACATCTACTTTGGCAAGTCGGTTAGGACATCTACTTTGTGCATGACACAAGTAATTCTTCCAACAAATGTTTACAGATTATTTCACTTATAATTCACTATATATCAATTCCAGTGGATCAGAAGTTTACATACACTAAGTTGACTGTGTCTTTGAACAGCTTGGAAAATTCAAGAAAATTATGTCATGGCTTTAGAATCTTCTGATAGGCTAATTGACATCATTTGAGTCAATTGGAGGTGTACCTGTGGATGTATTTAAAAAAAATTGTAGCTCTACACAAGTCTGGTTCATCCTTGGGAGCAATTTCCAAACGCCTGAAGGTACCACGTTCATCTGTACAAACAATAGTACGCAAGTATAAACACCATGGGACCATGCAGCTGTCATACCGCTCAGGAAGGAGACGCATTCTGTCTCCTAGAGATTAACGTACTTTGGATATAGATACAAAAGTATCTATATCCACAGTAAAACGAGTCCTATATCGACCTGAAAGGCCGCTCAGCAAGGAAGAAGCCACTGCTCCAAAGCCTCCATAAAAAAGCCAGACTACGGTTTGCAACTGCACATGGGGATAAAGATCATACTTTTTGAAGAAATGTCCTCTGGTCTGATGAAACAAAAATTGAACTGTTTGGCCATAATGACTATTGTTATGTTTGGAGGAAAAAGGGGGAGGCTTGCAAGCCGGAGAACACCATCCCAACCGTGAACCACGAGGGTGGCAGCATCATGTTGTGGGGGTGCTTTGCTGCAGGAAGGACTGGTGCACTTCACAAAATAGATGGCATCATGAAGAAGGAAAATTACATGGATATATTGAAGCAACATCTCAAGACATCAGTCAGGAAGTTAAAGCTTGGTCGCAAATGGGTCTTCCAAATGGACAATGACCCCAAGCATACTTCCAAAGTTGTGGCAAAATGGCTTAAGGACAACAAAGTCAAGGTATTGGAGTGGCCATCACAAAGCCCTGACCTCAATCCTATAGAACATTTGTGGGCAGAACTGAAAAAGTGTGTGCGAGCAAGGAGGCCTACAAACCTGACTCAGTTACACCAGTTCTGTCAGGAGGAATGGACCAAAATTCACCCAACTTATTGTGGGAAGCTTGTGGAAGGCTACCCAAAACGTTTGACCCAAGTTAAACCATTTAAAAGCAATGCTACCAAATACTAATTGAGTGTATGTAAACTTCTGACCCACTGGGAATGTGATAAAATAAATAAAAGCTGAAACAAATCATTCTCTCTACTATTATTCTGACATTTCACATTCTTAAAATACAGGGAATTTTTTACTAGGATTAAATGCCAGGAATGATGAAAAACTGAGTTGAAATGTATTTGGCTAAGGTGTATGTAAACTTCCGACTTCAACTGTAATTACTTATTGCATGTTTATTTACCATAACAATTGCCAATCCATTCACCACTACTTCCATCCAGTCAACACTTTAGTCTATGACCTGCTTAATAGGGGATGATTATTATTATTATTCTTTTTACATTTTAGTCATTTGAGGATGACCTTATACAAATTATTACTCCCATAACACACCATAGTCACCCATTGGCTAGCATTATCTGGATAGTTTCTTAGTTATCCTATTTAGTTAACGATACCCTTGAAGAGAATCCATAATATGGACACAGTCTTATAAGATCCTTATTTAACTTTAAACTGACGACAGGAGGACACCAATCAGCAGTGATATATTATTCACAAGATAATGGACGACAGATAGTAAGTCAATCCACACACCATTTAACAGTCATGCCCTCCTCACTTTGGTTGACAATGGGCCACTCACCAACCAAGTTTGGTACTTCAGACCATTACGAATGGATATTGTGTTTCAAAAACATCCTCTGGACCCGAGGTCTGTCTGATTACAAACACCACATGATAGAGCACAGACAGCTGTCAAAAGGGAAACAGAAACACCCATCTCTGTTGTTGTATTAGATTCCGCCTCTCTTCTTTCCACAGTGATAAGTCCCATTCAAATGCCAACTCTAGCTTGGCGCACCAGTTGCCTCCCTTCCACTTCCACAACAAACTCTGGCCCTGTTAATAACATCTCTCAGCCTGCGAGCAGCCCTAAGACCACGTGCCACCTGCCAAAGACAGGCCCTCGGATTGGGTTTGCTCATGTAAAATGAAACTCCTTGCTGGTTATTTGTCCATGGGCTTGTTTGGTTTTGGTGTCTGGACGACAACGCCATTGACCGTAACAGTGTTGTCAGCGTCAGTCTTAGCAGCGTCCTTTTTGGACATGTCGGGCTCCCATAGGAAAAACTCGTGCAGGAGAGTGTTGACTGTGTCAGGGCACTCCATCATCACCATGTGACTGCCCTCCTCGATAACTTTCAGGAACGCAAACAGAAGGATCTGAAATTAAAAGGTTAATAGTTACAATCAAGATACAAAACAGTGGTACAGATTAGTTTGACCATATTCAATATAATATTAGTTATTGAAGATGACAGGCTTGTGATATGATAGGGACTGTTCAGAATTCCTATCATAATTAAAAAAAATGTATCTTTCATAAAACATCAAATGCAATGTATATCATTTATCTTTCATTCATGGGTAGGAGATCTTCTTAACTAAATTCACATGGATTGGTATTCATTAACTAGTGTCTCCTTACCTCTGCCATGCGTTGGTCCTCATCCATGGGAACAAACTTGTCGTACATGCCGTGCACCAACAGGATGGGCACAGTAAGCTCAGCGTGGTACACCTCGTCCCCCTCGGGCCAGTACTGCCCGCTCATCATGGCTCGCAGCACAAATGGATTCACGTTGAAGGCATTGCCCTGCTTCAGCAGCTGCTTCTCTTTGACTCCCTGACGGGCAAACCCAGCCCTGAACATGTTGGAAAAAGAGTTGACTGAGAACACATTCTCATTTACAGCAACGACCCGGGGGATAGTTACAGGGGAGAGGAGGGGGGGATGAATGAGCCAATTGGAAGCCATCAGTATTATCTGACATTCTAAATTATGTGTTAAATTCCACTTACTGTCACGCGTGGGTGCAAGCATAGACCAAGGCGCAGCAGAGCCTGACACTTACTTTGTGTATGCAGTAGTAGATAAACATTGACAGTGTACAGCTGGGGTCCCCAATTACATTCAGCTGTTGTACAACTTTTCCTTGAATGGTCAGGGAGCCAGAACATAGTTATAAATAATTTGTACACTACAAAAAAATGCCGCAAGAATCCCAAATAGTATTATACAAAAACAGAATAATTTCAAACCTTGATTACATATGCCTCTCTATTTGGAAATAATTGGGAACAGATTTCCTAAATTAAAATCACTTTGAGCTGATTTCCTGGCGCCTCATTTATAACCTTTGTGTAAATATCGGTGTGCGCCATTTCTGAAAAGACTGCGCACATACAAATATATTGAGAGAATTTAATGGGGCCTAATGTTTTGCATTTACTTTAGCTAGAACCTATGCCACACTGCCCAAATTCTGAAACATTGTCTACTTACAGTGGTAGCCATACACACTTCAATGCAAAAGATCAACTGTCTGTTCACCTGTTAAATTCTACTGTATGTTATAAACTACGCTTTCTTTCCGATGCTTAGAGCAAAATACCAGCGTATCTAATAGGCCCAATTAAATGAGATATGCGCATGGTAATTTGTTGTAGGTTATGGCTACTTCGGGATTATGAACCCATCATGGCCAGAAAAGGTGAAGAATGTATTCTGCAATAGTTATGAAAGATGGATTATGTGTATAAATGCAATATTGTCTGTTCGAGAAATTTGAAATTACAGTAATCAGACAGTAATTAAACTACAGAAGTAACCTACAACCGTCTGTTCCACCGTTAATAAACTGCACTCCAGATCGGATGGCATGGAGCAAAATACTTGCAATATCTTATCTATCTACTACTAGGAAGTGGGTCCAATTAAACGAGAAATGGGACAAATGGTATCCTTGTTGTAGGCATATGCGACCTCGTGAGTATGAAACATCACAGAAAAGGTGAGGAATTTATTATGCAATGATCATGGAAATGAAATAAATAATAGCCTAGGAAATAGATGCCTAATTTTTATTATTTAAAATGCAAAAAATAAACTAAATCGATGTATAAAAAGTTTCTTGGGTTTTTTTTGTCAACAGCGATAGGTTTGTTAAGCGATGTGTTGTTATTTTGTGGCATTTTACACCTGCCCTGTGTTTTGTTGTAGCTGCTTGACAATGAAATTTCCCCACCGGGGGATCAATAAAGTATCTATCTATCTATCTATCTATCTATCTATCTATCTATCTATCTATCTATCTATCTATCTATCTATCTATCTATCTATCTATCTATCTATCTATCTATCTATCTATCTATCTATCTATCTATCTATCTATCTTGTCTACAAAATGTTGTTTTGTCTAGCAATGTGTTGTTGTTTTGTCTGCACTGCAATGTTGTTTTGTCTACAAAGAGATGGGGTGATTTACTTACTTGAGAAAGCTCCAGGCCAGACAGGGGGAGAGGCAGTGCAGCACACAGGAAGGCAGCTGGAAGATGGAACAGAGGCTGGGCTCCAGAGCTGTGGGCCCCCCTCCATTGATCATCACCACCTTGTGAACCTGGTCTGGATACTCATGGGCCAGGAAGGTACAGAACGATACCCTGAAAAGGGATTTAATCAAACACATTAAAATAACGTCTTGGGAACCTGCTCTCTGATTGGTCCATTCATCATCACATCGTCATAACCCTGCTCTCTGATTGGTCCATTCATCATGACATCAACATAACCCTGCTCTCTGATGGGTCCTTCATCATGACATCACCATAACACTGCTCTCTGATTGGTCCCTTAATCATGATATCATCATAACACTGCTCTCTGATTGGTTCTTCTTCAGACATCATTGGGACCAATTTATGGTGTGTTTCAGGGCAAGTTCAAATACTGTAATTAATTTACTATCATGACATTCCTTCTGTTAATTGACCTAAGACATAAGATGATACTTGGTAATCAATTGACCATTCGTTTTAACAGAGAAGCAAGCATACTGACCCATAGGAGTGCCCGATTAGAATGTTGCGTTTACGGGCGTATTTCTTGAAGATGGCGCGCATGTCCTCGGCCAAGGCGTAGAAAGTGTAGGCCGCCGTGATGTGGGGGGCAGTGCTGGCCCCGTGGCCCGCCAAGTCAGGGGCGATGACCTCATACCCCAGCCGTGAGAAGAAGTCCAGCTGGCTGCCCCAGATGTCCAGCGAGCCACCTACCCCATGTACGAAAAAGAGTGCCACGTCCGAGTGCGTCCCCTTGCAGCTGGAGATCTCCCTCTCCGAGTCAATCATCAATGTGCGCTTGGGCTTGCGGTGGCGCCGGCGAGGAGGCGCAGCGGGTTTCTGCTCCCCGACCATGGGTAGGGGAGGCGCGGGTTTGGGCTCAGGGGAGATGGGCACTTCCTTATAGTCGGCCAGTTCCACCTCCACGGTGCTGCAGGGCTCTAGGTCTCCATCCTGGCACTGGACGATCTGCGAGTGCAGCACGTCACCCAGGTTCTCAATGACTAGCTGGCCGTTGCGGAAAACAGTGATCTTGCGCTTGCAGTGCACACTGCTGCTGTTGTTGTTTCCACTGCCCTTCTCCTGCTCTGGCTCCTTTACCTGGTCCTCCTCCGTCACCACCGGTGACTGGCGCTCAGGGATGATGTGGCGAACCCTTAAGACTCTTCCGGGCTTCACCTCCACAAATTCAAAGGCGTCAGCTGGCTCGGTGGACTCAACGGGCATCAACAGGCTGGCAGCCTTCCCAGTCAGACAGCACAGGATCCCATCTGTAATGCTGGTCAGCATGGTGCCTGCCTGCAGAGATACACACCCATGAGGAATGTCAATGAGCAATCTTAACAAAACCTTGATTGATTATGCTTCAAAAAATTACAACATTTTGAACTGGATAAGTACTGTGGTAAGAACATGAGGTCATATAAAGGTTATGGGTGTTTTGTATGCATAATATTGTGAATAACATAGTTATTTCATGTAATTAAAATACAACACAGTCCCAATCTCGGTCTGAGTATCAACAAAGTCTTAGATTGGAACAACAAACATAATATAAGAACATAACAGTAACAAGGTGCCCCAGGAGTGGTGCTGTGAGTTTCCATTATTGTTTTGAGCATACACATGTTCTTCCCATATGCAAATCACATTATAGGAAGGATCTGGTAGGCTTAGCACACAAAAAAGATCAAAGATACCACTGGCTCTCACCACAACAATTCACCACACAAAAAACGACAAAACAGTTGTTCGAACCTGACATTTGCTCCATGATAAACACCTTAGGGTTTCTCAATTAATGTCTTAAATTACCAGTTTAACATTGGGTTCAAAGTCAGTCCATAGACAACAGTAAAACAATACCCGCTTCGTACTCAGTTTCAGTGTGGAGAAGCAGAATCAATTGACATACTGACCTAGACAAAAACTAAGAATAGAAACGGCTCTTTAAAAATGGCCCCTGGCCCCTAGAGTATAAATAGAATGTTAGCAGTGGCACAGCGGGGTTCATGCCAACTGCTCACTCTATGTATTCCATGTGCCAATGAGTTTGGTTTATTAGTACACCAGCAGATGGTTATGTCCAGTCATGGCTCAAGAGGTTTTTGGCAGTCTGGTAAATTAAGAGTCTCATGTCACACGGTTTAAATATTGATACACAGATTATCAATGGGAAGCAGAACAGAAGTGTCCTATCTACAGTATGTGTTGGAACTTGGATCCAGGCTTCATGATTTCCTATGTGACTGTGTCTCTGCTAACTAAACAGAATATAAACAGCTGGTTGTGTTCTATTGATCAATTATCTTATGTAAAGCTGGGGTATATGAGCTATCTATGCTCACAGATTATGATCCCTACAATGCTAGACATCTGATTGAATTGCATTTCCAGTCAACAACGTTCACCGATATTATTAGATCATGCTCATAGCTACAGTCGGCGAGGTCTGTGGAAAACTGCGGCAGCCATTTTCAAGCATCACAAAAGTGAGGCTTTTCTAATGATGAGTTTGTGGAAACCCTTCCTATAAAAGCTGACCTGTCACACTGGCTTTAATCAACACATATATTCCTCTCCTGGTATTCACACCAAGGTCACACCATTGACTTATATAAATGTCAAGCCACACACAAACACACACACACACACTAATAATGGCAGAGCTTTGATTAATGTCCACCCTTCTCTCACTCACCCACCTCCAATCACCTTCAACCCCGGATTCACATTCTGGATTTATACATTATTTATTCACAATGAGGGGAGATGTGTCTAAATTATTCATATTCGCTGGTGCATTTGAAACAGACTAAAAGCCTATTTATGCTTGCTCTGAAAATGTGATCCGGAGACTCCTTAAGAAGGGTGTGACGCAATTGCAGAGCCTCTGGAGGCCTGCGGAGGCCAAATCGAGCTCCGTACCACATCGCATTGCACCTCCCAATTTTTTTACAATGTGGAGGGCTACGTATAGCTTTGCATTGACATGATTGGTTGAAGATAGGTGGGGGCGTGTAATGCTTGCCATAAAAATTCTGAATATCAGCAGCTAAAACCACGTATATTCCAATTCCGGACCCAAAAGTGTGTTATTTGCTGACCTAGCAAAGTTTTTCTCAATCACGCACAGCAATTTTTGGATCTGTGTCTATAGCAGAACAGCAATAATCAAATACATTTATAGACCTTCTGATAATTTTCTTGCTTTTGTACCTGACTTGCATATCTTAGACCACCTTTTGCAAAACTTTAAATACAAATGTCATCAGTGAATACAAAATTCAGTGTTAAATGTTTTGTTCACAGAATATTACCACATTGTTTTCACCAAAAGAAAAATGTGTGCAATATTGTGTTCACTGATCCGGCAATCGGTAAATGCTACTGCACAAAATTCTAAAACACCTCATCAGTGTCATACCATGTACAATATAGGAAAATATATTCTATATTTTTTTACAATACTGTGGACTTGCAGAAAATTAAGTTAGGTCACGTCTAAGTAAATGGGTTACTACTAAGTCATCATCTCCAACATCAACTTAAGTTGTTAGAGCTTATAGAGCTTTCCTTTGGTGTGGATTGAGGCCTATACATTCATATCAGTTGTGTTCCTCCATTGTAGTCACCTTTCCTTATTTCTATTGTGGATTGTGTTTCTGTGGAAAGTCTACAAAACTATGAGAGCAAACCAGCCTTTATATTGAATACATGGAATTGGATTGTGATGATACCGATGAATGAATCCTGCACACAATGTTCTTTAAAAAAATATATAAGTATCAGGAATAATATTTGATTTGATGTGCATGGAATTGTCTGGTGAAGTATGCATAAAAGGAGAGTAATTATTGCCATAATGGATAGTTGTACTTTGATCATCATGATTTAGTGACTGCAAAAGAAAATGTATTGATCTACTGGGATTTTTAAAAGACAGATTAACTTTCTGTTTTGTCTGCTTGGATTTAAGAGATAAGTATGGTTGTGTTCATCTTTTGATTAATGTATTTGCAATTTTAACGGTATATAATATAGTTTTGATTATGTTTTGAGAAGGCAACTACATTTATGTTCTGAGAAGGCAACTACATTTTGAAAAAACGCCTTTACTGTTTTGCAAAAGGCCACAGAGCTCTGTGTCTTGTGGACTTTGTTTTGAAAATCAACAACATTGTTCCAAAAAATGCTAGTAAGCAATCAAGAAAAACTATGAAAATGGGGTGCACAGGCAAGTGAGAGGTTTCCTTTGCCAAAGACAAGTTTTGTTTGGCTTAACGATTTTGAAAGTGCAGGTTTGGCAAAGACAAATTAATGAAGTCTGTTTCAATACACAGATGGGAAATCTGAAAGCAGGTCCTGGTAATGGGGAGAAAGGAGGGTGCATTGATCCTGGTAAATGATGCCTCTGCATGAGGTGCAGCTAACGGCTCACAGTATCTTTGCAGCCACACACACAGGGGAGTTCATTAATGTATTGAAATGGCTCACAGGGATCAATGTCTGAGAGGGGCAGAGGGTAGGAGAGAGGGAAAAAGGGAGGGAGCGGGTGAGAGAAAGAGGGAAGGAAAGAGAGAGATAGAGTGAGAGAGCAAGCGACAGACAAAAAGAGACTGAGAGACAGAGAGAGAGACAAAGGGAGACAGAGAGACAGAGAGAGAGACAAAGGGAGACAGAGAGAGAGAGTGAGAGAGATAATTTATTGAGAGTGTTGTGAAGGTTGTGCATCCTGTACTATTCTGTTTCATGAGCCAAGTGACATTTGTGATTTCCCTTCCTTGGTGAGCCTCTAGGAGCAGTGAGTGAGTCATTAATCATATGATCAAATGCAACCATCACAACATTCATTAAACACAGCTGGCCTCTAAATCATTGGAATGCGTTTATGGGTCAGGATACTGGATAATATGTGTGTAAGCACAATGAAAGCCCAGACATGACCTATAGGCATTTATGTCTACAGTGCCTTCAGAAAGTATTCAGAACCCTTGACTTTTTCCACATTTTCTTACGTTACAGCTTTATTATAAAATGTATTAAATAAAACATTTTCCTCAGCAATCTACATACATTACCCCATAATGCCAAAGCGAAAACAGTTTTTTAGAAATGTAGCTAATGTATTAAACATGTAAAACAGAAATACCTTATTTACAAAAGTATTCAGACCCTTTGCTATGAGACTCGAAATTGAGCTCAGGTGCATCATGTTTCCATTGATCATCCTTGAGATGTTTATACAACTTGATTGGAGTCCACCTGTGGTAAATTAAAATGATTAGACATGATTTGGAAAGGCACACAGCGGTCTACAGTCGTGGCCAAAAGTTTTGAGAATGACACAAGTATTGGTCTCCACAAAGTTTGCTGCCTCAGTGTTGATGATGGCAATTTGCATATACTCCAGAATGTCATGAAGAGTGATCAGATGAATTGCAATTAATTGCAAAGTCCCTCTTTGCCATGAAAATGAATTAATCCCCAAAAAACATTTCCACTGCATTTCACGTTAACACATGTGAGAGTGTTGACGAGGACAAGGCTGGAGATCACTCTGTCATGCTGATTGAGTCAGAATAACAGACTGGAAGCTTTAAAAGGAGGGTGCTTGACATCATTGTTCTTCCTCTGTCAACCATGGTTACCTGCAAGGAAACACGTGCCGTCATCATTGCTTTGCACAAAAAGGGCTTCACAGGCAAGGATGTTGCTGCTGGTAAGATTGCACCTAAATCAACCATTTATCGGATCATCAAGAACTTCAAGGAGAGAGGTTCAATTGTTGTGAAGAAGGCGTCAGGGCGCCCAAGAAAGTCCAGCAAGCGCCAGGACCGTCTCCTAATGTTGATTCAGCTGCGGGATCGCGGCACCACCAGTGCAGAGCTTGCTCAGGAATGGCAGCAGGCAGGTGTGAGTGCATCTGCACGCACAGTGAGGCGAAGACTTTTGGAGGATGGCCTGGTTGTCAAGAAGGGCAGCAAAGAAGCCACTTATCTCCAGGAAAAACATCAGGGACAGACTGATATTCTGCAAAAGGTATAGGGATTGAACTGCTGAGGACTGGGGTAGAGTTATTTTCTCTGATGAATCCCCTTTCCGATTGTTTGGGCCATCCAGAAAACACCTTGTCCAGAGAAGACATGGTGAGCGCTACCATCAGTCCTGTGTCATGCCAACAGTAAAGCATCCTGAGACCATTCATGTGTGGGGTTGTTTCTCAGCCAAGGGAGTGGGCTCACTCACAATTTTGCCGAAGAACACAGCCATGAATAAAGAATGGTACCAACACATCCTCAGAGAGAAACTTCTCCCAACCATCCAAGAACAGTTTGGTGACGACCAATGCCTTTTCCAGCATGATGGAGCACATTGCCATAAGGCAAAAGTGGCTCTGGGAACAAAACATCAACTTTTTGGTTCCATGGCTAGGAAACTCCCCAGACCTTAATCCCATTGAAAACTTGTGGTCGATCCTCAATAGGTGGGTGGACAAACAAAAACCCACAACTTCTGACAAACTCCAAGCATTGATTATGCAAGAATGGCATGGCGGATTGCAGAGGTCTTGAAAAAGAAGGGTCAACACTGCAAATATTGACTCTTTGCATAAACTGAATGTTATTGTCAATGAAAGCCTTTGACACTTATGGAATACTTGTAATTATACTTCAGTGTACCATAGTAACTCTGACATAAAGATCTAAGAACACTGAAGCAGCAAACTTTGTGGAGACCAATACTTGTGTTATTCTCAAAACGTTTGACCACGACTGTATATAAGGTCCCACAGTTGACAGTGCGTGTCAGAGCAAAAACCAAGCCATGAGGTCGAAGGAATTGTCCATAGAGCTCCGAGACAGGATTGTGTCAAGGCACAGATCTTGGGAAGGGTACCAACAAAAGGTCCCCAAGAACACAGTGGCCTCCATCATTCTTAAATTGAAGAAGTTTGAAAACACCAAGGCTCTTTCTAGAGCTGGCTGCCCGGCCAAACTGAGCAATCGTGGGAGAAGGGCCTTGGTCAGGGAGGTGACCAAGAACCTGATGGTCATTCTGACAGAGCTCTAGAGTTCTGTCAAGGGGTCTGAATACTTTCCAAAGGCACGGTATACACAGATACTGTATGTATCTCATGTAATAACCCATATCATATTGAGGTTATTATCATCCGATCATATCAGGTGTGAAAGTATGTTGGAGGTGGACTTCCCTCCAGGGGATGAGGTGGCCACCCTTGCAATGAACCTGCGCATGACTGCTAAACTTGCACTACAATCCAAGATCAATAAATTACTCCACTACCAGAGATTAAAATGCAAAAGACCATCCAACTCAACCTTCCTTGCCATTTAATCCCACTGACATATTAAGGTTGAATATGAAAGTGAAACCCTAAATTATCTCAACCGTTACGATTTGATCTGCAATGCAGAACTAGGTTGATTTTCCAAGTGGCATATTTAACACACATTTGGTACACTATATGGTATACTTGTCCACCCACACAGTACAGTAATACATTATTATGCATATATGTACAGTATTCAAAATATCTGGTTTGGAGGACCATTGAATCTACCATTACAGTAATGTATAACGTCTGCAAAGAGATGCAAATGTGTATTTTATGACTAGTTGAATTGTACTAGGGCAAAACACTACCTGTAAACATCAGAAATTACATAATGCACCATGCAGAGCAGACAGATTCAGTCTTAGCCAAATGAGCATAATATTTCAAAACTGTTATGAAAGGTTTAACCATTTGCAAACTGGACTGGACACTACTGCCTATGGTAAGTGAGCAAGATATATGCCAGCAACATAAATCAATATTGAGTGGGTGTGTTGCGCAATGTATGTCACTATGAAAACGCATCATCATTGACATATATTTACCTGAACACCAATTACGAAATATCACATATACCGTTTCAGATATGGTATCAGTATACAACAACATACCCAGTAAATGCCATACAACGTTTGCTGATGCATATGCCTATTTTCTAACCAATACCTTACCTTAATGATGATTAAGGACGTAAAATATGATGCTCCCAGTCCTCTCCCATAAAACGTTAGTCAATAGGTTGATAATAATTAACTGCAGCTGAAAATCTTCTACATTTGTATAATTCAAAAGCAATCTGCAATAAATTGATAATTGGGCATCTGCAGATGGCTTACATCTTACTAATCAACAAATATAATAAGGCTTTAAATCTAAGTACTGCACACTAGGTAGATGTGTCAATTTTAATTGTAAAATACCCATGTTGATGACAGATCAATGCTCTTTTGATCAGCATCCACACGGCCGAGATTCTACCAAACCTTTTGGTCTTGTTGTATGGTGGTTGTATTCCGCATCTACGTCATTTTCCTGTCAGCTTCCTTCTGCCTTTGAATGACAAGAAAGATAGCGAATAAGCTACAAACCTTAGTTCTACGAAAGCCAATAGGATGTCTTGTATTCCAGTTGCTAAGCCCGAGTGGGTAAACTAACAATAGATTTGTGTGTGTGTCCTGATATGGTGATGCATGTGGCTAGATGGGTGGATGGAAGGATGAACCCATACATCTCAAATATACATTTTTAACAAATGTGGAATGCAAAATGTTTTTTTAAATTATCAAAATGCTTTCTTTGTTTCACAATTTTGGTTATTAAGTTATCAATCTGTAGGCATTTTTATTGAAAAGTATATTAGTTACTAAGCCACTATACTAAATAGGCTACATTCAAAGTTTTACATTTGTATTATAGCCTTATATGCATCAATACTTTTCATTGATGATATCTGAAGAAGAAAAAAATTTGCTGATGAGAATACTATTGGTTTGTAACACAATAATCAGCGTTTTGTTTATGTGTTGCCATGGTGTTTCTTTCAGACCAGACCTCATCTGATTTTTTTTTTTTAACCTTCTACCTTGGTGACCAAGTGTGAACCCATGGACCCGTGAACCTTTTACCTTGGTGACCAAGTGTGAACCCATGGACCTTCCTAAGGGTGATGAGTATGCCTACGCTGCCTACGACAGTTCCCTGTCCTATCACTTAGTGGAAGATTCACTTTCATCAGCAGCATCGACACCAAAACATATGGTGTTCCCTCCATCTCCCCCAGAGAGCTGCCAGTGAGCTCTGTGGCCCCTCAGGATGGCATGCTTCTGGCTGAGCCCCCACTGCAGCAGCCTATAGTGATGAGGTGCTGACCACTGGTGGAAACATCCACTCCTTCAAAGCAGCCTTGTAGCAGGGGAGACCAAAGCAGCAGAGAAATAACTGTCCTCCACCAACCTCTCTACTTCTACAGGTGGGAGGAAGAAGCCTAAGAACTGTCTCCTTCCAGGGACTCTGGAGAGCACTGAGATGAGGCAGGGGAAAGGAGAAGAAGCCTGTAAGCAGTACTAGTAATCATAGTTGTACTCTCTCTTTCTTGTTAATTTCTTAAATATACAATGCTAAATCTCATGAGATTTGTATCAAATAGATACTTGGGAAACGTGAATAGATATTTGAATGCAGATGTCATGGTAGCAACACATTCTGTTAACACAGAATATTATATAGAAAATATGTTTTGAATAACTGTTTTTTATTTATTTTTCAGGTAAACTATACCAATTCCCCTGGCAGGAACACAGAACCTAACTGGAGGAGGCTGGGGGGGTGGTGGGAGCAAGAAGCCTGCGCACAGTAGCAGTAGCAGTAACCGTTTATATTTTTCAGTGATGAAGACATGGATGTCTCATGGTATGGTGGGGTATGCAAAATAGGTCAACTCTGACCACATTTATCTCTTGAATGTTTTGTCATTCATGTCCAAAAAGTAACTTTTGGCACACTTCTACAATGGGCAAATATGTTATTTTTATTTCACATAAAAGACATTCAGAAGCTACCTGGCTACTTCCAGACACTTCACTTTGACCATTTTACTCTAGAGCGTTGGAGACTAACTGTGCTGCTTGCAACAATTTAATTACGTTTACTGACACCGGCCATATTCAACTGGTGTTGAGCGTTCGTAAAGTCATCAGTTATTCTGCGCTCTGTCTGAAATCGAGGTAGATCGCCAGTGCGATTTTACGAACGCACCCAAAGATGGAGTAGATTGAATTGGTATACTAACTTGCGTGTTGACTAGCTATCAAGTATGCTTGGATATTCGATTCAACATAGGTTTGAGATCGACGCTAATCAAACTAATTTCACAAACAACTCATTATTTGATGGTAGCATAGTCTACGTGAACTTGTAAAACAACAGTGGTTTCTTAGCTACGGCAAAACACTGTCTAGACTAGCAAGCTAGCTAACGCTAGTGAGTTGCTGACTGGATAGAACGGCTTGTCTAGTTAGCAAACTTGCTAGCTTATAGAATACTTGTAAATCACCTGGAATTGCTTGTACTGTGTGTTATCGTGACTATTTCAGATAGCCAACACTACAGCGCATTTAGCTGTAACAAAGCTAGCGAGCTACGCAGGTTGCTGTTGCTAACATTTTCCACGCGCAACAGCTTTTTGTCTTGTGTTGCTGCGGTACAAAGCCACCATGGATAAGGTAACGTTAACGTATTTTTATTTTCCTTTTATGCAGTTATAAAGCTAAACATGTTATGGTTACAGGTGACTGCTAACTAGTGAGTTACCCTGTTTTGAATTTGAACTAGTTCAATTTAGGCCCTGTGTTTACTTGTTCGTCATCAAACTGGCATCAAGCTAACAGAATATGACAACTAGAAAAAAAATGTTATTATATGTTGTGCCTCGGTAACTACTTAAATAATGTATTATCTAGTTAGATAGGCCAATGTCATATAGGTAGGTACTACAATTGTTCAGTTGGCTACCCAGGAAGATATTTCCCAATTCCGATGTTCAAACTTAAAGTATCCTAAAAATCTGTAGTAGTCAGCTTGGTTAATTTCTCACATTCGCTTTCTTCCCTAAACAGGCAGATTTTTTAAAAGGTCTACCTGTCTACAACAAAAGCAATTTCAGCAGATTTCACGCAGATTCTGTCTGCAAAGCATCAGTAAGTGTCTTCCTGCCCTTAGTTCTGTATGTCAAAGTAATTCCTTATTAATGTGATTGTTGTTTGGCGTTTCACCTGAGAGCATGAATTGCTAATGTCCAACATAGATATAGAATTTAGTGTCAAACAATGTATCTTGTAATTAGTCTTTTTGTTATATTTCTTGCCTGTTTGGGTTTGTCAGTTAGTGGACACACTTGATTTACACCCTTTCTCACCTATTTCTGTCTTTATTTCAGAACCGGAGGCCCTCCGTGTATCTCCCAACTCGGGAGTACCCATCAGAACAGAGTGAGTGTCCCCTCAGATTTAAATGATACTCTGTTGTCACAGTATATGTGTGCTGGTGTGTACTTTGGATCTGAATAGTGTGTAGGTTGACAGATAAAGGTTACACATGATTGATTATCCTGAAGACCTGACGTTGAATTGTATTGGATTCAACATCAGGCATAAATTAGCGTTTGGATCAGGATAGTTTTCCCTCACGACCTCTATAAGCTAGAATGTTGAATAAAATTGTATTTGAACTTTAACGTTTGTTTATGTGTTTTTTTTGTTGTTTTTTGCAGGTAGGAATGTGAGACAATAACCACAGGAAAGTATAATTACAAACTTTTCAAAGCGCTGATAGTGCTTTCAGATTTCTATCACATGAAGTATGTGCAGAACCATGTATACACGTGCACGAGCACGGCAAGTATGCATGTCTTTTGCATGTATTTATGTGTGCATGCTTCAGGTGATAGAAATCTGAACGCACTACCAGCGCTTTGAAAAGTTTATTTAATTACAGTACCATTCAAAAGTTTGGACACCTACTCATTCAAGGGTTTTTATTTATTTTTACTATTTTCTATGTTGTACAAAAATAGGGAGACATCAAAACATGTAATAGTAACCTAAAAAGTGTTAAACAAATCAAAATATATATGTGTATATATATATTAATATAATATAAGTAGCGTCCCTTTGACTTGACAGCTTTGCACACTCTTGGCATTCTCTCAACCAGCTTCATGAGGTAGTCACCTGGAATGCATTTCAATTAACAGGTGTGCCTTGTTAAAAGCTAATTTGTTGAAATTCTTTCTTTCTTAATGCGTTTGAGCCAATCAGTTGTGTTGTGACAAGGTAGGGGTGGTATACAGGCAAAAACAGGTAAAATAAGCAAAGAGAAAGACATTCCATCATTACTTTAAGATGTGAAGTTCAGTCAATCCAGAACATTTCAAGGACTTTGAACGTTTCTTCAAGTGCAGTCGCAAAGACCATCAAGCGCCAAGATGAAACTCTCATGAGGACCGCCACAGGAAAGGAAGACCCAGAGTTACCTCTGCTGCAGAGAATAAGTTCATTAGAGTTAACTGCACCTCAGTTCAAGTAACAGACACATCTCATCATCAACTGTTAAGAGGAGACTACGTGAATCAGGCCTTCATGGTCGCATTGCTGCAAAGAAACTACTACTAAAGGACACCAATAATAAGAAGAGACTTGGGCCAAGAGACAAGAGAAATGGACATTAAGCATCAAGCTTTTCATTACACCCGCATTACTAACAAATAAAGAAAAACCCTCAAATGAGTAGGTGTCCAAACTTTTGACTGGTACTGTATACTTTCCTGTGGATATATTGTCTCAAATTCCTACCTGCAAAAGAACCAACCACATGGACAACCAGTAAAGTAAGTTAAAATATCCGGTTATTCAACATTCTGTCTTGTAGAGGATACTTTTCTGATCCAAACGCTTATTTATGCCCGACGTAGAATTCAATGCAATTCAACGTCCGGTCTTCAGTCTAATTATTGATATACATTTACAAAATAAACACTTTCTTTGTGATTTTATATTGGGTTTTGATCTGATATTTTTTTCTTCTAAGTCATTGTCACAGAGAAGACAAATATCCTATTGAGATATCTTCACCAACAGTGGGACAAAAAGGTAAAGTATTGGGAAAGTTGATACCTTCATAATGCATTGTTTTTTTAATATTATATAGGCACTGTATTGCTTTTTACTGTAGGTTAGCTAGTTTTCCAACCCCCCTCTGTATTTTGTCTCAACAGAATGCAACCAAAAAGCGGGAGCAGGAGCAATCTGAGGGGGAGAACACTGCACCCCCGCGGAAAATTGCCAGAACTGACAGTCAGGAATTAAATGAGGACTCGTAGAGTGCTGTACACACACAGAACTATAGATAAAGAAGCACACAGGCAAAGTTGCATTTGACAGACAGGACATACCACTTTCTACATCAGTCAACATGATCTTGGGATGTTGATAGTTTTCTCTTTGTATTTAATTTTGCATTTTTTTTTTTTTTCCCTTAACTGTCCTTTAAGTCTTCAATTGGCACATAGCTGAAAAGCTCTGCCTTCATAACGAAAGGCACAATAACATTACCTCCTTCTCACCCTAGGACTTAATTGTTGCTTGACCATGTTTTTACGTGAGGAGCATTTTCAGTGCTGTTTGCTTTCATTAGTTTACTTGTACTACATGTGTACTTTGACCTGCATGTTTTAAAGTCATGTCCATTTAATCAATTAAGTTCCATGCCATTTATATACATCCTTCTGGGCTTGGAGTGAATAGAATATTGTCTCCACAGCCTCGGTTTTAGTTTGAGATATATGCGATAACAGAGGTATACTGTAACACTGAAGGATGCTTGTCAGATCCCCAACAATTATTCCAGTTACTGAAAAGGGAAGACTTAATATTGAATTAGTCTCAGGTTGATGTTATGGGGAATGCTGCCTCAAAAGGCTGTATTCCTGAAAGTGTTGACGTCTCCTAGTTTGTGATTAGTTGCCTTAATGGAAATGTTTCTTAATCAATTAAGGACCATCCCTCTGTTTATATTGTGACGACAGTGGAGGAAATGCACACACTGTTGAGTTAGAGGGGATTAAGGTTGCTCCCACAGGGTCATATCGGGGCTCATTTAAAGGCATACCAGACAAATTTTGTAGCAATACATCACGCACGATGCTCAATGTTTGTCAATGTGCATAAACTAGTAGTTTCCCCATAGATGTACTACAATCTACCACTAGCAGCTAGATTGTCATCACATCTTGATGCAGATAAGTGTCAAGATAGTATAGGGAAGTGGACTTACCTGGCTGTTGACATGGCATGGCTCCACAAGTAAAAGCATTGCTGCTAAGTTGCAACTTAGCTCAATCGAAATGTGTGAACCAATAGGATATGACCTTGTTAAAAGGACTTTGTGGGGAAAATGTGCCATTCAGGTGTACAGAATCTTGTCACAAAGTAACCCGCTGTACAAGGGGTGATGTTAAACTGTTAATGTGGGGCATAGGTTGGGGTGTATTGTTCCTGATATGCTCTCTACATCCCTCTGCTGCTATTTAAAAAGATCTGGTATTGTCTAGTTGTGAATCCTGTCCAAAACTATGTGTTATAAAAACTATGGGTTGTGTATACATGGTTTGTTTCCGACGACCATTATCAGGTAATAGTTCAAGGACTCGCAGGGTCCAGAATCTTTAGATCATTAGATAATTGTATCTTACCTGATACAGCCACACCTAATTGTTGTTTGAATGCATGTACGGTATTAACTCTGCAGGCCATATGTTTTAGGTGGTGTCGGTTCATCTTGTTTGAGATGATCTTGAGGCTGGCTGACGATCAGCTACCATTATGTTCCTTGGTGATGCTATCTACATGTGTTACTGTTGAGAATTATGTCCACAGACAAGTGTTTTGTTTTTTTATAAAGTAAGATGATCCACTCCTTCATTCAGTTTTCAATAGTAAACAGTGTGATTACCTGAATAGACATTGTGTGCTGTGATTTAAACTGTGAACGTGGGGCATGGCACATTCACACAGTTTAAATCACAGCATACAATTTTTTTGTTGACTGATCTCATATGGAAATTACTCTCTGCAAAGATGTTCTCAATAAAGTGATGTGGGTATTGTGTTGATTTGCTTATGAATGTTTGTTTGAGCTTTTTCTCATAATGTTGGAATTCACCAAAACATTTTGAATAAACAAGGTGGCTAGTAAAGAATGTAAAGTTCAAGTCAAGTTTACATACACCTTAGCCAAATACATTTCACAATTCCTGATATTTAATCCTAGTAAAAATTCCCTGTTTTAGGTCAGTTAGGATCACCACTTTATTTTAAGAATGTGAAATGTCAGAATAATAGAGAGAATGATTTATTTCAGCTTTTATTTCTTTCATCACATTCCCAGTGGGTCAGAAGTTTACATACACTCAATTAGTATTTGGCAGCATTGCCTTTAAATTGTTTAACTTGGGTCAAACGTTTCGGATAGACTTCCACAATCTTCCTACAATAAGTTGGGTGAATTTTGGCCCATTCCTCCTGACAGAACTGGTAACTGAGTCAGGTTTGTAAGCCTCCTTGCTTTTCAGTTCTGCCCACAAATTTTCTATAGCAATCAGGTCAGGGCTTTGTGATGGCCACTCCAATACCTTGACTTTGTTGTCCTTAAGCCATTTTGCATACTTTGGAAGTATGCTTGGGGTCATTGTCCATTTGGAAGACCCATTTGCGACCAAGCTTTAACTTCCTGACTGATGTTTTGAGATGTTGCTTCAATATATCCACATAATTTTCCTTCATGATGCCATCTATTTTGTGAAGTGCACCAGTCCTTCCTGCAGTAAAGCACCACCACAACATGATGTTGCCACTCCCGTGCTTCACTGTTGGGATGGTGTTCTTCGGCTTGCAAGCCTCACCCTTTTTCCTCCAAACATAACGATGGTCATTATGGCCAAACAGTTCTATTTTTGTTTCATCAGACCAGAGGACATTTCTCCAAAAAGTAAGATCTTTGTCCCCATGTGCAGTTGCAAACCGTAGTCTGGCTTTTTTTATGGCGGTTTTGGAGCAGTGGCTTCTTCCTTGCTGAGCGGCCTTTCAGATTATGTCGCTATAGGACTCGTTTTACTTTGGATATAGATACTTTTGTACCTGTTTCCTCCAGAATCTTTACAAGGTCCTTTGTTGTTGTTTTGGGATTGATTTGCACTTTTCGCACCAAAGTACACTCATCTCTAGGAGACAGAATGCGTCTCCTTCCTGAGCGGTATGACGGCTGCGTGGTCCCATTGCTTATATTATTATAATATTGTTTGTACCGATTAACATGGTACCTTCAGGCGTTTGGAAATTGCTCCCAAGGATGAACCAGACTGATGTCAATTAGCCTATCAGAAGCTTCTAAAGCCATGACATAATTTTCTGGAATTTTCCAAGCTTTTTAAAGGCACAGTCAACTTAGTGTATGTAAACTTCTGACCCACTGGAATTGTGATATAGTGAATTATAAGTGAAATAATCTCTCTGTAAACAATTGTTGGAAGAATTACTAGCGTCATGCACAAAGTAGTTGCCAAAACTATAGTTTGTTAACATGAAATCTGTGGAGTGGTTGAAAAATGAATTTTAATGACTTCAACCTAAGTGTATGTAAACTTCCAACTTCAACTGTAACTACAGACGGTAGGAATAGGCAGGCTACCTGATAAAGAAGTTGCCATGGTAGCTCATGTTATAGTTATATGTGACAAAACCCTCCCACTCACAGCCTACTTGGAGGGGGAGCCTGCTTCTTAATGGTCGCCACACGCACCTGTCAACTAATCAAACAGATCACCAACTCCTTAAAAGGGTAGAGCTAGCCCTTTAAACACCCACCTGCAGTGATTTAGTCCTCTTTCAACCAAACAGCACAGACCATTAGAGAGGCGTTATTGACTACAGTACCATTTCTCTACATCTATCAAATCATCGTCTGTTACACCGTCTGAAGCCCTTGTAAGAGTATTGCATCCGTCCCTCTCCTTGCCCCAATCTAGGCCTGAACCAAGGACTCTCTGCACACATCGACAACAGTCACCTTCAAAGCATCGTTACCTTTCGCTCCACCAAAGCTGTGGCCCTTGCAGAGCAAGAGAAACAACTAGGCCTACTTCAAGTTCTCCGAGCGAGTGATGTCACCCAATTGAAACGCTTTTAGCGTGCACTGCTAACTAGCTAGCCATTTCACACCATATACACCTACAAAGATACAAGATAGTTTTTATAAAAGGTCAACAGGCTGCCCTCTCCTTGTGTTCTTGCAGACATATCCATTGCGATGCCTCCTACCCAGATTTTAAGCTACACTACATTACCAAAAGTATGTGGACGCATGCTCGCGGAACATCTCATTCCAAAAAACTTGGGCCTTAATATGTAGTTGGTCCCCACCCTTTGCTGCTATAACACCCTCCACTCATCTGGGAAGGCTTTCCACTAGATGGTTGAACATTGCTGCGGGTACTTGCTTCCATTCAGCCACAAGAGCATTAGTGAGGTCGGCACTGATGTTGGGCGATTAGGCCTGAATCGTAGTCTGCGTTCCATTTCATCCCAAAGGTGTTCGATAGGGTTGAGGTCAGGGCTCTGTGCAGGCCAGTAAAGTTCTTCCACACCGCTCTCAACAAACAATTTCTGTATGACCTCGCTTTGTGCTCAGGGCATTGTCATAATGAAACAGGAAAAGTCCTTCCCAAATTGTTGCCACAAAGTTGGAAGCACAGAATCGTCTAGAATGTCATTATATGCGGTAGCGTTATGATTTTCCTTCACTGGAACTAAGGGGCCTAGCACGAACCATGAAAAACAGCCCTAGACCATCACTGTGTTTCACCTGGGTGTGGGTTCTTGTATGTGTATATTCGTTGGGAATTATTCACGTCAGTTCACAGTCGCTACCTCTCCTTTGTTTTTGTGTTGTGTTTAAAAACAATAATAAAAGGAATATCGTTCCACCACAGCTCTGTGCCTCGTTCCGTAAATATGCACAGTGACACACTTCAAGGCTGAGCCATTGTTGCTCCTAGATGTTTCCACTTCACAGTAACAACACTTACAGTTGACCAGCAGCTTTAGCAGGGCAGAAATTTGACCAACTGACCAGTTGGAAAGGTGGCATCTTATGACGACTCCACATTGGAAGTCACTGAGCTGATCAGAAAGGCCATTCTACTGCCAATGTTTGTCTTTGGAGATTGCATGGCTGTCTGCTCGATTTTATACACCTTTCAGCATGGCTGTGGCTGAAATAGCCGAATCCACTAATTTGAAGGGGTGTCCACATACTTTTGTATATACAGTGCCTTCGGAAAGTATTCATACCTCTTACATTTTTCAACATTTTGTTACGTTACAGCCTTAATCTAAAATGTATTAAAGAAAACAAATCCTCAGTAATCTACACACAATTCCCCATAATGACAAAGCGAAAACTTTTTTTTTTTGCAAATGTATAAAAAATACTAAACAGAAATACCTTATTTACATAAGTATTCAGACCCTTTGCTATGAGACCTGAAATTGAGCTCAGGTGCATCATGTTTCCATTGGTCATCCTGACCAATGGAAACATTGATTGGAGTCCACCTGTGGTAAATTAAATTGATTAGACATGATTTGGAAAGACACACACCGGTCTATGGAGTTTGCCAAAAGGCACCTAAAGACTCTCAGGCCATGAGAAACCAGATTATCTGGTCTGATGAAACCAAGGTTAAACTCTTTGGCCTGAATGCCAAGTGTCACGTCTGTCGGAAACCTGGCACCATCCCTACGGTGATGCATGCTGTGGGGATGTTTTTCAGCGGCAGGGACTGGGAGACTAGTCAGGATCGAGGCAAAGATGAACGGAGAAAAGTACAGAGAGATCCTTGATGAAAACCTGCTCCAGAGCGAAGGTTCACCTTCAAACAAGATAATGACCCTAAGCACACAGCCAAGACAACGCAGGAGTGGCCAAAGATGCTTCAACAAAGTACTGAGTAAAGGGTCAGAATACATAATAAATGTGATATTTAAGGTATTGTTTTATTTTCTTATAAATTAGCAAAGATTTCTAAAAACCAGTTTTTGCTTTGTCATTATGGGGTATTGTGTGTAGAATGATGAGGGGACATTTTTTTAAATACATTTAAGAATAAGGCTGTAACTTAACAAAATGTGGAAAAAGTCAAGGGGTCTGAATAATTTTTCAAAGGCACTGTATAGTGTATTTTTAAATCCCTGCTGCAGTGTGTGCAAACCTGGTCAAGAACTACAGGAAACGTATGATCTCTGTAATTGCAAACAAAGGTTTCTGTACCAAATATTAAGTTCTGCTTTTCTGATGTATCAAATACTTATGTCATGCAATAAAATGCAAATTAATTACTTAAAAATCATACAATGTGATTTTCTGGATTTTTGTTTTAGATTCCGTCACTCACAGTTGAAGAGTACCTATGATAAAAATTACAGACTTCTACATGCTTTGTAAGTAGGAAAACCTGCAAAATCGGCAGTGTATCAAATACTTGTTCTCCCCACTCTATCTATCTATCTATCTATCTATCTATCTATCTATCTATCTATCTATCTATCTATCTATCTATCTATCTATCTATCTATCTATCTATCTATCTATCTATCTATCTATCTATCTATCTATCTATCTATCTATCTATCTATCTATCTATCTATCTATCTATCTATCTATCTATCTATCTACCTACCTACCTACCTACCTACCTACCTACCTACCTACCTACCTACCTACCTACCTACCTACCTACCTACCTACCTACCTACCTACCTACCTACCTACCTACCTACCTACCTACCTACCTACCTACCTACCTACCTACCTACCTACCTACCTACCTACCTACCTACCTACCTACCTACCTACCTACCTACCTACCTACCTACCTACCTACCTACCTACCTACCTACCTACCTACCTACCTACCTACCTACCTACCTACCTACCTACCTACCTACCTACCTACCTACCTACCTACCTACCTACCTACCTACCTACCTACCTACCTACCTACCTACCTACCTACCTACCTACCTACCTACCTACCTATCTATCTATCTATCTATCTAAAGCCAGCACCCCTCCCTTACTCTTACCGGAAGAAGCACTATCCATCCGCTCTGATGGTCTGGAAACCACCGTTAGTGACGTTCTCTATGGGGATGTTATCATTCAGCCATGTCTCTGTAAAGCACAGTAGACTAGCTTCCTTGTAGTCTCTTTGTCCACGGACCAGACCCTCAAGCTCGTCCACCTTGTTATGTAGCGATCTCACGTTGCCCATAATGATAGACAGTATAGCCAGCTTGTACTTACTCAGCTTTGCCTTACACTTCCGACCTGCCCTGCATCCACGCCGTCGCCTTTTCAACTCATCCGGAATATCAAACTTTTCCCTGGGGTGCAATAGCGCTGAGTGTGCTAAATCAAGGAGATGGGCTCGGTTGTAAATAATTGAGGACTCGTGTGTATGTTCGGCCCTGAGAAAAATAAAAAGTGCCTCACTGATAAAAAGGACCGCTAAAGCCTTCATAAAACAGTAGCACTCCATAATCCTGAACTATTATAGTTCAACTGTTGCAACAAAAACAAATACTGACATTCCTTTTATTACGGTCAAATAATCCCAAACCGAAACAAAGGAGAGGCAGCGACCGTGAAATGGCGTGAACACAAAAAAGGATTAACGCACACAAGAATCCACAACGCAGGTGGAAAACAATGGAACATGAATAGAATCCCCAATTAGAGACAACTCGAGCTGCCTCTAATTGGGGATTGAAATGAACTAAACCGAAAACACCCCAGTCTATTGTCAGGTCCTGACTGTGGCCCTACAGCTCCCCCTAGAGGGAGCCAGAGACCTGGCCTCAGTCAGAGCCTGGCAAAAACTCACGAAAAATATACTAATACAGCAATTAACGCACAAACAATGGGAGCTGCTTAACAGGCGACCACACAGGGCGGCACCAATCTCGTGTCATAGTCACTGTCACTGTCAATGTCACTAGTCATATTCACTGGCAGATTAGGTAGTAGGCTGAACTACATTGTATATGATACATTAGTTACTGTATATTGACAGGTTTATTGACCAGTGTGTGGTCTCCATTGAGTCATGTGATGCTGGACCACATACCTGGTCAGCCTCTGCCAGGATCCACAGCAGGAAGCCAATGACTGCAGGGTACAGCAGTGAGTTGGTGTAGAAGCCCAGCCAGGCAAAGTACATTTTTCACCCCAAAGTAATCACAGATGTCATCTAACACACATGGAGAAACAGACATGGACCAACAACATGGACCAACAACACGGCCCAACAGACATGGACATTGCAGACAAAAGACAAGACAAAATGGGTTATTGGCTTCAGCTAGTGAATGATCATTTTAAGAAATGTGTATCTTTCCATTGACATTGCATTTGTAGTGCAGATAATTGTTACAATAAGTCATGCTGTGTTGTCTCAACAGGTGCTACTCACCCAAAGGCTGTCTCTCACAGACAGCTTGGCATCATCAGCTGACTGAGGACAGCTTGGCGTCATCAGCTGACTGAGGATCTGCTGCTCATGTAGTGGAAACACTTGACAGATTACTCCTCTGGCCACCAGCTCTAGAACTATAATAAAAAATGCCATTTAGCAGAGGATTTTATCCATAGCAATTTACAGTCATATGCATGCATATTTATAACTGTTTGTCGGAAGCTTCATGAAATGGATTTCCATGGCCGAGCAGCCGCACACAAGCCTAAGATTACCATGCACAATGCCAAGCGTCGGCTGGAGTGGTGTAAAGCTCGCCGCCATCGGATTCTGGAGCAGTGGAAATGTGTTCTCTGGAGTGATGAATCACACCTCACCATCTGGCGGTTTGGCGGATGCCAGGAGAATGCTACCTACCCAAATGCATAGTGCCAACTGTAAAGTTTGGTGGAGGAAGAATGGTCTGTGGCTGTTTTTCATGGTTTGGGCTTGGCCCCTTAGTTCCAGTGAAGGGAAATCTTAACGCTACAGCATACAATGACATTCTAGACGACTCTATGTTTCCAACTTTGTGGCAACAGTTTGGGGAAGGCCCTTTCCTGTTTCAGCATGACAACACCCCGAGCACAAAGATAGGTCCATACAGAAATGTTTTGTCGAGATTGTGTGGAAGAACTTAACTGGCCTGCACAGAGCCCTGACCTCAACCCTAACCTTTGGGATGAATTGAAACGGCGACTGTGAGCCAGGCGTAATCGCCCTACATCAGTGCCGACCTCACTAATGCTCTTGTGGCTGAATGGAAGCACAACTTGCTCTCTATGTTCTCGTAGATGTTCCGCCTCCGTACTTTGGTTTCACCACTTTGTGCATTCCCAACAGCTCTGCACCACGCAGCAATCTGAGGAGAAATAAAGAATGAGGGGAATTAGGATATTAGCGGGTCAAATATTGGCTTTAATTTACAGTCCTGTTTCAGTCACTATTTACCTAGCCTGATCCCTTATCTGACTTTGCTGTCTTGCCAACTCCTCCTATGGTCATTGTCATACCAAACATTGCAACACACAACAAAAATATCTGGAACCAGGTCACTATTTACGAATTTGATGCTTTCAGTACTTCAGCTGCCAAATGGTACATAGTGGTGCTTGTTTCAAACAATCACACAGAAACAAAATAGTACTTATTAAATAATTATGAAGTTTTCAAGTTTTAATGTCACATACACAAGTAAAGTGAAATGCCTTTCTTGCAAGCTCCAACCCCAACAATGCAGTAATCAATATCAATGTAGCACTAAACATAACCCACGTTAGAACAAACACACAGGAGATATACAAATAAGAAATATGAAGCACACGAGAAAGTAAGTAAGCATACTATTATACAGGGTCAGCTCCAGTACCATATTTACAATGTGCAGGGATACTGGAGTGATGGAGGTAGATATGTATAGGGGTAAGGTGACAAGGCATCAGGATATATGATAAACAGAGTAGCAGCAGCGTAAATAATTATTGTATGTGATTGTGTGCGCGTGTGTCAATATAATGTGTGTGCATGTTGTGTGTGTTTTGGAGTGTCAGTGTGCAAGAGTGTGTAGAGTTCTTTGAGTGTGCAAAAATAAAAATACAAGGGTCAGCTCAGATAGTTAACATATAACCATTTAATTTCTGACATAAATGTCAGGTCAGAAGTGGGATATCTTACTTCTCGAATGTGCTTGTAATGCAGAACGCATATCCCTGCGTGTGTTGATGCTGTCGGATCTGTGGGATTCCCAGTCGGATATGGTTCAGCAGCCATAGCTAGGTGTGGTCATCTATGGTGTCTACAAAAAAGAAATGGTCTATATCAGCTTTTGTATTTAATTTATGCAGGAGTCTGAGTCCACAGCACAATTTCCATTCATTGATATTGACCCTGTCGCAATCATTCATTGCTTGACCATTTTTTACATTTTACATTCTAGTCATCCATCAGACAGAGCCACTAAATGAGTGTATTCAAATAAGGAGGTTGAAACAACGACATTCTCCAATGCTTGACAGAAGTAGCAGCAATAACCGGGGCGGATGGAGCTGTGGAAAGGTCAATCCAATCAAATAAGGTAAACGCCTGAGAATTTATGGGGGAAACTTGGTTTGACTTTGATTACTGAAATTGATCCATGTGTAGCATGCATTCCCACAGCATGTGCAGAATCCTAGAGTACCTTACTCTGTAATAAACATACAGGTAATGGATGTTATTCAGTAGTCCCGATGAACTGTCCCATGTCACTTCTCAGAGTGATTGGCCCATTGCACACAATGGCCAATAAGATTCCCCCTCTACGTTTCCCATCATTAAGTGTACCTGGGAATGTCATTAAGATATCACAGTCTTCCGTGGGAACCATTTTCAGCCAGGATTTATGGAACATGATGTACCGTCTGGCCTGTGATATGCGTTTCCCAAACAGTTTATCTAAAGGGGGAGAGGTAGTGGGGAGGAGAGAGAGAGGGAGAGAGGGGTGGGGGTGCATAGACAGATGGAGGGTAACAACAGTTCTCATCAGTGCGGTGGGGACAGGGTTGACAGAAGGAGAGAGGGAGGATTCTACCAAAGTCCCAAATCCTCACTGCCAGCGGTATCACTTTTCTACTCATCAACAAGGCCTGCCAGCGGTATCACTTTTCTACTCATCAACAAGGCCTGCCAGCGGTGTCACTTTTCTACTCATCAACAAGGCCTGCCAGCGGTGTCACTTTTCTACTCATCAACAAGGCCTGCCAGCGGTGTCACTTTTCTACTCATCAACAAGGCCAAAGCAGTTTGTTACTCCTTTCTCTCCTCTAACAATGTGAAATGGGCACAGATCATCCCAAATCATGAAACAAACAGAAATTACAATTTTCTACATTGACCTAAATAAAAAGGCATTAGCTTAAAAGAGGTTCCTCTTGTACAACACAGTCGTTTCTTGCCAACAGAACACAAGGTTCACCATTACATAAACACCAAACAAGTGTTTACTCTACTAAGCTGCAGCACTGATCTTTAAAACAAACCACTACATGGGAGGTACAAACCACAGGCTCCAACTTAATCAGGTCAAACCACATGTGACACGATAACAATGATAATCTCGAATGCTCTTGTCAGTGCAGTTAACCACTGAAGTGGTATCTCACTCATGAGCCACCTATCACTGGCATGAAAAGTAGTCCTTTAACCTTCCTCACCTTTCCCCCCTTATCTCTGTCCCGTTCTCTCTCACACACATACAGACATCCACAAACACCACTAGGCTGTAGCGGGTGAGCCGTGTATAGTTTGTGCAGTGAAATGTATCTTGTCACTCTAACAGGGCGCCACTGTAGGGTTTTTGTTCTGAACAACATGAACTACTCTATCCTTCCCCTTACTTGCACAACCACATCTTGTACTTTTATTTTCACTGCCAAGTGACAATGTTTACACCCATGTCAGCACCATACCCGGGACTTCTAGTGCTGGGACTGCTAAGGGACTAGTAGCTATACTACACTGAACAAAAATATAAACTAACATGTAGGTGTTTCGTGAGATGAAATAAAAGATCCCAGAAAGGTTCCATATGCACAACAAGCTTATTTCTCTCAAATGTTGTGCACTAATTAGTTTACATCCCTGTTAGTAAGGATTTCTCCTTTGCCAAGATAATCCATCCACCTGACAGGTGTGGCATATCAAGAAGCTGATTAAAACGGCATGATCCTTACCAAAATCTTTGAAATTGTGTTGCGTTTATATGTTTTGTTCAGTATAGTAGCAGCACGTAAAATACATCTATCAGCAAATATAGAAAACCTTCCTTTGTGATTGTACCTACTATGGCTGTGCCCGACTAAAAAAAATCTTGGTCGACCAAGAGTCGTCTGTTCTTTCGGACCAATCGATTGGTCGAAATTTTAAAACCTGTATTTTTCCGTATATTGACACATCCTATGTGTTTTAATCAAATCAACTATATGCACTTAGCTTGTCTGATGCTTTAAGCACACTGTTTGATGAAATAATTAAGACACACAAATGACTAGAAGGAGTCCGACCGCAATTGATTTAATTGTGCTCAGATTTGCTGCGCTGTGTTAAAAAAAAATGACAGCGAGTGACTGTGTGACTAGCACCCGTTGTCTCTCTCTCCGCCCTGCTGCAGCAACCACTACAGAACTTCAACAGTGTTTATCGCGCTGTCCATGTTGCTGTAGCCGCAACATAATTAAAGCCATTTCTGAATGAAAAGTTATGTTACTGAAATCCCTCATTTGTACCAGAGAGTCTGTTGTAAAGCCTTTATTACAGCAAAGACTTTTTCAAAATGGAACGGTTTATTTATTATTTACACTAATTATTGAAAGGTCTCTTTATTTTATTTTAAAAACAAAAATGCTTGATTGTATTTCAGATCATGAATGACTCATATGCTGTGTGATGACATGAACGAATGAATGATTGATTGATACAGTAGCCTATTATAAGTACTGAAATATAGGGGTATTAAGACTAAACAGTATGCAGTCTTTGGCCTACAGCTCGATGGTGGTTATACAAGGCTGCTATACTAAGCCTACTAATGATAATGACATTACTTATTATTATAATGATGATCATAATAATAATAATAGTAATAACAATATTAATTTATTATTATAAATATAATTTTTCGGACAATTTCGAAGAGTGTAAAAACACTAAATCAATTATGAGTAATACCAGAGAGGCTGTTCTAATGTAAAGCCTTTAATACAGCATAGCAAAGATTAAAAACAGCCGGATTTATAAAATTGTTTATCCGACATTGTGTGGTTGCGTGAGGCTTGGTGCTCACGGAATCAGTAGACTACTAAACAAATTCTCAAACAGAAGCAGGATCTGTCTTCTGTCGATATTTATGGATGATTTATAAAGCCAGACACATTTAACAGTTAGGCATTGATTATAAACCTAATCTAAATTGGCGTTTCCTCTCTCCTCTCACTTTTCTTAGACAATTAAGGCAAGTGCTGTTTTTTCTTCTCCTAACTAGGGGTGGCAGGTAGCCTAGCGGTTAGAGTGTTGGGCCAGTAACCAAAAGGTTGCTGGTTTGAATAACCGAGAGGAAAAAAAACTTTGCTCCAGGGGCTGACCTGTAGGTAAGCTGTCATTGTAAATAAGAATATGTTCTTAACTGACTTTAAATCCTAGTTAAATAAAAATAAACTCTGCCTCATTGTTCTCAACACCAATATGCTGGTTAACGTTGCTATTATGCACATAGCAACATGGTCTAGGAAAAGGTGCAAATTCAACAGCCCACTGACGTTTCAGAACCGCGGACAGCGACCGCTATCCAACGCGGGAGAAAGCAAATTTGTTATATTATTTTTATTAGTGTTGCACAATTGTTCTTACGTAATATAACCATATACAATTTCAGCACATGTCTTAGTGATGGACTGTGCCATCCCAACGGCCTCCACAATGGATTCGTCCACTCAAACAGGTGCGAATCAGACAGGTGTCTTGTACACCATGAAATTATTATTTGTTGATACTGCTCGACTAAAGAAATCTCCGTCGACCAACAGCCTACAGACCAAACAATCGATCAGTCGACTAAATGGGGCCAGCCCTAGTACCTACTGCCTTTACTATGGTGCTCTTTTCCCAACCAAAGCTTTAATTTGAAGTCCAATTCAATTTTGCCCAATATAAATCACAGGCCAATTTTGTTAATTGTGTGTAAGTGTGTGAGTGTGTGTACTGAATGGAGGATAGTTTGACGGTAACATTTTTACCAATGATGTCCCAAATGTGAGCTGTCCCCTCATCCAATAGCACATTTGCTAAACAAAAGGAAGTGCAGTAAACTGTGTCTGTGATGTTCTCGCCTTGATTTCTTCATGATTTGTCATCATTGTGTCCTGAGTATATGTTCACTGGTAGAGTAAACACAGTAAAATGTAAATGTTAAAGATGCACTAAGCAGGGATCGCTCCACCATTTCCTGGTTGCAAAAATTCTAATCGTTTACCTAATTTCAATTTATGTGACAAAACAAGCAAGTATAGTGTAGAGTAGTGTTTCCCAAACTCGGTCCTGGATATTGCAGCTTTAAGTATAGGCCTACAAAAATGTGGACTTGGAAGAAATGTGTGTGGTTGCTTAATGTTATGCACAATGCAGATTTTCAGGAGAACAAAGTTGTAATAAATAACCACTGTAGGCTACTAAAATTAAACATTAAATATTTTGTTTTTCATTTGACAGTTTCTGTTTAAGGTAACTGTCCAGTGTTTCCAGATTTCTATGAAATATGACCTATAATTAATTATAATATGAGTGAAATAGTTTTTCCTTCCAATTTATTTTTTATTAAGTATCTTAAAAAGCAGCTTTTCTGTGTTAGAATGGTGTGGGCATACTCCAACAACAGACTGGTGTGGGCGTAGACCGGTCATTAAAAATATTCATGCAAGTAGAGCGCTGATTGGCCAGCTCATGCTCCTCTGGAAGATGACATCATCCTCTGTGAGGAAATAGTAAGTATTTTTTAAAAAAGTCTGTTTGAGACACAAGTTTGGGGTTGGGCTTTTGAAGGGTTTTTTTCCAATCAAATGTATGCTTTGGCCACAAATAGTAGTATAGGATGAGTCAACAACATTATTTGTGTACTGTATGAGTTAACAGAATATTAACTTTTAAAAGTGATATTTTTACTGGACAGTTACTTTACTTTGACAGCTAGACAACTGAAATAAATAATGTACATCCAAGTCAAAATACCTGTGGGACCACAAAAGCCAGACCAGCCGCCACTTGGCCCTTCTCATTCTCATTGGAATGCGCATAATGTTACAGGACGCGACACACTACCAAAAACAAAACAAATGTGGCATTCATGATGAAAGGTGAAGGCGGAACTATGGGATTAACCTCGAAGGCTGGGGTCAATGGCGTTTTGCGTGAATGTGTGAGAAAACTGCATCATAGCCTACCACCACAAATAGCATCATTGATAATTCTCCTCTCGGTAACCATCTATCTCGAATTTACTCACTCTTGTCACGACGACAAAATGCTGTGTTCCTCAAGACCTCCTTATACTAACACCATATTCCCTTTATCGCTGTCTCTATGAGAGTATGGGTTCCTTATACTAACACCATATTCCCTTTATCGCTGTCTCTATGAGAGTATGGGTTCCTTATACTAACATCATACTCCCTTTATCGCTGTCTCTATGAGAGTATGGGTTCCTTATACTAACGCCACATTCCCTGTGTTTTGTTCTAGCTGTAATACATCTATAGCATGTTTTGTTCTATCCTGTATTTCTATCTCATATTATCTAGTGGCCCTTTAGTGGCCCTTTTGGGTACTTTAGATTACCACAGGTATCTGCAATTACCTCTGGCTCACTGTGGACTTATCTGTCCCCACTATTGTTTGTGGTGACATGCTCTGATGAAGGTCGACTGACCGAAAGCTCAGCTATAATTAAAATTAATTTGCATCTGACTTGAAGTGTGCAGAGACTTTTTCCTGTTTCTCCAGTTTAGCCTTTTGCCTCCAGCACCTTCACAAATCAGCTTTGTGTGTGTGGTAGATTCTGCCTATTGTCAACATGTGATACCATGAAATTACATACAACATTTGAGTACATGTGAAAACCGAGCTGTCAAATGTAATTTAGAATACTTTCCTTTAAAAAAAAGTAATTAACATTAATTACAAATAAACAGTTATGGACCCATGCAGGTTTTGTCTATTTCCCGTTTTGTTTCAAGGATGTTCTCAGAACATTGTCTCATGGTCCCCTGGAGGTTTCTGTCATATTGTGGTGAAACTACTGTAAATCTATAGCTAGCTACTGTATTTTTACAGCTAACTTAGGGTGTTAATTTTAAGTGATAGTATGTTGCTTACTTGGGACTTGAACTCACGACCTCTTGGTTCCTAGCTACATGAAGTTCCTGCTAAGGTAGCAGGTCTATGGACTTAATAGAGATTGGTTATATATTTATTGCCAAGAATACATTTCTACACTTTGCCTAAAGTTACAGTAAAAATAAAGTAAATATACTGAACAGTTTCAACAACATTCAACAATTTCAATGATTTTACTGAGTTACAGTTCATATAAGGAAATCAGTCAATTGAAATAAATAAATTGGGCCCGAATCTATTGAGTTCACATGACTGGACAGGGGCGCAGCCAAGGGTGGGCCTGGGAGGGCACTGGGGAGCCAGGCCCAGCCAATCCAAATAAGTTTTCCCCCACAAAAGGGCTTTATTACAGACAAAAATACTCCACAATTTCCTCGGCTGTCTGGGTGGCTGGTCTCAGATGATGCTGCAGGTGAAGAAGCCGGATGTGGAGATCCTGGGCTGTTGTGCTTATGAGTGGTCTGTGGTTGTGAGGCTGGTTGAACGTATTGCCAAATTCTCTAAAACGACGTTGGAGGCAGTTTATGGTAGAGAAATTAACATTCAATTCTCTGAAAACAGCTCTGGTGGAAATTCCTGCAGTCAGCATGCCAATTGCACGCTTCCTCAAAACTTGAGACATTTGTGGCAATGTGTTGTGTGACACGTGTGGAATGATCATTCTGTTTAATCTGCTTCTTGATATGCCACACCTGTCAGGTGGATGGATTATATTAGCAAAGGAGAAATGCTCACTAACAGGGATGTATGTAAATGTAAACACATTTTTGCACAACATTTGAGAGAAATAACCTTTTTGTGTGTATGGAAAATTTTATTTAACTAGGCAAGTCAGTTTTTGAACAAATTCTTATTTACAATGACAGCCTACACCAGCCAAACTCAGATGATGATGGGCCAATTGTGCGCCACCCTATCACGGCTGGTTGTTTTACAGTGTGAATTCGAACCAGGTTGTCTGTAGTGACACCTAGATGCAGTGTCTTAGACCACTGTGCCACTTGGGAGCCCTTTATTTCAGCTCATGAAACATGGGACCAACATGTTGTGTTTGTATTTTTTTTCCCAGTGTAGTTGATAGCAAATTCCTGAAAATTAAACATTGAATTCCTGTGAACCAGCTGCCCTTAAGCTTTTGGAAGAAGCACAGCAACCTCTTAACAAAATTACAGCTCTGACCACAAGAGGTGCTCACCCTCCATCAAACATAACAATAAATCCACTGGTACAACATTTCCACTAATGGTTTGCACAAATACAGAATATTTTAGACCATGCCCCCAAATATGCACATTGCCCCGCCTACATTTCAAAACGCAGTAATGATTGTGACTGATCCTGCGTTTGTAACCAAGTGGGAAGTGGGAATTTACCACATACGACTGGAAAAAATCTAATTTAACTGCCCACCAACTGGTAATTACTACTGGGAAATGCGTCTATCATGCCACATTCAAAATGACTGGGAACTCCAATCTGCAGCAACTGTGTAATGCCATCGCGTCAGCATAAACCAACATCCCTGTGGAATATTTCCGACTTGAAGAATCCACGCCCCAAAGATTTCAGGCTGTTCTGGATGCAAAGGGGGGTCTGACCAGGTACTAGATGGGTGTACCTAATAAACTGTCTAGTAAGTGTATGTTCTTGGTAACAAACGATATTTTAAGTTAAAATCCCGAGAGTATTTATGGAAACTAGATCCTATCAGATCTGCACCAGCTATGTGGGTATTGAAAATCACATGTTTAGGCTTGATCTGTCAGATAATTGCACGATTATTGACTTGACACTTTTAGCAAAGTGCAGAAATGTATTCTTGGCAATACATCTGTGGCCTAACTCTGTCATGGCCACAGACCTGGTGGTGAAGCAGGAAATTCAGGTTGCTTGCATCCAAGAGGTTGTGAGTTCAAGGGCTCTATTTTAGGCTGGCGTCAAGGCGGCGCTAGTGTCAAACGCACGTTAGTTTGACATCCCTCATGTAAAAACTGGAGCGCTGGCATTTTATAGCCCTAACACCAGGTTCTGTAATTTACCTGTCTTATATCAGCTCGCTTTCGCTACGATGGGCGGGGTGGCTCCTGAGACCACTTGGAAATACATCTTAAAATATTTGAGAGGAGCAAAACAATGAGCTGATATACGGAACCTGTTTATCTATGCATTGTAGGCAGGCCCACATTATTTTAGGCATGCAGGTTCCGTTTTGGACGTGCGTAAAACCCCCTCCAGAAATGAGAACCTTGGTACCGGTGAACCTCATATTTAAGTTATTTTCCTGTGACAATTGCTTGTTTTACGTTTCATGTTCAAAACCCAAGCCCTCCCTTACCCTAGTACTACTATAACGAAGGCTGGTTCAACAGCTCCCAAGGGCTCCCAAGTAATACAGCGGTCTAAGGCACTGCATCTCAGTGCTAGAGGAGTCGCTACATACACCCTGGTTCGATTCCAGGCTGTATCACAACCAGGAGTCACATAGGGCAGCGCACAATTGACCCAGCGTTGTCTGAGTTTGGCTGGTGTAGTCTGTCATTGTAAATAATAATTTGTTTTTAACTGACTTGCCTAGTTAAATAAAGGTTAAGTATAACAGCAATAGGTGTCTTTTTTATCTCACAATTTAATGATATAATTTCATTTTAAATGTATTTATTGTAGTTGTAAAAAAAAAAGCTTGTTTTTCGTTAAATTATATTACAACCAAACTTATTTGAATGATTCACCTTCCTGGTTTTATGGTGACAACTCCGTGGAGCTTATGCAATGCAACTCCTGGAGATGTGTGAATATGATCTGATCTGTAAAATGGTTCTGATTATGTTCATAAAACCCATTTGGGAGCAGTATAACGGTGAGTGGACATTCTCTCCTTTCTCTTTGGATGTGCGTAAAACCGTCCATAGTCTGGTTGTTTTAATATTATATACCCACGGAGAGAAATGTTGGTGCCTGTAAGTGTGAAATAGCCTATTTAAAACAAGCTGTTGTTTCATTTTGTTTAGAATTTGATTATTCTCTTTTTAGGCCTCATCAATAATGAATTTAATCTTGATTGACAATGTTTGGCATGTCCGTGCAATTTACACTAAGCCTAGCCCCTACGTCATTGTGAATGTTATTGAAGCCATGTAATTGCTTGGAACAATGTGGACTGCAAATGGGTTCAAGTTAACGTATTCAGCAAAGATAGGTCTACATTTTATTTAGTTTCCGTGAGCCATTTAACTAACTCTAACAGACTAATATTGGAATTGGAGTTGATTCCAAGTGCACCATATTTGTAATAGTGAAAATAGCAAAACTATTTCTGACACATCCCTGAACCGATGTTCGATTTACCATTGCGTTAAGTTTGGTACAATGAGTGTGCTAACCAATGTTGAGGTCAATTCCATTTAAGTTCCAGTCAATTCAGAAAGTGAACACAATTCCACATTTTCTGGTATTGAACATTATTTTAATTAGATTTAAAATTTCTGTGTACTTCTTGAATACAGTTTGATGCTGTCTAGCATTCGTTTCGATGACTCTTAGCAAGCTGGACAGAGTAAGACTATAAATGTATACATTATCATTTCTAAACAGTTTCCATTAGGCAAATTTATTAAAAAAAAACAACAACTGAAAAATCACATTTACAAGTATTCAGAACCTTTACTCAGTACTTTGTTGAAGTACCTTTTGCAGCGATTACAGCCTCAAGTCTTCTTGGGTATGACGCTACAAGCTTGGCACACCTGTATTTGGAGCGTTTCTCCCATTCTTCTCTGCAGGTCTTCTCAAGCTCTGTCAGGTTGAATGGGGAGCGTTGCTGCACAACTATTTTCAGGTCTCTCCAAAGATGTTCGATCAGTTCAAGTCAGGGCTCTGGTTGGGCCACTCAAGGACATTCAGAGACTTGTCCCGAAGCCACTCCTGCGTTGTCTTGGCTGTGTGCTTAGGGTCGTTATCCTGTTGGAAGGTGAACCTTCGCTCCAGTCTGAGGTCCTGAGATGATCAAAGATCTCTCTGTACTTTGCGCCGTTCATCTTTGCCTCTATCCTGACTAGTCTTCCAGTCCCTGCCGCTGAAAAACATACCCACAGCATGATGCTGCCACCACCATGCATCACCGTAGAGATGGTGCCAGGTTTCCGACAGACGTGACACTTGGCGTCTCATAGCAAAGGGCCTGAATACTTGTAAATGTAAATAAGGTATTTCTGTATATATATATAAATTTGCAACAATTTCTAAAAACCTGTTTTTGCTTTGTCATTAAGGGGTATTGTGTGTAGATTGATAAGGACCATTTTTTGTTAATCAATTTTAGAACAAGGCTATGACGTAACAAAATGTGGAAAAAGTCAAGGGGTCTGAATACTTTCCAAATGCACTATAGATGCAAAATTGCTTGACTAAGATCTCCTCTGCAAAAACGACTTGACAGTTTTCTTGAGTTATCTTCGATTAATGTTGACTATTTTGAGGAAGTGTATACTGGCCACGGCATCTCAAGATGGACAAACAGTACCATTTTTGTTTTCTTTTTTCAAGCAAAGGTCTTTTAAGGGAGTATTATGTTCACTTCGCCTAGCCAAGTTCTGCTAATCGAACTTGTGGACGCCTAAAGACAGATACACTTCTTATTGGTTGGTATACAGGGCAAGAGACAGGACATCCTGATGAGGTGCCAGGCTGCTTGCTACCTTTAGCCCCTAACCTCCTCCAGGGAACACTTGGTGAAGGATCTGGGCCAGCATGCAAAAATGGTTTTAGAGTGGGTGTGCTGATCTAGGATCAGGTCTCCATGTCCACATAATCTTATTAATTATGTTCTCAAAGGTTAAACTGATCCTTGATCAGCAACGGGCTTAGATATGGGGCAGTATCTGACTGGCTCTGCTGAACTGAGTAAATGATCTATAATCCACTGTCTCTCCCTACTCTGACAGAATACAATTGGGGCTCTCTGTTTGATGGATAATCAATGGGGTTGATAGATTACCGTAAATCTAGTCGGGTGACAAGCTAAAATTGAACGGAATTGCCATTGAGGATTATTGATGATCTTGTTGGGCTTTTGTTGAGGATAGGCCATGAGTCTATGTACCGGAAAAAGCTTTTAATCATGTATTTAGTATTCATTGTACATTTTCGTTTAGTCTTAGTTTGAATAGGATTGTAACATTCATTTAGAAATAGAAGTGAGAAATTCAGTATACATTTTCAATTGTTTACAATAACTTTACAACTAGATATGAAAAGATACTAGGCTTCTGAGCAGCGCTACAGGACTGATGGTCCCCCAGAAAACACGTAGATGACTGGGTCATCTAAAATGAAATGTGCAGATGTAATTGATAGTAATGCAATGACAAGTGCTTGACCTGACATAAGAGGCCAAGGTGAGCTCAGGTTGTGTTGGACAGATCCAGGGACGCCATCGAGGCTCATTGTTTCCTCCCAGCTGCTTCCACTGTTTACCTCAGCCTCAACTATCAACAAGTTAGAGGGTTTTGCCCTCTAATGTTTTTACCAGTCTGGCAGCCATGGGACTGAAGGGGCCAGCCAAATAGGAAGTGTAATTAGCACTCATGGTCAAGAGGGAACGTTAGTAGCCATAGACAAAAGGGGTCAGAGTTCTTCAACCCCGGGTAGGAAGGAGGTAGCAATAATAAGCGCCCATTCCCTTCCTGCAGTTTGGGTGGAGTGGGGAGACGTGGCCCCCTGGCCTTTCTGGGATCCAATGTCCCCAAGACCAGAGCAAACCCAGCATTCTCAGACACCTTTGTGGCACCAATCTGCGTCATCTTGATGGGTTTTGACCTAATCGGCCTCAGATACCTAGAGACGCCAAATAGCAAATTACCAGTGGCAGTAGAATCTGTCCACTAGTGCACCTCTGGGCAGGGCTGAACAAGGCTAACTGTAAATAAGTGGACATTTCCACCCCACAGTTAGCCAACTAGGTAGCTAGAGTTATTTACATTTATTTACAGTAAACCAAGTTAGATACCACTCCTACACTCTTTTGCTAGATGCCAGTAACTGCTTCATGAATATTTTGTTGATTGTGACGTATCCACTTTCATAGCATATTCAAGCATGCTTGTACTGTAACCTGCAGTGCAATTTGCACAATGCATAGCACACACCTGTGTGAACCCACTCTATTACATGGATCATGGAAATTAAAGTCAGAGTACTTTTGATGAGTTTCTTTTATTTATATAAAATCAGCAACATCTGAAGTGTTGATGTCTCTATCTCAGATATTTTCAATGGAAAGAGTCGAAGAGACTATGTTGTCCAGTGTGGCAGAGTGTGCCAAAGTGGAATCAGACCAGAACACAGACATACAATCTCCTCATGGCTTCTCTCAATGTGAATTGGAGGTCCAACTGTTCTGACTGGAAAAACACTTGATGTTAATTAAACAAAGGATTTCCTTTAGACAGGATAAAGGTCTCATGTACTGAACTCCACCATATATTAGTTGGCAACCAGTCAAACCACTTAACTTATTTAAAATGTTTGAATTAACAGTTTGTTCCCTTTGGCATTATCTCCAACAGGATGTTTGCCATCAACATTTCTCAGTCATTCTACTATTCTACTTTAATTGTGCTTAATGTAGGCTAGATGGTGTGCCAGATATAATTTGATTCTGGATTTTAACAGGATGTGCTAATTTAATAGAATAACGCAGTGCAAATGGTTTACGGGTAGTTTTCGAGATTCCTTTGAGACAAATTGAAATGTAACTGACCCTAACCTTAGCCTACACTTAGAAGTAAAGGTGCTATCCATAACCTAAAAGGGTTCTTTGGCTGTCCCCATAAGGCAGAACCTTTTTGGTTCCAGGCCGAACCTTTTTGAGTTCCATGTAGAACCCTTTACACAGAGGGTTCTAGATGGAACCCAAAATAGTTCTGCCTGGAACCAAAAAGGGTTCTTCAAAGGGTTCTCCTCTGGGGACAGCCGAAGAACCCTTTTTTCTAAGAGTGTAGGACAACTCTGCTGGTAGAGCATGGTTCTTGCAATGCTAGGATAGTGAGTTTGATTCCTTGGGCCACCTATACATTAAAAAAATGTATGCACACATGACTGTACGTTTCTTTGGATAATAGTGTTGGCTAAATGGCATACTGTATAATATCTGGTTCAGCATTTTTTTTTTCACCTTTATTTAACCAGGTAGGTCAGTTGAGAACAAGTTCTCATTTGCAACTGCGACCTGGCCAAGACAAAGCAAGGCAGTGCGACAAAAAAACAACACATGGGAAATATGGCCATAGATGTAATTTAAGCATGTTATTTTCCCATTGTACAATGCTGTTTTAGACTGATTAAGTTAGTGTTTGTATTATTGGGCAAGGGGTTGCTGGGATGCTCTTTCCAATAGTTTATATATCCCATAGACACAGCAATAACAAAAGAAAACATTGTTTGGTGTCCAAGGCTATTTCAGGGTCTGGTTTTGGGGAAAGGACATGCTGAAGATTTGATGGATAACTTCATCCTTCCGTCTCTCAATGTTTTTATTAGAGTTGTTTCATGTTTTTATTAAGTGTATGGAAATATGTGGTCTGTAGCCAATCTAGGGGGTATTGTTAATGTTGGGTTTTGTATACACCGGTGTTAGTACCTTTTCCTCCCATCCGCTCCAATTGGTCTGACAGGTTGGCAGATAAACATAAACATCTTGGTTGGATAAAATTGTCTTCCTGTAAATTATGTCTGTAATGTTACAAGGGGGAGAGACTGTCAGCATTGAGACTATTATACTCACAATGGGTGACGCAAATGGGGACAAACAATTCGTATCCGTTTTGGATGGGGTACATGTTTTTTTTTCTGAAATCAGCGGTGTGAAACTCAAAGTAGTACCTTAAATATTGAGGCCATCACACTTAATTCATAGAACCAGGGTTACAATAAGTATCCCTCCGTCTTTAATAGAAGTATATACAGTACATTAAAAACAGCTTATTTACGACTTTTATACATTTCTCCTGACTAAATCAACATATTAAAATAACATACATTCCTGTCTGTTTATCAATGTCATTCAAGCCCCCCAAAAGTGTAAAGATGTAATACATGTCACAGTAGCAGCAAATCTTCTTTTATGCTATATTACAATGCAGCTGCTGTTGGTCAAAATTATATTATACATACACTGAGTGTACAAAACATTAAGGACACCTTCCTAACACCAAACCCCCCCCCCCCCCCCTCCTCCTCCTTTTTTGTTGAAAGTGTTCCACAGGGATGCTGGCCCATGCTGACTCCAATGCTTCCCACAGTTGTGTCAAGTTGGCTGGATGTCCATTGGGTAGTGGACCATTCTTGAAACTGTTGAAGGTAAGTTGCAGTTCTTGACAAAAACCGGTGAGCTTGGCACCCCATTCAAAGGCACTTAAAATCTTTCACCCCCTGAATGGCACACATACATAATCCATGTCTCAATTGTCTCAAAGTTTAAAAATCCTTCTTTAACCTGTCTCCTCCCTTTCATCTACACTGATTTAAGTGGATTTAACTTTAAGTGACATCAATAATGGATAATAGCTTTCACCTGGATTCACCTGGTCAGTCTATGTCATGGAAAGAGCATGTGTCCTTAAGGTTTTGTACACTCAGTGTATAGTGACATACCAGAACTCAATATGAGGAGACTGGGTTTTATAGCAGAGGGTCCCATTTCTTCTCCATTTTCCTCGGTGAGATTTCAGTTATTACCCAGATACTCTGCAGACAAGAATAAATAATATCAATACTTGTTCAGTTCATTCTGTCTACCGCAGGCAGCAGATTTGAATTTTATAATTAAATGGTCTCTCAGCCATGTTGAATTAAAAGGTCTAGAAACATGGTGATTTTCGGCACAGACACATTTATTTACAGGTCACTTTTGTCATGACGTGCCTGTTGGGCAAGCCTTTCCTCTCCCTCCCCCCAATAGGTTTATAACCCTCATAAATGCCTAACCTCTACCAAGACGGAGGTTTGGAAGGCCTTTGTGGCCACAGAGCAAGACTTTGCAGTAAAGTAACATAAAAAGGTTGGAGAATTGAACAATGTTTCCAACAAGTTGAATGTGTCCGTTGGTACTTAAAGGATATGATGTCAGATCAGTTGGTTGTTATGGGATATTATTACGGATAACAGGACAACATAAATTGTATCTTTGAAAGTCTACACATTCTAGTTAGCAGATTTACATGTAAATATTGCAAAATGTATATGATTCAATATGAAACTATTTGTGAGAAGATTAAATGTGATTTTAGTCTTCTAAAGGAGAGAATTGTTTGCATAGTAAAACTTAGGCCTAGTCACTGGCCACACCCAAGTGAACAGACATTGGGTATAACTATGAAACACTTCTCTCACCCAATACAAAAGCCCTTTGACGGAAGTCAACCTCATGTTCCCGATAATGTGAGGACTGTTGTCCATACGTTTTAAAAGGGCTAATTTCAACTACAACCTAACAAAATTTACATGAGATCAGATAACGTGGAGGTGACGATCACTACGTCGAAAAGGTGTCACGTTCGGGTGTGTAGAGAGACCAAGGCGCAGCGTAGCGATAGTTCGACATTGTTTATTAATTGAATAAACTATACTGGATGCGAACTATACAAAATAACAAATACAATAAGGAAAGTAAAACACACGTAGCACGAACACGGGACAATATACAACAATGAACCACGCCAAGGGAGTGGAACTTAGACATATAAGTAGGATCCCTAATTAGAGGCAATGCATAGCAGCTGCCTCCAATTAGGGATCCCACACACAACACCACCCAGAAGTAGAAGTACTAGATCTGCCAGACTCTGACCATAGAACTATAGAGAAGCAAAGCTTCTCTATGGCCAGAGCCTGACAAAAGGTGAACTTCGGCTTGACCAGCCAGAATATCGCGTGAGCTGATTATGGCAAAACGGTTTGAACTATTGATCACTAAAGAAGAAGTGGTATACCCTACGAACAGAAAGACTCTACAAAGCGCGATGGCGATCTCTGCTTTGCAAACCAGAGCCTTACACCTTTGACCTATCTATATATCTATCGAAGCGCAGCTCAAGAGTAAATATATAATTCCATTTCTTTTTCCGAATGGGTGGTCATTAGAATGCATAAGATCTGTATTTATATTTAGCATAGCTTCATCCAGGTCCGATAGAGAAACATCCTTTTGTCTTTCAGTCTTCCTGCCCTTTCATTCCACCACCCACTTTCCTTTGTGTAACCAGCCGTCATATCGGGTTAGTCACTTTTCGTGACATGATCAAGTAATCAATGCATGACAACACAGTTGCCGCTGAACCCAGGCATACAGTCAGAGTTTGGGTTCCAAGGTACCCAGGAGGACCCCGGGGTAAACTGAAGGAACGAACAGTGGGCTGACAGCACTTGCAGCCCACTCACTCACTTAGCAGGCGTATGGTAGATGGAAAAGCGGGCTAGAAAGATAAATATTACATCTCCCTGATTTCCAGTCTTATGGAAAATGGAGGCAGAAAAGCGATCTGTCTTTTCAGGGAGGGAACTGTCCGTGGTGCTAGCAGCACGGCGTGTGGCGTGGAGGTGGTCAGCCAGTGACAGCTCCACCTGCTATTGATGTAAAAGATCATCAGATCTTTAAGAGTGGATTATAAAACCAATGCTTCCGTGGTGCCCCAGGTTATTAATGGATAATTGTTGCACGATTTAATTCAATCACGTAATCAATTAAACGTTAAGTAATCGATTTGATAAAATAGCATGTCAAAACATTAATCATAGCAATGTTACGACACTTTGCTGTACAGGGGTTTTGAACTCACTTGGGGTTGGAATACTGCTGCAGCTCTTGTAAGTGTTGATTGATATTTGCTGTGAAACAACAGAACAACAACATTAGCCATTGCCCTGTAGCATATCAGAATCTTTATAAGAGGTGATGTTTATATCAAGCCTTGATACTAGTATGTCTTACCTAAACTGTAACCGTTGGAGCTGCCCATGCCTGGTCCGTTCTGCTTTGCACCACCTGATGATGACAACGCACTTGTCCCGGCCCCACCCAATCCTGTCCCACCTGACCCCCTACTACCCACTCCTGTTGCACTTGACCCCGCTCCACCTATTCCTGTGTTGCCAAACTCTGTATTGCTGTTTCCTGTTGCAGATGTTCCGACCCCCAATCCTGTTCCGGCAGTTGACCCCCTGATACCTTGCCCTGTTGACCCTGCCCTGACAAATGCATTCCCAGTTGAGCCAGGTCCACCCATCCCAGTCCGACTGATATCCCAGGGCACAGACTGACCTAGTCCAGACATCCCTGGGCTACCCTTGCCGGTCTGAAACATAAAAAGACAAAGAGAATAATGTTAGGTGAAATACTGTCATAAAATATTGTAAAATATAAGAATGAGTTAAACATTATTTATAATTACAGATAATAATAGCACAAACAAAGCATATAACTTAAGGTTACTTACGTACTATGAGAATATATGTGAGCTATCTCACTATGGCAGTGGTTTTCAATCCTGGTCTTGGGGACCCAAAGGGGTGCACATTTCTGTTTTTGCGTTTGCACTACACACCTGATTTAAATCATCAAAGCTTGGGCTTTCAATGCTAGGGCAGCAGATAGCCTAGCGGTTAAGAACGTTGGGTCAGTAACCGAAAAGTCGCTGGTTTGAATCCATGGGCCGACTAAGTGATAAATCTGTCGATTTGCCAGTGACAGCTCCACCTTGAGAGGGTTGCAAAATCTAGATTCTTCCATATTGTGCATGTCCATGCTCGGGAAGCCCCTAGCCAGGATATTGCTTGTAAGGGGCTTATACCATGATCTCCAAGCCTCTCTGAGGCAGGCTGGGGAGCTATGCAGTGCCTATATTTAGTCCCAGTTAAAGGTTTGGGCACACCTACTCATTCCAGGATTCCATTTTATTTGTACTATTTTCTACATTGTAGAATAATAGTGAAGACATCAAAACTATGAAATAACACATATGGAATCATGTAATAACCAAAAAAGTGTTAAACAAATCAAAATATATTTTTGATTCTTCAAAGTAGCCACCCTTTGCCTTTATTACATTTACATTTTAGCAGATGCTCTTATCCAGTGCGACTTACAGTTAGTTAGTGCATACATGTTCATACTTTTTTCGTACTGGTCGTACTGGTCCCCCGTGGGAAACAAACCCACAACCCTGGCGTTGCAAGCGGCATGCTCTACCATCTGAGCTACACGGGACTACGACAGCTTTGCACACTCTTGACATTCTCTCAACCAGCTTCATGGGGTAGTCAACTGGAATGCATTTCAATTAACAGCTATGTTAATTTGTGGAATTTCTTTCCTTCTTAATGCATTTGAGCCAATCAGTTGGGTTGTGACAAGGTACAGTAGGGGTAATATACAGAAGGTAACACAATTTGGTAAAAGACAAAGTCCATATTATGGTAAGAACAGCTCAAATAAGCAAAGAGAAACGACAGTCCATCATTACTTTAAGACATAAAGGTCAGTCAATCCGGAATATTTCAAGAACTTTGAAAGTTGCAGTCGCAAAAAGAGGATAAGGTCATTAGAGTTAACTCCACCTCAGATTGATGCTCAAATAAATGCTTCACAGAGTTCAAGTTACAGACACATTTGAACATAAACTGTTCAGAGGAGACTGCGTGAATCAGGCCTTCATGGTCGAATTGCTGCTGCTGCAAAAAAACACTACTAAAGGACACCAATAGGGAGAAGACACTTGCTTGGGCCAAGAAACACGAGCAATGGACATTAGACCGGTGGAAATCTGTCCTTTGGTCTGATGAGTCCAAATTTGTCTTTGTGAGACGCAGAGTAGGTGAACGGATGATCTCCCCATGTGTGGTTCCCACCGTGAAGCATGGAGGAAGAGGTGTGATGGTGTGGGGGTGCTTTCCTGGTGACACTGTCTGTGATTTATTTAGAATTCAAGGCACACTTAACCAGCATGCCTACCACAGCATTCTGCAGCGATACGCCATCCCATTTGGTTTGCGCTTTGTGGGACTATCATTTAGTCACCCAACCTCAACCCAATTGAGATGGTTTGGGATGAGTTGGACCGCAGAGTGAAGGAAAAGCAGACATCAAGTGCTCAGCAAATGTGTGAACTCCTTCAAGACTGTTGGAAAAGCATTTCAGGTGAAGCTGTTTGAGAGAATGCCAAGAGTGTGCAAAGCTGTCATCAAGGCAAAGGGTGGCTACTTTGAAGAATCTAAAATATATTTTGATTTGTTTAACACTTTTTTGGTTACTACATGATTCCATATGTGTTATTTAATAGTGTTGATGTCTTCACTATTATTCTACAATGTAGAAAATAGTAAAAATAAAGAAAAGCCCTTGAATGAGTAGGTGTGTCCAAACGTTTGACTGATACTGTACATGTAGCAACTGAAATAGAATATTCCCCACCCGCCACCGTTTATTCTGGCTAGATCTAAAGGCAGGCTACAGGTGAAAAATGAGGCCTACACATTATACCTTGCCATACACTTGTCATGCACTGTTCTGGCATTGGACGGGAGAACCCTTTTTCTCTCTTAAATATATTTATTTAGATATATGCCCATTTTATTCAGAGCTGGACACAGTATTGGACTATGTCATCCAACCACAGTGACAGTATGCACTTGGTTTCTAATGAAGACCATGATCTTAATTCAACTGGCTGGTGTGATTTTTTGTTTAGAGGGCGGGACAACTCTGACGTTGGACAAATTTATACACTTTGGTTTCGATTTGTTTACACTTCAAGCATATCCATACAAAATGCGTCTTCTAATCACAATCAGATCACAATGGATATTTTGTCTACATTGACTGATTACATACATGTGTCTTACAATAAATAAATAAATAAATAAATACTCCACCCACTGTGTCTGCATTGTGACCAGATTTCCTGTTCCCTTCCTTTATGCAGATTATGTCACCGCTATTCTTTCAAATGATTATTTATTTATTTATCGTAAGACACATATTGATGTAATCAGTCAATGGTGCCACCTGTCAATGATTGAAGTGGTTTCTCTGTCCATATCTGTCTACACTTGTAGTATATCTGGACCCAATGTGTGTCTGACTACCTCCGGAGGTGGACAGGATGATCTGATCACAATCATATCACAATGTGTCTTTTGATTGTCTACACCTGTCAAAAAAGAGAACCAGGTATAAACAGGGCTTTATACTGATAGACTACAGTGGCAAGAAAAAGTGAACCCTTTGGAATTACCTGGATGTCTGCATAAATTGGTCATCAAATTTGATTTGATCTTCATCTAAGTCACAACAAAAGATTAAACACAGTGTGCTTAAACTAATAACACACAAATTATTGTATTTTCTATATTGAATACATCATTTAAACATTCACAGTGTAGGTTGGAAAAAGTTTGTGAACCTCTAGGCTAAGCACTTCTCCAAAAGCTAATTGGAGTCAGGAGTCAGCTAACCTGGAGACCAATCAATGAGACGAGATTGGAGATGTTGGTTAGAGCTGCCCTGCCCTATAAAAAAACTCACAAAATTTGAGCTTGCTATTCACAAGAAGCATTGCCTGATGTGGACCATGACTCGAACAAAAGAGATCTCAGAAGCCCTAAGATTAAGAATTGTTGACTTGCATAAAGCTGGAAAGGGTTACAAAAGTATCTCTAAAAGCCTTGATGTTCATCAGTCCATGGTAAGACAAATTGTCTATAAATGGAGAAAGTTCAGCACTGTTGCTCCACTCCCTATGAGTGGCCGCCCTGCAAAGATGACTGCAAGAGCACAGTGCAGAATGCTCAATGAGGTTAAGAAGAGTGTCAGCTAAAGACTTACAGAAATCTCTGAAACATGCTAACATCTCTGTTGACAAGTCTACGATACGTAAAACACTAAACAATAATGGTATTCATGGGAGGACATCACGGAAGAAGCCACTGCTGTCCCAAAAAAAACCCATTGCTGCACGTCTGAAGTCTGTAAAAGAACACCTGGATGTTTCACAGTGCTACTGGAAAAATATTCTGTGGACAGATGAAACTAAAGTTGAGTTGTTTAAAAGGAACACACAACACTATGTGTGGAGAAAAAAAAGCACAGTGCACCAATATCAAAACCTCATCCCAACTGTAAAGTATGGGGGAGGGAGCATCACGGTTTGGGGCTGTTTTGTTGCCTCAGGGCCTGGACAGCTTGCAATAATCAACGGAAAAATGAATTCCCAAATTTAACAATACATTTTGCAGGAGAATGAAAGGCTATCTGTTCACCAATTGAAGCTCAACAGAAGTTGGGTGATGCAACAGGACAACGACCCAAAACACAGAAGTAAATCAACAACAGAATGGCTTCAACAGAAGAAAATAAACTTTCTGGAGTGGCCCAGTCAGAGTCCTGACCTCAACCCGATTGAGATTCTGAGCGGTTCACAACAGACATCCCAAGAATATTGCTGACCTGAAACAGTTTTGTAAAGAGGAATGCTCCAAAATTCCTCCTGACCGTTGTGCAGGTCTGATCCGCAACTACAGAAAACGTTTGGTTGAGGTTATTGCTGCCAAAGGAGGGTCAACCAGTTACAAAATACAAGGGTTCACATACTTTTCCCACCCTGCACTGTGAATGTTCACACGGTGTGTTCAATAAAGACATGTAATCTTATAATTGTCTGTGTGTTATTAGTTTAAGCAGACTGTGTTTGTCTATTGTTGTGACTTGAAGATCAGATCACATTTTATGACCCATTTATGCAGAAATCCAGGTAATTCCAAAGGATTCACATACTTTTTCTTGCCACTGTATATTGACCTATAGTATAGCTAGGGAGCAGAAAAGCGTAGTGCGGAAGGGAAGTACCAAAACACCTTGATATAGGGGATGTGCATGCAAGCAGATGCAGAAATTTGGTTAGGATGGAAAAAATTATATAATAAAACCTGCAAAAGGGAGAATGTAAACCAGAGAAAATATGCACTAGAGATATATTTGTTAAAGAAAAATCTGTTTGCATGTGCCCAGTACTTAAATAGATTATTTTTTTTAAATGCCTGTATTAAATTAAGACAATTTAGTGCAATGTAAAGCACTACATCCTATGAAGCATAGCTTTCATTTTCAGCTAATGTCTTTTCCTAGAGATAATTGTCATAGTTAATCTCATTTACATGATTAGATCTTTTGACCAGTATCTCAACTCCATCATTTTCTGTCTATCGCCACTTATCTCTGACCTGGATGAAAGCCCAGTACTAAACCACACAATAGATCTTCCCTTACCCTGGAGCCACAGTTGGCCAGGGAGGCGTTGAGGCTCCTGATCTTGTCGTTGAGGATTTTGATCTCGCCCTCCTTCACCTTCATTGCTGTCTCCCCCAGCTCCTTGTCCCCCTGCAGCCTCCTGTGTTCCATCAGCAGCTTCTCCATCTCTCGGTCATATTTCTCCTGGTTCTTCTGCAGCTTTTCTTGGTGCTCCAGGGCCATCGCGCTGCGGTTTTGACTGCACCAGCGATAGTCTTCGGCCAGCCGGACTTTCTCCGCCTGCAGCCAGGCGCTGCGGCCCTGGATCTCCGACACCTGGGAGCCCACATTGTCCAGGTAGTGCTGGAACTTGGTCTCCACCTCGTGGGACAGACTGGTGCAGTTGTTGCGGATCTGTTCCAGGTGGTCGCGCTGCTTCTCGCAGGTGAGCAGGAAGGGGCTGACTTTGGGCAGGAGGCTGTCGATCTTCAACAGGAAGGCTTTGGAAACGTTGGAGATGCCGCCCAGGGATTGGACAAAGTCCTCCTTGCATTTCTTCCTGTAGCTCTCCAATTGTGTCTGCAGGGAGGTCTTGTCCCTCCGAAGGGAGATGGCCTCCAGGGTGAGGGTGTCCCGGTCCTTGGCTGTGTTCTCTATCTCAATCCTCATGAACTGCGCCGTCTGACTGAAGTTGGAGTTCACTAGTATTAGCATTTGCTCCAGCCGCTGGATCTGGTTTTCTTGCATATTTTTGTTGATGCCTGTAAAGGTTTTTGAAGAAGAAAAAGAAGAAAGAAAACTTCTGAACAACGATCAGATATTGTCCTGGATTAAATCTGAGGAGCTCTGTCAACAATGCACATTTTAAAGGCAATGTTCCTGCGTTGCGGAGATCATATTCAAAGTAAACACTGCTCAACAGAAAACTCCCTTTAAACCAAGCGCGTTGCAAGGCGGCTTGGATTGAACACAAAGCCTTGTGTTTAAGTGAATTCAGAATGCCGAATAAATCATTTAAATTACAATTTCACTATTTGTATGCTTTGGTACAACAAGCATTTTCCAAAAATGTGGACAAAAGATCATTGTCAAGTTGTAATTTGCACCTTGCTTATTCTTGTCCAAAGAAGTGCCAGAAAGTTAGAAAACCAAACAGGAATAGGAAAGCTCATCTGTGAATTATAAGGATGCGATTCTGTGTGGACATTTGAACATGTGTAACACAAGTGCAGAGCAGAACAATGAAAGCACTGGTTTGTCTTAAAGTCCCATTGTCTTACCATTTGGTGGAAAAATTGGTGCCATGGCTCTGGGGCATTGGCTCATGCTAAGTTGAAACTGACAGCTTTTCTTATCGTTATCACACTGTTTCTGTGGATATTAATAACAGATATGCATCACATTTTGTCAGCTAAATAACATTTTAGTGCAAGTTTCACCTACTGTATGCATGCACATTATTGTTGACACTTGTTTCATAAATCTATTTAATACAACTGACAAACTTAAATCTGAACATTACTAGTGATTGTTAATGTTTACAACTGTAGTAACACTGTTTTAACCTTTTCCAGTATATATTTACTGAAATGAATGTATATTATGTTCGCTGAAATAATGTATATGATATGCATAATAGACCTGAATGTAGTGTGTTTTTTGTTAGGTGTGTTATTTCACGTTCAATTACACTAAAATCTAAATCATTTAGCTCGTTTTATTTAAACTGGCATTTTCATATTAAATAAACCAATCACTGTGACCCAACTGTATGTACTGTACTGATGTCATAGTGTATAAAAAATTAACAATTCTCTAAAGTATTTCAAAATATCAAAAACATCCACCGCAACCCTCTAGCATTGAACTCTGAACCAGTCTCGGCTCTTACCACTTGGTCTCTGAGGTAGGTGATGAGTATGCCAGACCTGTTTGTCATTTGAAGCATATTCATCACATCCCTTTTGATGCGCATATTGTCAGTCTGAGTGGCATTCAGGAGAAGTGTCAGGTTATTTCTCTGCTGCTGGAGGTTCATGTTGTCAATGGAGAGGTGGCTGAAGCTCTTCTCCAGGTCCTGTACTCGACTCTCGGCTGCCGCGTCCGGGGACCTCCCATAGACCAGGAAGAGAACGAGACTGACGATGATGAGAGACTGGATCAAAGAGGAGAAGAAAAAGACAACCCTCATGTAGTAGCCGCAGCTCTTCCCTCTGGGCTTCTGGATTTTCTTCCTGGCCTCCAAGCCAAACTTGGCTTGGGAGTAGCTGCTGTTGTACATGGGTGCTCAGCCTCTGAGGCACAGTACAGTACAGTACAGTACAGAACACCCTTACTGAGAAACCGCCAAGCCCGGACAGAACTAAGACAGTTCAAATGGGTTCCACTTCTTGAGGACCAAATTAAATACCAACTACTTGGAAAAGATGTGATATATCTTAGGCAAGCAACCAAACTCAGTCCCTGGTAGTGGTGTGGTTTGGCGATAGTATCCCCCTTCTGACTTAAGGTAGCACACAGTGGCAGCCCAAGCAGTAAAGTTCTAGCCGTTTCCTCTCCTGAGCGTTGTGTGAGAGTGAGAAGACAGGATTGTGTAAACATCATCAGGAGTTTTATAAACGCCTCGCCACACTTCCCATTCTGGGATGTCCTTCCTGACCCCCCCCCCCCAACCCCTGGACATCATGTCAGGGGTTAGCATAACATTATGCACGTACGCGCACACACACACACACACACACATACACACACACACACACACACACACATAGAGGAGGTAGTTCAGATCAGGCTCACACATTGTTTTTTACCCCTGTCCCCCTGCAGTGTCAGCCGGCCCTTTGTTTGACAACATGTCAGCACGTGACAAGACACAGTGGTCCTGAAATGACATGCTCCGAAGAGGGGAAGGGATAATAATAATAATTAGGAAAAGTCTTCGTGTATAACAGTCCTAAGTACTATTTAACAAGGTGTATCTACACTGTACCAGTATATGTACCTAACATGTATTACATAGGTATTAGGGACACTTAAATGTGTTTGTAGGATATTATATAAAATGGTCATTAATTTTCCTTGAGCTCTAAACCCTTACCTCCTCTCTGATTAGTTGTAAGGTTTAGAAAGGTCATTGTTGACAAGTATGTAGCATAGGTAGGTACATACATGTTCACACTCTTGACAGGTACAGTGGGGAGAACAAGTATTTGATACACTGACGATTTTGCAGGTTTTCCCACTTACAAAGCATGTAGAAGTCTGTAATTTTTATCATAGCTACTCTTCAACTGTGAGTGACGGAATCTAAAACAAAAATCCAGAAAATCACATTGTATGATTTTTAAGTAATTAATTTGCATTTTATTGCATGACATAAGTATTTGATACATCAGAAAAGCAGAACTTAATATTTGGTACAGAAACCTTTGTTTGCAATTACAGAGATCATATGTTTCCTGTAGTTCTTGACCAGGTTTGCACACACTGCAGCAGGGATTTTGGCCCACTCCTCCATACAGATCCTTCAGGTTTCGGGGCTGTCGCTGGGCAATACGGACTTTCAGCTCCCTCCAAGATTTTCTATTGGGTTCAGGTCTGGAGACTGGCTAGGCCACTCCAGGACCTTGAGATGCTTCTTACTGAGCCACTCTTTAGTTGCCCTGGCTGTGTGTTTCGAGTCGTTGTCATGCTGGAAGACCCAGCCACGACCCATCTTCAATGCTCTTACTGAGGGAAGGAGGTTGTTGGCCAAGATCTCGCGATACATGGCCCCATCCATCCTCCCCTCAATACGGTGCAGTCGTCCTGTCCACTTTGCAGAAAAGCATCCCCAAAGAATGATGTTTCCACCTCCATGCTTCACGGTTGGGATGGTGTTCTTGGGGTTGTACTCATCCTTCTTCTTCCTCCAAACACGGCGAGTGGAGTTTAGACCAAAAAGCTCTATTTTTGTCTCATCAGACCACATGACCTTCTCCCATTCCTCCTCTGGATCATCCAGATGGTCAATGGCAAACTTCAGACGGGCCTGGACATGCGCTGGCTTGAGCAGGGGGACCTTGAGTGCGCTGCAGGATTTTAATCCATGACGGCGTAGTGTGTTACTAATGGTTTTCTTTGAGACTATGGTCCCAGCTCTCTTCAGGTCATTGACCAGGTCCTGCCGTGTAGTTCTGGGCTGATCCCTCACCTTCCTCATGATCATTGATGCCCCACGAGGTGAGATCCTGCATGGTGCCCCAGACCGAGGGAGATTGACCATCATCTTGAACTTCTTCAATTTTCTAATAATTGCGCCAACAGTTGTTGCCTTCTCACCAAGCTGCTTGCCTATTGTCCTGTAGCCCATCCCAGCCTTGTGCAGGTCTACAATTTTATCCCTGATGTCCTTACACAGCTCTCTGGTCTTGGCCATTGTGGAGAGGTTGGAGTCTGTTTGATTGAGTGTGTGGACGAGTGTCTTTTATACAGGTAACGAGTTCAAACAGGTGCAGTTAATACAGGTAATGAGTGGAGAACAGGAGGGATTCTTAAAGAAAAACTAACAGGTCTGTGAGAGCCGGAATTCTTACTGGTTGGTAGGTGATCAAATACTTATGTCATGCAATAAAATGCAAATTAATTATTTAAAAATCATACAATGTGATTTTCTGGATTTTTGTTTTAGATTCCGTCTCTCACAGTTAAAGTGTACCTATGATAAAAATTACAGACTTCTACATGCTTTGTAAGTGGGAAAACCTGCAAAATCGGCAGTGTATCAAATACTTGTTCTCCCCACTGTATATGCTCCATTAACAATTGTTCTGACCTTTGTTCTGACCTTTGTTCTGACCATTGTTTTGAAGACATTATTTGTTCTGAAGATTTGATATGTATAAATGATCTTCCTCCATCACTGCCTTTTACGGGATCATGAACTTTGTTAATGGTGCATGGCTCCACTAGTTAAGTGACAGGACAATAGTAGGCCTACATGTTGTTCCACAGAAATTCTCATTAAGAATCAGAGCCAGCGACCCTTTGATGCTGTGCGTCTCAACCCAACTTACTGACGTGGGCAGCCATTGTTGCCTTGCCAACCCCCGTCTTTAGAGGAAGCAGTAATTCACCAAGGTATTAGAATTGGCCATTTCCTAATTTTTACCATCAGGACAGATCACAGATAAAGCTTGGGAACAAAAGCAGGATATCAGGGACAAACACAGAGGTACACACAAAATGTTGAATATTGAGAATGAATTGGGTTGTTTATTTGGAGCATAAACAACCGGTGTTCTGGTCAATGCTGTCAGAATAGAATTTGGATTCGGACCACGTGCATAATAAAATGTGCATCCCCTTGGGTACCTGTCTCCTAGAATTCTATTCTGGCAACTCAATTCCTTCACTCTAATGTTGTAGACGGCCCTTTAAGACTATGACAGAACATGGTACTGGTATAGTTTTCAGCCTATAGTTTCCAACTAGGAATACAGAGAAAGAACTGCCAAATGTGTCATAATAGCCCAGAAGTAAAGCCAAATTTGAAATGGAATACATTAAATACATGGAGCAGGGTGAAGAATCGCATTAAAACATGATTTAAACGTATTTTCGGGAAGGGGTGTGGTCACCATTCAATTAATACATAAAATATATATAGTGCCTTCAGAAAGTATTCACACCCAATGTTTCCTCTAAGCTGTACGTGCGGTGGCACAGCTCCCCAGGGACTGCCTCTGAGAAGAAAATCAGCCTGTACAGAGAAGCACGAGATTGAAGTTCACTCAACTTTCTAGAGTTTTCCCCGTTAGTTAACACTATTAACTTTTCCCTTTACTCTGGAAATTTGATCGAATCAATGTAATATTAGCCACTTCTAATGCATCATACCGTAATAAAACAAACTATGCAAGACTTAGTATGCAAGAGATTTTGTTGTAGGCAGAGCACATCCAAGTAGGATTCTATTCAGGGGCGCAACTTTCACTGGGCACGGGGGGATATGACCCCCCACATTCAAAAATTGCATTTTTGTCCTGCCTAGTTTAATCATTGCACTGTGATACAAAGAAAAGCGGCATTGTAGTGCTTTAGAACCATGCGGTTGCAGAGAATTAACTAGCTAGTTCTTGTCAGTGCTAGAGACACTTCAGACACCCTGGTTCGAATCCAGGCTGTATCACAACTGGCCGTGATTGGGAGTCCCATAGGGCGGCGCACAATTGGCCCAGCATTGCGCCGTGATTGGCTCAGTGTTCTGTCACTCATGGGGACACTACGTCACAGGCCAAGTCTAAGTCCTTAGTAAGGGTAGACATAAAACATTTAAGCTCTTTGGGTCCTGCCATACAGTTACATTATAAGTGCCATTCCAAGAAGGCTAAAGGTCATTGGCCACAGATAAAATTACGTCAAATCATGTTATATGTACAGTAGAGCTGCCTTACTCAAGAAAAGCTGCCTTACTCAAGAAAACATTAAAGAGATAATGTTTGTATGCGGCTTTATTAACTCAATTATACAATTATAATTTTTTTTACATAGTTTGCAAACTGATATGTGACACGAAATAATGTTATAATAACAAAAATATATTTATAATCTGCAATGTTTGTTTGGTTATGGTCATTTCTGTTAGATTCAAAGTATTATTATTATAGTCATTTACCGTTCGTTCTCTTTGTCGGAGTGGACGTGTGTTTTGCAGAACTCACAACATACACTACACAAGTTTTTGTTTATTTCATGACATTTACAAAGTTTTGACAATTTATTAATAATCTTTTGTTTGAAACACTCCAGTCAATGTTGAGCAAGGACGCACACCTGAGTACACAAATAGAAGTAGCACTAGTCTACCTGGTCTGTGCGCAACTCTATGCCTATAAACTGTATGACCATTTGTATGCCCATTTGGGGATGTCTGATAGTATTTCTGATTTTCTTCACAAACTGCAAATAAACAAAGGCTGTTTTTAGAATCAATTCAGAATTACAATATTTCCTTTTGATAACCATTCTGCATTAAAGGGAAAAATGTAATGCTCTGATCCAGTGATAAGTATTTTCTACCTGCAGGCTGTAGGTTATTATTACATAGTTGGAAATATCAATAAAAGCTACTTTTAGATTTTTATAATTTTCATTTAGATTTAGATAAAACGATTGTCAGTGGTTAATCTACATTCTGAGATACAAAGACTATTATAAATGAAATAAAACTGTTCCACAAAGATGTGCATATGAAAAACATTACTGGCATGCTGATTGGTATAAAGGGTAAGATAAATTGGCACTCCAAATAAAAAAGGTTTCTAACAGCTGGTGTAGCATATTACCAGCAACTTCAGGAGCATAACGGCATAATCTGCCAAGGCTAGCAGCAGTGGGAGAAGGAGGGTAGGGAACAGGTTTTTTCTTCTGGTTAGGCTATCTTGATCTCTGGCTCCCTCTTGAGTTATTTGTGTGTCTTCATTATTTGATAAAACAGCGTGCTTAAAGCATCAGACAAGTTCAGTACATAAAGTTGATTTTATTAAAACACATAGGGTGTGTCTATACTGTATACAGAAAAATGTATGTTTTCAAATTTCGAAAGACTACTCTTTTTTTGTCGGGGTAAGCCCTAGAAGAAATGCAGGCATCTATTCTGGCATCTAAAGCTGAGGGAGGACCCCCTGCCAAGTTATGTCCCCCCCCCCACTTGCGCCTCATTGTATTGCATTGACAGGCATGACTCAGGCCCCTTCTCTACACAGACCGGTGTGCCACAACCACTCACAGCTGCAGTAGGTCTATTTTCAAATAGACCATATATCGATTTGTGCCTTTCACTTTTTACTGGACTTTTTTACACTATGAGCGGTCGTGCTTGTTTTGAAATCAAAGCGAGAGATGCATGTAGCCTCGTGTGCACATTTGTTCAAATTCTTTGCTAGTTAGTGAGTTATTAGCCCAGTTACAGCTAATTTGAAGTCAGCAATGTGAGAGTGATTGCTTCGTACAAGAGCACAAAACATTTACATTTCTTTCTTATCTTTGAAAAACGAGTCCGGCACAGAGCTTTTTTTTATGTCTTAAAGGGGGCAGGATTGTATTTTGAGACAGGTTTGAATAAGCTAAGTAGCCAATAGGCAGAGTGTAGCATAATTTGTCTGATTCTCTGTAATATTGGTATGGGAATAATAATGAATTGGTTTCTTACATCAAACAACACAACAAAATGTTCAGTCACTTCCTTGTCTGAAGGACAAGTGGATAAACAGGTTAATGTCATGTTTTTTTCAAAGGCTCACGGGATGTAGGCGTACATTGAACACCACACATTGGATGCTACTGTAGGCTAAATGATAGAATGGCTATTTCCATGTTAAAATGTTATGTGATGCATTTTCTCCATTGTTTTTTTAAATAGTAGACCACTGTGGTAGGCCTACATTATGATCAAATAGCCACAGTAGCCTGATTTGCCACTGTTAAAACAGTAAATTAAAGCAGGTACAGCCTCAGTGTTCAAAGTAAACGTGTGCCAGTAGTTTCATAAGGTTCAAGTTTGGCTTACATTGAATACCCCTTTGAGCATGGTGAAGTTTTGGATGGTTTTCCAATACACCCAGGCACTACAACATTACAGGCGTCCTTCCTAACTCAGTTGCTGGAGAGGAAGGAAACCGGTCAGGGATTTCACCATGAAGCCAATGGTGACTTTAAAACAGTTCGAGTTGAATGGCTGTGAGAGGAGGAAACTATGGATGGATCTTCCATATTCCAAAACATGCATCCTGTTTCAACAAGGGACTAAAATAATACTGCAAAAAATGTGGCAAAGCAATTCCTGAATACAAATCCAATACAACACATTAATGAGTACCACTTTCCATATTGTCAAGCATAGCGGTGGCTGCATCATATTATGGGTATGCTTGTAATCGTTAAGGACTGGGACATTTTTTAGGTAAAAAAAGAACTGAATGGAACTAAGCACAGGCAAAATCCTAGAGGAAAACCTATTTCAGTCTGCTTTCCACTAGAAACTGGGAGATGAATTCACCTTCCAGCAGGACAATAACTTAAAACACAAGGCCAAATAAACATTGGAGTTTCTTACCAAGATGACGTTGAATGTTTCTGAGTGGCCTAGTTACAGTTTTGACATAGTAGAATGACCAGAAGCATTGGTAGAATGTTATTAATATCTTTCATAATTCCATAATGAATAAACATTATTAAAAAATATGATGTATATAAAGTGTAATATTGGGATGCAAACACATGTAATAGATTTCAACTCTATATCTGACATGGTACAGGTGTCTTATTTTTATTTAAAGCCCATAGCCCTGTGTGTGAGGTGTATATTTTTGTTTCAAAGAAACACTGTGTGACATTGATTTAGCCCACTGCAGTGAAAAGATAAATTGGCTTGAAAATCTATGGCAAGACTTGAGAATGGTTGTCTAGCAATGATCAACAACCAACTTGAAAGAGCTTGAAGAATTTAAAAAAGAATAATGTGAAAATATTGTACAATCCAGGTGTGCAAAGCTCTTAGAGATTTATCCAGATACTCACAGCTGAAATGAGTGCCAAAGGTGATTCTAACATGTTTTGACTAAGCGGTGTGAAGAATACTTAAATAAATGAGATATTTAATTTGCAATAAATACGTTTTCACTTCGTCATTATGGGGTATTGTGTGTAGATGGGTCTAATTAATACATTTTAAGGCTGTAACAAAACAAAATGTGGAATAAGTCAAGGGGTATGAATACTTTCTGATGGTAGTGGGGAGCTAAATTTATGGTGAAATGATTGTCTTTCCACTTCCGTATTATGGCCCAACAGTGCTCACTGGAACATTCAGAAGCTTAGAAATGCGCCTATAACCAATGCCATCATTATGTTTTGCAACAATTAGGTTGCGAATGTCTTGAGACAGCTCTTTGCTTTTACCCATCATGAGATGTGTCTTGTGTGACACCTTGGCAATGAGACCTTTTTGTAGGCCATCAGTTGGGACTGAACCAGCTGATATTAATTTGCACTGACAGGGGGCTGGATTGCTTTTTAATTACTGATAGTTTTCAGCTGTTGTCTTGGCTTTCCATGCCTTTTTGAACCTCCCTTTCTTCATGTGTTCAATACTTTTTCCCTGTGTCATTTCACATTATTACACTTATTTGTTTTGGTTTCTTTGTATGTATGGATTACTTGGGTTGTTACCAACATCTGGTGAAACTTTCATGTCAATAGCACCTTTGGAAATATATTTACTGAGAAACATGGTGACGTGTTCAATACTTATTTCACCCGCTGTATATAAGTAGGATCCCTAATTAGAGACAATGCATAGTAGCTGCCTCTAATTAGGGATCCCACACACAACACCACACAGAGATAGAACATATAGATCTGCCAGACTCTGACCATAGAATATTATAGAGAAGCAATAGGCTTCTCTATGGCCAGAGCCTGACACTTATACAGTGGCCTGAAACTTTTTCTAACCAGGATTCCTGGATTTTGAAACCCTAACTGTAAATCACATTATGCTGGCTTGCAAAATGATGCAAAATGATGTGTAATTCCTATTGGAATCTAGCCAGTTTTTATTCACCAACCTGCATTCATAATGACTGCCAGGGTTAAGAACAGTGGGAGGAAACTACCTAAGTCATTTAAACTGGAACAACCACTTCAGTAACGGGTGCAATAATTCAAGGATTGGATTACTTTAGAAAATAAATTTTAAAAAGTTAATTTGGTATCATATCTTTAAATTGTTGGTGTGACTTCTCATCTAGTTTTGAGTCAGTACCACATACACATTTTAAGTAATTGTTACACACCTCAGATTGAGATGTGGTCAGCAGATAATAAACTGGAATTAACAGGATAAAATGATGAGACGGAGAGACGTTAGTGGTGTTCAGTAGTGGGCATTATCCAAGATTTATTAAAATAATATCTTTTCATCAGATTTTTTTTGTTGTCAAAATCAATTATGCATTACAACCCTATTTTAGTATTACATCTTCCCATTCCATAAAAGGTCTCAGGTAAAAAAACAAAACACATTCATATTATATTATAACTTATTGTACTATCAGTGCCAATCTCGAAAATGTTGTGAATTACTGTAGGCCTGTGCTAAACAATACTATAACCATTACACTTTAAACCACCAACATGTAAACTAACATCGACCGAAACCAACTAGCCTAGAGCTAGCTAATGTCCGGCCAAGCTAAATTCAGTTAGCATCAAGCTAGCGAACTGTTAAACATCATATGTAAAACCATTAGCAACCTAAACAACCTCCATTACTTACAATGGGGAAAAAGTTTTTCACTCTATTAAAACTCCCTCCAATTGCCTTCAAACGTCACCAAACTCATGGACTATGTAATTAACCATGTTACCTCAATATTTTGAGAGTCATATTGCATTTTTGCACTTTAAATACCTGAATTAACAGGAGAAAATATGAGACGGAGAAACGTTAGTTGTGTTCAGTAGTAGGCATTCTTATGGGATGGCCCCATAAAATAACAAAATAACAAAAATAAAACATAAAAAATATGACCATACATATTTGTGTGTGTCACATAATAATGACTTTTCATTGACTTTGAGTTCAACTTACTAGAACTATTTGAGTTAAAAATGCCTTGTTTACAGTGTAGGTGTGGGGTGCCATGGGAGGGTAGGAAAGGTATTTGTCTGACTGTTTCTATTGTTTGTTTCCTGCTGTGTTTTCTATAGGCTTATGTTTTGTTTAGGCCTATGTGAAGTGTGAGAAGAGCTAAGATTTCCCATTGTAGGACAAATGTGAATGTGAATCGGAATTGTTTTCCCTTTTCCATTATATGACCGTAATTATTAAAATGCATGAATATAGTTTCATTGGATCATTGGAAGTTTAATGCTGGTATTATTTTCTCCTTCATGGCATAAGGAGTGATAGTTCATAAACTGAAGAGAACTTACAGTGGGGAGAACAAGTATTTGATACACTGCCGATTTTGCAGGTTTTCCTACTTACAAAGCATGTAGAGGTCTGTAATTTTTATCATAGGTACTCTTCAACTGTGAGAGACGGAATCTAAAACAAAAATCCAGAAAATCACATTGTATGATTTTTTTATAATTAATTTGCATTTTATTGCAAGACATAAGTATTTGATCACCTACCAACCAGTAAGAATTCCGGCTCTCACAGACCTGTTAGTTTTTCTTTAAGAAGCCCTCCTGTTCTCCACTCATTACCTGTATTAACTGCACCTGTTTGAACTAGTTACCTGTATAAAAGACACCTGTCCACACACTCAATCAAACAGACTCCAACTTCTCCACAATGGCCAAGACCAGAGAGCTGTGTAAGGACATCAGGGATAAAATTATAGACCTTCACAAGGCTGGGATGGGCTACAGGACAATAGGCAAGCAGCTTGGTGAGAAGGCAACAACTGTTGGTGCAATTATTAGAAAATGGAAGAAGTTCAAGATGACGGTCAATCTCCCTCGGTCTGGGGCACCATGCAAGATCTCACCTCGTGGGGTCTCAATGATCATGAGGAAGGTGAGGGATCAGCCCAGAACTACACGGCAGGACCTGGTCAATGACCTGAAGAGAGCTGGGACCACAGTCTCAAAGAAAACCATTAGTAACACACTACGCCGTCATGGATTAAAATCCTGTAGCGCACGCAAGGTCCCCCTGCTCAAGCCAGCGCATGTCCAGGCCCGTCTGAAGTTTGCCAATGACCATCTGGATGATCCAGAGGAGGAATGGGAGAAGGTCATGTGGTCTGATGAGACAAAAATAGAGCTTTTTGGTCTAAACTCCACTCGCCGTGTTTGGAGGAAGAAGAAGGATGAGTACAACCCCAAGAACACCATCCCAACCGTGAAGCATGGAGGTGGAAACATCATTCTTTGGGGATGCTTTTCTGCCAAGGGGACAGGACGACTGCACCGTATTGAGGGGAGGATGGATGGGTCCATGTATTTGCGAGATCTTGGCCAACAACCAGCATGACAACGACCCGAAACACACAGCCAGGGCAACTAAGGAGTGGCTCCGTAAGAAGCATCTCAAGGTCCTGGAGTGGCCTAGCCAGTCTCCAGACCTGAACCCAATAGAAAATCTTTGGAGGGAGCTGAAAGTCTGTATTGCCCAGCGCCAGCCCCGAAACCTGAAGGATCTGTATGGAGGAGTGGGCCAAAATCCCTGCTGCAGTGTGTGCAAACCTGGTCAAGAACTACAGGAAACGTATGATCTCTGTAATTGCAAACAAAGGTTTCTGTACCAAATATTAAGTTCTGCTTTTCTGATGTATCAAATACTTATGTCATGCAATAAAATGCAAATTAATTATTAAAAAATCATACAATGTGATTTTCTGGATTTTTGTTTTAGATTCCGTCACTCACAGTTGAAGAGTACCTATGATAAAAATTACAGACTTCTACATGCTTTGTAAGTGGGAAAACCTGCAAACTCGGCAGTGTATCAAATACTTGTTCTCCCCACTGTATATGAAAAGACTGATTGGGTTCTTTCTCTCGTTGATACGTTTCACACCTTCCCAATCCAGACCCAAACACACATTTGAGTAGCACAGACATGGGAACTTCATTAATGTAATGTGGGATGTGATGGGTATATATTCTATTCGCCACAGAAAATTGTAAAGTAATAACATCACGAAACAAGAATCTCAACCTACCGCTCTCAAATTGTTTGGCATAAATATATAGAAACAAGCACCAACAGCTTGATAGAAAGTGTAAAACACAGATGCGAAATCTAAATTACAAAAACAAGAGAGTGGAATATAATTGGATAAATTAGATAAAAGATTAGTTGAGATGCAGCCACCACTTGCGCGTGGATCTCTACTTCTAAAATCAATATGGACCGCGCCCGGTGCAAATCTATTAATAAGAGGACTTTGTTGGAGTGTTAAGAAATAAGAGCTAGGCTTACATGTTTGACAGACACAATTATGTTTTCCATATATTTTTTGTCCGTGTAGCCATTTCCTCCAATACTGTCATCATGCACTTCTTAAATAGGCTTATCTCCTTTATGCGTCGGACTTGGGACTAATGTTTGGGGTGGAAAATCTACTTCTGAAAGTACCGTGCGTATACAGTAGCTGACATTGAATTCTTTGCAAACAGTGACAGTTTCGTTGCAAACCCAACACACTGGTTTAGCATTATAGAAATATGATAAGATAATAATGTTAATAATAAAGTAGCCTAGGTAGGCCTATTAATAGAGACATTGGTGAGTTTACCACTGTAATCAGATCAAAATGATTACATCATTGAATTATCCCACTAACCACATGTGAAATGTGTAGTGTAGGGCTATGAGTTGGGCAGCTAAGGCTATTTGCTAATAGGCTAATTTATGTTCTGGCTCACCAACTAGCTACAAGTGCAGGAACAAATTGACTGGAGGCCAAACCTAGTTGCCAACCCCCGTTGTATATTTAAGCAATAAGGCCTGAGGAGGTATGGTATTAGCCGTGGTATATTGGTCATATATCACAAACCCCCAAGGTGCCTTATTGCTATTATAAACTGGTCACCAACTTAATTAGAGCAGTAAAAATAAATGTTTTGTCATTTTGTCATACATGTGTTATGCGGTCTATTATAAACTGGGTGGTGCGAGCCCTGAATTCTGATTGGCTGAAAGACGTGGTAAATCAGACGGTATACCATGGGTATGACAAAACATTTATTTGTACTTCTTTAATTACATAGGGAACCAGTTTATAATAGGAATGAGGCACCTCGGGTGTTTGTGGTATATGGCCAATATACCAGAGCTAAGAACAGCCATAAACCACACCCCCTGGGGCCTTATTTCTTAAATATACCACAGCTGTCAGCCAATCAGCATTCAGGGCTCGAACAAGGGCAGGATCATAATCATGGATTGTTCTCTTTTTTTTCAGTCGTGGCCAAAAGTTTTGAGAATGACCAGAAGTTAATTGACAGCATGCCAGGGTGGATTGCAGAGGTCTTGAAAAAGAAGGGGCAACACTGCAAATGTTGACTCTTTGCAAAAACTGAATGTCATTATCAATGAAAGCCTTTGACACTTATGGAATACTTGTAATTATACTTCAGTGTACCATAGTAACTACTGACATAAAGATCTAAGAACACTGAAGCAGCAAACTTTGTGGAGACCAATACTTGTGTCATTCTCAAAACATTTGACCACGACTGTACATACACGAATGAACAAACACACACACACACACAAGAATCCACACCCAAGTGACACACAGTGGAACTTAAATAGAATTCCCAATTAGAGACAACACAAGACAGCTGCCTCTAATTGGGGATAAACCAAAAACCCAACACCCACCCTGTGAATGTCAGGACCTGACTGTGGCCATCCCACTCCCCTAGAGGGAGTCAGAGACCTGGCCCTTACAGTATCCCCCCCGCCCCCCCTAAGGCGCGGACCCCCGACCGCGACATTCCCCCTCAAACCAAAAAAAACACACAGTCCTAAACACAACACCAAAAAAAGAAGAGGGGGAAAAGGGCGGAGTACTGGAGAGGTTGTCCCCCTCCCTGCCTCCGCGTTACCCACCCGATCCTTACCGGACCCCGGCTCAATGGATACCCCCCAGTACTCCAGAGTCGGAGGCTCCCACACCAGGGTCCGGACAGGTCTTCTTCAGATAGTGTTTCAGTTCGTCCTCCCAATGGCACGCTCAAAGTGGATGGCCCTTGATAATGTCCAAATTTTAATATCTGGGGAATAATCAGATTTTCCCAAGCAGACAAATCTCTCACCTGAGCCGCCACTGTCCTTTACTAGCAGCATGAGAGAACTTTGGACGGGATCTCTCTTCATGTTCTCTCCAAATTGCCTTATACTCCCCTATCATCTTGGGTCAGGGAGTTAGAGGGCTAATCCTTAGGGAGAAATCCAGACCATCCAGCAAACAAAACAAAAGCAAGACAAAAACAAAAGAACAACAACAATACAATTCTTCCCTTTTGACAAAATTTACATCGTGATTCATGCGTCAAAAAAACAACAACACTGCCGGTTAAATCAAAATAACAAATAAAATTACAATTACAACCCTTGATAACTCTATAAGGAAATAATTATATCCCATAAGGTAATAGTCAAATAGACTAGAGACAGGTTTCCCTTATTCAGGGGCAGCGCTTTCTATCTCTCCTTCTCGTTGTCTGAATCACACATAGGAATATTGATACATTTTAAACTTCTACCTAATTATTAGTGTTTAAATATTTTATTTAAATCTCACCCAATGTCTCTATTCTTTCTAGTGAGGGTGATCAGGCCTCACCAGAAAGTCAGAACAGAGATCAGAGGTTGTTCAACCCCATTAAGTGAGTGTTTCTTTCCCTTTTCCCTGTACCTCATACTCATTACTTAAAGATATTTTAAACATTTCAAACATTTTGTGTACCAGGTTTAAATTGGGTTTTTCAGTACATTTCTTATCAAGAGAATGTACATGTGTGCAACCAAAACTCACAGAAAATGTCATCCTTTCCTCAGGAAGCCTTTCAAAGGGAGAGATACAGAATCATTGGTAAACATATTTTTAAAAAACTTGTACTTAGTTTGCACATCTTAATCAGTTCTAAACATTCTTAATCTTAATTGAGTTTACTGCATCTTGGGCAGGAAGTCTTGATAAAACCATGCATATACAGAATCATACTTCAGACACATCAGATGATACAATGTCCCATCATGCGGAATAGGCACCTTCTAAAGTAAACAATCCCAGAGCCCCTCTCTTGTAATCTTATCTTTTTGACCTGTTGCATTGACATATGTCCCTGTGACATCAACTAGTCAAAACATGAAACCTGTTGTTTAACAAATCTGCTAGGACCTTCAAAAAGTTGGTGCTGGCTTATCAGCTCAATCCTCGGTAGTAAAAACATTTACTTGGATCTACTTCGATATTTGACACACTTCCACGTAATGGAAACAGATTATTGTTTTAGATGACATTGCCTTCTTACTTAAATCACTGATGCTAGCCAAACTATAGAATTGAGTAATAATAATTGAAAATGGTAAAAAACGTCTCTTATTTAATTATTCATACCTCTGTCCCAACTTTTCCAATGTGTCCCTTACAGCCTGTTTGAGTTCAGTGAGTACTGGTGGCTATCTATTTGTCAACAGAAAGAGTATCTCTAACCCAAACACCAGATGGCGACCTCTTAATATTAGTCCCAATGCTCAATACCTTTGTTCATCATGTGACCTTGTATTGAAACATTTACTTCTTAAAATTACTAAGATATTGCATTATTAGAGTGCTGTCTGAAAGCCACTAAAATTACTTTTGTTACTTTCACTAGTCTCCATATCTGTTTCTTGCAACTAGGACTCTCAAGAACCTCCCAATCACTACTGCTAGTGTTCTATTCGTACACTAGTGTTCTATTTAACAGCATATTATATCCTTTCATCTCTTCACATACACAGATTCCCTATATATAACGTCACATCAACTTAGGTATTTACATTCACACCACCAGCATCGATCACAGCGCAGCTAGCCCAAGAGGTACACATATCATGTTCTCGAAGAAATCTCAATGAACTCTAGCCTTGATTGTTACAGCCCTTACCCATCTCAGCTGTTACCCTCTCAAATTGTTCAATGGCTTCTCCTGTCAGTGCTCACTACCTGTAGATCGACGGGCAGTGGTGGACAGAACCCCTAGATAACATTATAAATCTGAAACTCAGCTCACACAGAACTGGTTGGGGTATTCATTCAGACACGCATCTCTTTCACACCGGAGCTAGTCCACTGACAGCTCTCATTCACTCAGTACTTAATAGCAATAATAGCTCTAATTATCTACATTTCTATCAGCTAAATATCCATATTTCAATCTCTTAACACTTATTATCCAAATGTGAATCATCCTTTCCACACTCATATAACTCTCACATCTACATTCACTTAGTACTATTCCCAATACACACTCATTAATCTCCCTTATTACCTCTCTGTGCATCTTCAATCATTCTCTTGTCCTTACTTCCTATGCACCATATATATTTTCATTGGTTCTTTTGCCACTACTTCCTATACATTGTGCTTTTTGTAGTGGCTGCAGACCACAAAACACTTCTTCAATAAATGCCTACAGACAGCTGTCAGCGGGTCTTTCCATGGTACCGTTACTCACCCTCGCTCTAGTCTTCTCACCATAAGACTATGGATACCTTTTTATTGTTCAGTTTTATTTGCTTTATTATTATTATTGTATACAAATTCATTTAAATTTACTTACTGAAATTCAGTTGCCATGTCCCTTAATTGTTCGCAAATTATGTTTCTCCTCCTGGGCAGCTCACAGTAAGGGTCTGGTCTGGGCGGGTCCTCGTCTTTTGGTCAGATGGGAATTTCCCTTACGCTTCATAAAATGTCCTACCGGTTGTCCTTGCAGACCCCCACTGGAAAGCTCCGCAGGCAGAATTAATCATGCAGTTCAGGGACACCTGAAGTCAATCTTTATATTTTTTTATTAACAGCAAGCCGGAGAGGTCAATGTCAAACTTAGATGCACAAAGTACCAGTCTGAAGTGAGATCTGAGATATCCCTTTCCATTCTCAAAACAAGGTTCTGGGCATACTGCCAAAATACAGATACTGCTAGTGAGGATTCCTCCCAGGCACATTCAATCAGTCACTTGCATGAACACAGACAGTGGTTATTAGAACAGCACAAACATAGAACACAGAAATTGGTAATTAGTACAAACATAACATTTTCCATCACACAGGTGTGCCAAGCTTGTAGCGTCATACCCAAGAAGACTCAAGGCTGTAAATGCCTTTAAATTGTTTAACTTGGGTCAAAAGTTTGGGTAGACTTCCACAAGCTTTCCACAATAAGTTGGGTGAATTTTGTCCCATTCCTCCTGACAGAACTGGTGTAACTGAATCAGGTTTGTAGGCCTCCTTGCTCACACACGCTTTTTCAGTTCTGCCCACACATTTTCTATAGGATTGAGGTCAGGGCTTTGTGATGGCCACTCTGTTGTCCTTAAGACATTTTGCCACAACTTTGGAAGTATGCTTGGGGTCATTGTCCATTTGGAAGACCCATTTGCGACCAAGCTTTAACCTTGAGATGTTGCTTCAATATATCCACATAACATAATAGGATAGTGGGAGAGACCAATCTGTGCCAGCTGTGTGGAAGAAACGGTTGCAGATGTTCAAGTTACAGGAAGTGTTTCAGTGTGCATCCCACGTGGCACCCTGTTCCTATATAGATAATTTTGTACCTGTTTCCTCCAGCATCTTCACAAGGTCCTTTGCTGTTGTTCTGGGATTGATTTGCACTTTTCGCACCAAAGTACGTTCATCTCTCCTTCCTGAGCGGTATGACGGCCGCGGGGTCCCATGGTGTTTATACTTGCGTACTATTGTTTGTGCAGATGAACGTGGTACCTTCAGGCGTTTGGAAATTGCTCCCAAGGATGAACCAGACTTGTGGAGGTCTACAATTTGTTTTCTGAGGTCTTGGCTGATGTCTTTTGATTTTCCATTGATGTCGAGCAAAGAGGCACTTAGTTGAAATAAATCCACAGGTACACCTCCAATTGACTCAAATTATGCCAATCAGCCTATCAGAAGCATCTAAAGCCAATTTTCAGGAATCTTCAGTTTTAATGACTTCAACCTAAGTGTATGTAAACTTCCGACTTCAACTGTACGTAGGAGAATTCATCAGAAATATGGGGTATTGTAAAGCAGTTTGCTACTTTACAAAACGTAGCACAGTGTTGAATGCCATTTCTGCCCCCCTTGCAACATTGTAAAAGATCACTTTATTTTACATGACTTGTCAACTGATACAGTTTCACCTGTCTCTCTGCTTACAGTGTATCAATGAAATTCAGATAATGAGTGGAATATATTGTTATATACAGTACAGTATAACACAAGTATTTCAGCAGTGCATTGTACACTACACTATAATTCCAAATGGCAGCACATAGATTGACTCTTTCCACTTTGTCCTATGATGTAGTACAGGGGTTTCCAAAAGGTTTTGCTTTGTGACCCACCAAGTGTATTTTGAGTCGCGACCCACCATAAGCATTGGACCATTGGCAGTGGAAAGAACATTTAGCAGTTTTAAAGCACATTTCCTGCAATTCTACACAATTTGCCATAGAGGTAAAATAACATTTTGCAGTTTTTAAGCTAATTGACTGCAAGTCTACAGATTTTCACATGGTTAATGCTGTGTTCTTATGCTCAAAACATAACACAATGTCACGAGAGGGTGCATGGAGAGACCAAGACGCAGCGCAGGGATTGTAGTTCAACATTTTTTTTGTACTAGGTATAACACAAACTCAAATACGAACTACCAAACAAAACAAACATGATACAACAAACGTGAAAAAACGTAGCACACTTACTTTCACCGTGACTTGCGAAATAATGACCAACACCCCAGTGTAGAACATACAAACCTATGTAGGATCCCTAATTAGAGACAATGCACTGCAGCTGCCTCTAATTAGGGATCCAACACAAACCACCACCAGAAACAGAAAGAATAGACCTGTCAGACTCTGACCATAACCCAGCAATAGGCTTCTCTATGGCCAGAGCCTGACACACAATCAATGGGGGCCTGATTGTCTAGCATTTATTTTGTTGAATGAAGTTCGCAAAGATTATAGACTATTGTTTAAAAATACGTACATAAGTCCATTATCTTTTCTACATACTTTCTTTTTGGTTTTAGTCGTTCAAGTTCACACTGAGTGTTTCTCCATCCCGAAAATATATTTCAGCCACAAAATTATTATTATTATTATTTTTTTTTTTGTAAATACGTGATTTTGTGAATTTGTTTGCTGTACTCAGTTAATTGAAAATCTGCTTAGAATTTTGAAACATGAGCCATTTTGATCTGATTAGATCTTTGTGCTTAGAGTTATGGAAATGTTCCACATAAAAATTGCACCAAAGTGATTGACATTTTTTTTATTGCTTGTTGATTCACACTGGACCATGTTTGAATGCTCTGGGAGGCATAAAACTACGTCTACCATCAGCAGACAATTTGGTATGCTAAGTTGATAGCCTTTGAGAAGGTCTATGAGAGAGATTTCTGCCTACTGGAACAGTCATGTAATACAGTGCATTCAGAAAGTATTCAGACCCCTTGACCGATTCCACATTTTGTTACGTTACAGCCTTATTCTAAAATTGATTTTCAGAGTGACCATCGGTTCTTGAAAACCTCGTTGAGGACAAATCCTTCGACCTCATGGTTTTTACTCTGACATGCACTGTCAACTGTGGGATCTTATATAGACAGGTTTGTTCCTTTCTAAATAATGTTCAATCAATTGAATCTACCACAGGTGAACTCCAATCAAGTTGTAAAAACATTTCAAGGATGATCAATGGAAACAGGATGCACCTGAGCTCAATTTCGAGTCTCATAGCAAAGGGTCTGAATACTTATGTAAAAAAGGTATTTCTGTTTTTATTTTTAATACATTTGCCAAAATTGTTTAACAATCTGTTTTCACTTTGTCATTAAGGGGTATTGTGTGTCGATTGATGAGGGGAAAAAACAATGTAATCAACTTTAGAATAAGACTGTAACCTAACAAAATGTGGAAAAGGTCAAGGTGTCAGAATACTTTCCGAATTCACTGTAGTTAGACAAGCTAGCTACTCTATCTTGATTGGTAGCCTGAAATGGCTTCTTTGTAGCTGTTGATGAGGTTGGGAGATTGGGAACCTATCTGGGTTAGCTAAAGCTATTTATGAGGTTGGGAGATTGGGAACCTATCTGGGTTAGCTAAAGCTATTTATGAGGTTGGGAGATTGGGAACCTATCTGGGTTAGCTAAAGCTATTTATGAGGTTGGGAGATTGGGAACCTATCTGGGTTAGCTAAAGCTATTTATGAGGTTGGGATATTGGGAACCTATCTGTGCTAGCTAAAGCCAACTTCATGCAATTGCTAGGTGGCTAGTAGTATTACAGAGAAACACCAACAACAAAAACTTTTTTAGGGGTATAATATTTTGGGAAAATTGGACAAATCTGAGTGGGTACGTGACACTGTTCCTCCTGTGGGCATGCTGTCTCTGTTCCTCATTGAACTTTCGTAAACTACATGTGCGCTTTTTTCTATTTCCTCAATGGCACAGCTAGGAGAAATTATTTAGGAACTGTGCACACTTTGGAGAGGTGCATGGCCACTTGGAGACACCAGTTAGTCGTCTCAGTCAAACCCTTGTTATTTTTTTGTTTCACCTACCCCACATTTTCCAGGAATATTCTTATCATTTTACTGAATGTATCCAGAGTATTTTCAGATTTCGTTATCAAATGGTTAAATAAACTCTTATGGAATTAAGGTTGGCCAATGTCAAAGCTGGTCCTATAGCTCATAGCTTATTTTTGGACATATATTATGCGATTTGCATTATGTGATATGAAAATATTGTACCATTGTTGAGTCTGGAGAATATCAATTCATGAATTATTAGTCTGTGCAATATCAAAGAATGAGTGATTTAAAAATAGAAACACTTTCTTATTCAACTATCAGGCTGTGACGGTCACGGCCACTCATTCAGACCAAATTTAATTTGAAAATAAATGACTTTCTGCGGTAAGCGCCAGCCTTCTGTGGGCTTGTGATAAGACTACTGTGTTCATAGGGACTTGAATACTGTATGCAGATTCCATATTTCAAACCATGCCTTTTAAGCCATGGGGCTATGAAATCTGTAATGGCAGGATTAGTTCCCTCCAAACACCTTATTAACTCTCATCAGAGGGTCTTCTGTGAGAGAAAATACTCAATCCAGCATATGTTTTCCTTTGACGCGGACAAAGGGCCCTGTATTTGTTACCAGGCTTGCCCATACCTTTGGGTTCAAAGGTGAAGCCGGTCTCAGAGAGAAGCTGTCCCTGCAGGTCAAATGGTTTGACAATCATTGGAGCACGATGAAAATGTCCCCCTCGTGTAAACCACTGTGCCGTCCATGATCAGCTGATGTGAAAACCTAGTACTTTCCATATGACGCTATGCTTGAGATCACAGTTGACAACACCCAGGGTTTGAATAACACATTGAATATTGAGCAGTGCCTTAGGCTGGACCAATGTTGCTATTTCTAACATTTACGGGGGTGTCCTGGTTTGTTGTGGGAGTGCCCAGCACCCACGTAATCTGAAACCCCACCAACACACCCCTGAACCCCCCTCATTAACCCACACCTACAACAACATCAAGCGAGCTATTTTGTGTGAAGACTTTCTCATGTCAAAACAAAGTAGAGCTAGCCTTACAACAAATGGAGCATACTATTTCTGGAAGTTAACTTAAGTCAGTTCTGTCGTCTTTCTTCAGCTAATGATCAGTCAGTGGTTTGATCTGTAATAATGGAATGAAGCCGCCATGCTACTATGTATCTCAAATTACAGAGATCAAATGTATGGCATTTGCGGGCTGTAACTCTCAGTAGTACTATAAAAGCATTGTGTGTGTGTGTGTGTGTGTGTGTGTTTGTGTGATGTTTATGCCTGGCTGTCGGTACAGTGTCGGTGGAGCTTGGCAGACATCATTGCAGTATTGCCTCACTGGACCCCTCGCCCTAAGCAACCACATTCCTGACTGGCGGTTCAAAGGCCAAAGCACCCCACCCCCAATGCACACACACAAACATGCAGGCACTCACACTCACACACATGTGTGAGCACTACATAGATTCACACACACACACACACACACACACACACACACACACACACACACACACACACACACACACACACACAAACACACACACACACACACACACACACACACACACACACACACACACACACATACACACACACACACACACACAAACCACATGAGTGCTTACACACACTAACTCAAACACCAGAGACATACCAAACAGCAAGTAAAGGCTAAATGTATCTCTTCAGCATTACTTTTTGATCAACAGTCACTATCATTAATGTGACGGTTGAACAAGCTCTCTTAGGAATGTACCAAGCCCTTGCTATGGTAGCAGGCTGTTAGTAGTACCTTGGCTTGACAAACTGGTGCTGTGGAGGTTGAAGCCAGAAGTAGTGGTTTTAACAGGCTTTTGCTAATGTAACACTTATGTTGGATTTTAAGAAATTATTGTTTTTCCATGACACAATTCATGTAGCTCATCTCAAAAGGATTGGTCGTAATAACGGATCTTTAAAATGTTTTGGAAGAAAAGGAAGGTCCACATATCTTCGGTGCCCCCATCCCCCTCCACACACACTCCCACACACATCCACTCCCACACACATTCACAATGAGCCATTATTTGGGGAGACTAATCTTGACCAACAATAGAGGTGACAATCTACAAACAAACAATCTTAATTAAAGGGACTTTCATTCATCTTAACACACCTCTGATGATCCATTAGCCACACAATGGCCAGGACAATGCTACACTGTCCCAGTGACACGCACGCACGCACGCACACACACACACACACAGCCAGGGGGAAGGGTTTAGGAATTTCTTTGAATTATCTGTATTATCTGGATCTAAACAAGGAAAAAAGTTATATTGGTGACACTTTTTTAGGTACTTCAAAACGTCTTTCTGTAAATATCAACTTCTCTCTCAGTTCAAACACCATCATAGTAATGCGTCGGATCAGATTCATGACATGTTTCTCTGCACTCTTAGCCAGGATTGTTTCATGATATGTTTCTCTGCACTCTTGGCAAGGATTGATTCATGACATGTTTCTCTGCACTCTTAGCAAGGGTTGATTCATGACATGTTTCTCTGCACTCTTATCCAGGATTGATTCATGATATGTTTCTCTGCACTCTTAGCAAGGCTTGATTCAGGACATGTTTCTCTGTACTCTTAGCCAGGATTGATTAATGACATGTTTCTCTGCACTCTTAGCCAGGATTGTTTCATGACATGTTTCTCTAACCTCAGACACAAATCACCATGTGCTTCACAAAGCAAGAGAACAAGTGGACAGAGAACATTTGTGAAATGACGACAACCAAAATGTGGCGTTGTTTTGTTGTTGCACAATGAGATGTTGTTGCACAATTAAGATGTCTATTCATGGACCAGGAGCTACGTTCAGGCAATAATTTGCAGGGTTAATACTTTACACTGAGAAAACATGTGTAGGCCTACTTCATAGTACTGAAGTCAAAGTTTGTAGAGGAATCTGTGTTTTGTTATCAACATTATCAGGGGGGATTCAGCTATGTAATGTTGAAATTTAATGTAGCCTATTGCATAACCTGCCTGTGGGAACAAGTAAACAAACAAGTAGCTTGATATTTTGCCATAAAAAAAAACACCCAATATGATGGGAGCTGATACAGTGCCATGCTAAGAGGTGTCTTGTTTATTTGTCGGGGGCTTAGAGTTGTTTGGCATGGTCGGGGGTAACTCTGGCCGTGTGCTTAGAGTCAGGCCTTGGGGTCATGCCTCTCTCCAAGGAGAGCGAACCTCCACATAATTTTTCTGTGTGTGCACGGCAGCCCCACAGCACATTCTCTGCTCTTTGACTCCAATGTCCATATAAGGCAGCTGGTGCCATGGCAACCACAGGGCTTGAATAGCAGTGTCAAATCCCTGAGTACACACATGACCTCCTCCCCACTCCCTCTCTCTCTTGCTCCCCCTTGCTTGTTCTCTTGCTCTGCTCTCTCTCTCACACACACACAGGCTGAGGAAAACTGAGGGAGCAGGAGAAACACACAGACACAGAGAGATAGGATGGTCTGTGTGGTGGTTTGCAACAGCCAGTCTGTCTAGAGCCTAGCCTTCTTTTTAAAATCTTAATTCAATTTTTGGACTCTAGAGCCAAAGGGTAGTCCTGTCCCTTCCCCCTTGCCTTAGCCAAGGGAAGCACCCACACCGACTAAGCACGGGGCTAGGCCACAAGTCATTAGTGCTCGGTGGGAAAGAACTGACAAAAGACTGGAGCGAGTGCTTACAGTAGCTCCACTGACTTCTGAGGGGTGGAAAGGAGGCTTTTTGGATTTCTACCTCATCTGTGATCTCTATTTTTGGAGGGTCTGAATCAGAGACTGGTCTAGCCACTACGACCGAGGATATTGCTACAGCCTAGCACTCTACAACAACAAACAAGGAAGAGAGGGCACTTCCTTGAGCTGAATATCATTTTGAAGAGAGCCAGAGAGACTGGTTGATTTAGTTAAACAGAGGGGGTAGATGTAGCCACAGTTTAGACTTGATAGTAGTTATTTGCCACACAGTGAGCCGTGAAACATCAAGTTGTTTTGCTAATGGTGACCTGGAAGAGCTCTTTGTCAACCAGAACGTTGTTGGTGCTCAGAGGATTTCTGGAAAACCTGTCTCTTGCCTCGCTCTGTCTGCACCCTCACTCGCTCCGTGGCTGTAAGAGTGATCTGGCAAAAACAAGACATTGACATTTTATATGAATGTACTTCCAAAGGTAAGCATGCAAGACTTTTGTATTATTTCTCTCTAATGCCAGGATATACGTAATATATTCCAGAAAGGCAGCAGGACTAGGACTCTTCATTAACACTATAAGGAAGGCAAACGGCATGACTGTTTTATGAGGGGTGGCCACTGCTTCGTCTCCAGGCATGTGCTAAGGACTAGCGAGGTCCTTTTTCAGCCATTATTCTTGCCAAAGAGAGAAGGGAGTGAGAGAGAATGTCCCTCTCTAATCAGTGAATGCGTTACCCATTCATAGACGCTAACTACCTTCAGCGCCTATTGAAGATAGTATCTTCTGTTCAGGGGAGTTTTGTTAAGAGCTTCGACACTCATTTTGAACAATAACGCATCTCTTGCGGTAAGGTTTTGGAAACATAAGGACTAGCGTGGTCAGAACACCTGTGTGTAAGCATAACTGGGGGGAAGTGTAGTTTGTCAACTGGAGGCACATACAGCATATGGATCTGTGTAAAACTGCTACAGTAAGTATATTTTTATTTTAAAGATTAATTCTTACTGATATGAAAGAGAAGGGGCATATCAGTAAATGTTTTGAAAACTGTTTCGCAAGTGATGATTATGAATTTTCTAAATGCTAAAACACTGTGTCGGAATTGTAGTTCACACGCAGCCAACCGTAGGCGAAGCTAACCGGAAAATAAGGGTTTTCGAGAGCTAGTCAATGGGGTGTGTATTGGTCCGTTGTTGAAAATGTGTGTTTGATTTATTGTTTCCTGTGAAAGGTTCTGTTTCTTTGCTGAAGCGTTAACCATTCGACTTCTATAAGACAGCCGCCGGAGGACATGGGCCAAAGGAAAAAACACACAAAAACAGTGAATAATTAAAAAAGGAAAAAGAAAAACAGGGGGCATTGGAAGCCACAGACATGCAAAACAAAAGTTTCTAAAGTGAAAGGCTTAACTATTTCCAGGTCATAGTGGAAGGGGAGGAGACAAAACAGCTCAAACATTCTACACCATTTATACTCTTCTATACATTAAAAGAGGGTGTGGGTATTTTTCCAACGGACTATTTTATTTTCCGACACTTTGAGGACCAAAAAGCCAAACAAATTATTAAATGATAAGACAGAGAACCTTCAAACATTGAACTCTGAACAGCAGAGCACAAAAGAAAGTCAGAAAGTTTAGACAGCAGCAACCGAAAACTTTGGCTGTCTCCCATTCCTTCTGTGGTCTGCTAACCAAACAATGGCCATGGTGAGTGGGGGCTGGGGAGATCCCAACGGGGGCACCAACGGGCTGGGGGAGAAGGGCTATCTGAGGGGAGAGGAGGAGGACGGTTCGCCCCAGGCAGGGGGCAGCGACATGGAGGCCGGGGACGAGGACAAGGCATGTGTGGTGGACTGTGTGGTGTGTGGGGACAAGTCCAGTGGGAAGCACTATGGTGTGTTCACCTGCGAGGGCTGCAAGAGCTTCTTCAAGAGGAGCATCCGCCGCAACCTCAACTATACCTGCAGGTGAGACTTAGACTTAATGGACAATTGTGATTATGTAATAATGGATTCTCAAAGAGGATAATTATATATAATTATAATAGAGCTGCATGTGTAACTTTTTGGGCGACCTGACCAAATTCACATAGAAATGTGTGTTATAGATTTGTCATTCTCATTGAAAGCAAGTCTATGAAGAGGAAGATCTGTTCTATGTGCCCTATTTCTATGCTTCCCGTTCTTATGTTACATTTTTGAGTGTTTTACTGTCTGTTTTGTACACAAGCTTCAAACAGCTGAAAATACAATATTTTGGTTATGGACAATATATTTAACAACAGGTTAGATAGTACAATGATTCTATACACTATACTTGCTTGTTTTGTCACATAAACTGAAATTATGTAAACTATTCGAATTTTAGCAACCAGGAAATGGTGGAGCGATTTCTGCATAGTGCATCTTTAAAGTGCTCAACGCGATTTACATTGTAAGGGGAGAATTCACCTCTTCCTCAACCAAACTGTAGCATACACCTGGGTAATTCATATGAATAGCTTTGTCACTGAGCCTTCATTTCTGATCCCTTAGTTTGTCTGTTATGGATATTTATTTCACCTTTATTTAACCAGGTATATCCCATCTGTACAAAGCAAATGGATCCAAATAGCTAGAATGAGTCATGCATTAATACATTGTTGAATTTCCCACAGCAGTGTGCATACTGGATTTGAGTCATCCCTCACTTAAAGGAAAATACCCATCAAAAAACTATTTTTTGGAATGTGTTTCATTAGCCCACTGTTGATACGGTCCCAAAATGTTTGGCATGTCAGCAATCAAGTTTTCAAGATGTATAACTTTCAAAATACAGAAAGTGTCACAGTATGATGCATTTGGCATTATATTTTGAAAGTTCTATATCCTGAAACCTTTATTGCTGACATGCAAAACATTTAGGGACCGTATCAACAGTGGACGAATGAAACAAATATCAAAAGACAGTTTTTGAGTGGTATTTTCCTTTAAGTGAGAGCCTTTCATGATAGGAAAGGACTCTGAAGAGAATAGCTGAATTAAACATTGTATGATACACCATCATTGTTTATTGGCAGATGTCTTGATTGTCAATATTATTAGTAGACAACAATATGCAACAATTGAGGGTTGAATATACACCTCTATTTAATTTAATTGTATTGTTCAGCTCTATATTGCAATATTGTGTAATGTACTGTGCTGTTTTGCAGTGTGCTATTTATTGGTTTACATTGTTTTCCCCATCTCCCAGAAGATATTATACAAATTCCCATGTTTTCTTGTAAAAAACTGGCCTCGAAGTCAGATGATTACATTTCTTTCCCACTGTGATTTAGTCATCGTTACATCAGCCACTTTGCCCATATGAAAGATCCATGAGCATGATACAATATTAATGGATCATCTAAGGTAATACAGTGATTGGGTCATACACTATATACACAGCAAATTGGCCAGTGGTACCTAGTGTTGATTTTTAAGTGTTACATTTCTAATGTTGATTCAGAAGTTAAATTAACTCTGTAAGAGTGAAAATAACACTCAGTGGTGTATAATAACCCCAGTGTTGGTGTTAATAGCCAGTGTTTAGTGTGATTGTGTCAGTTTTACTATGTGGAGAGTAAAACATTCCCATCAAAACCACGCCCATCATTATCATGTTTCCCAGCATGCTCTACTGCAGGTAGACATTTTTTGTAACACTTAATTTTAAGGGGTCCTTATTACAGTGTCATTACATGTGTAATTATACTGTAACAAGTATTGTAGTTAATTGTAATAACTCATAGTTACACTGTAATAACAACATGTAACTGGTTGTAATTGCGGTCTGTAATTACAGAGGCGTAACAACAAATGCTTGTTACCATGCTTGTTAGAAATGGGAAAGTTTCTACTAAATTCACCAATTTATTGTTTAGTTTATTCTCAGCTGCATCTGATTCAGTAATAACTGTCACAAGGTTGCAATCTCTTGTGGACAGATGCGCTGAGTGTCCGAGATTACAAAGGTTGGAAGCTCAAAAGGCTCTAATTACCTACCTGTGAATGCGCACTCTTCAAAATCTCCACTCAATTTTGTTGCTAGCACTTGCCTCAAAAAAGTGTACCATCTGGGTTAACTTGGTTGAGTTTACAATAACAGATCAGATATAGGTCAACCTCATTGACTGGGGTCTACCATACAGGTGTCATCCCAGATTATAATAATTTGTGATTAATGTTTATGTTACCCATTATGACAACCTGAACCTCCTTGCCATCCAAGTGAGAGGATAAACCAACAAGTACACCACAGAGTACATGTAATACCTGCATTGTTACATTAATAATTTGATTAATTAGATTAAACAAAGATATATAGGCCTACTCAATAACATAAACATAACTATTTAAGTGGTGAATCAAATATGTATCCTATAGTATGGTGAGTAGCCTAGATAGCTAGCTAATTTAGAAAAATGGGAGTGTCTTTCTCTGATCTTTTTAACGTTACAAGTAACAATGGAAATCGACAACTCTGTCTGACTGTCTTCATCCGTTTGTTTCTTGTAAGAAACAAGTCTGAGATCTTGTGGGAATCTGTGGTAGAGAAAAAGAATGTATGACAATTTAGCATAGACACTAGCTAGCTAACATGCTGGGTGTCTCACGTAATACCCTTGGGGTACGGATACCCTGAGAACAAGGTTCAGAGAAGATAAGCCCGTCGATCCCAGCGAAGGTTAGCTAATTGGTTAGCTAGTGAGTAGCGACCATAGCATTCAGTATTTGCCAGCTTTAGGTAGGTAACAGTTAGCTAGCTAGTCAAGGTTAAAAAACTAGCTAGCTAGGTAGAGTGCTAGCTAATCCCCCAAAACTCAAGAGATTGCATGGAAATTATATTATGTAGATGGTAACTAGCTAGCTAGCATATTTTTATTTTTAATTGTACTTTGTATTTTTTTTATTCAGACATTTGCAAAAATCACTACCGTTTGCTAACACTAGGTTCGCTAGCTACCAAATGCTAGCTAACTTGTAACCTATGCTAAATCATCCAGCAGAATAATGTATCCAAAAAAGCAAAAATGCGTGAAAAACCTCTCCTGTGCTGACGTTTTTCACCTACAACACTTTCTTTCACGGCAATCTTTCATGTCTACATTTTGCACACTGACCTTCTTCTCGTCCCTGTTCTTTTCGCACTGTTACATGAGGTCAGTGTCAACACATGCGGGCATGTTCAAGGTCGTTGTTATTTCAAGCGTGTTGCGCACATGGGCAGAACTTGACATAACAACTTAATTCCTGGGATAAATAAGTAATTGCACCAATGCATCCCATCCAAAAGTGAGAATGTTCCTCAACAGTGAAACCCTTACAAGGTTCCATTTTTTATTTTTATATTTAAAAAAAAATGTTTTTTATTTAATTTAATTATCTTTATTTAACTAGGCAAGTCAGTTAAGAACAAATTCTTATTTACAATGACGGCCTACCCCTGCCAAACCTGGACGACTCTGGGCCAATTGTGCGCCGCCCTATGGGACTCCCAATTACGGCCGGATGTAATACAGCCTGGATGATGGAATAAGTTGACCATTTTAAGTTATTCAACCAAGCTTAATAGATGGGTTGGTTGTTTAGCAATAAAACCGACGCATGCGTAACTATGGGGAAATACAGATGGTTGACTTAGGTGTTTTACAACATCTAAGATATATTTTGTCTAATGTTTACTGAAAACATAAAGAAATTAGCACAATGAGCACTTGTTGCCTCTCAAATACATTGTTACAGTTGTTGGTTAGCTAGCTAGCAAATTTTAGCCATATTAGCATTGACATGAAATCAGTTAAAACACCTCAAAACAAGATATGGTATCAAGAACAAGATGAAATGAGCCACTTACGATTGCCCACATGGCAGTTTCCTGTCATTCTTGCTAACACTGGCCATACAGAATCACAACAACACGCTGACATATGCACCATGGAAGCGTGCACATCATTTTGTGACGTTTTGACATCTAGACTTACAATTTGGCAAGCACGAATGGCTATCTCATATAGAATTTGGCAAGCACGAATGACTATCTCACAATTTTAACCATAGCTGTTTATGAATGTGTCAAAAAAATGGATACTTAAAGTAATTGACCCATTGTCAAATGCACCGTTAAATTATTTTAAAAAATGTAAGTTTGGTTAGTTTTCAATTGACTTACGCTTATCACATGGTTTGTGCAGGCTAAAATATGGTGTGTTGGGATGCTATCGGAAACTTTAACATTTGTAACAAGCATGGTAACAAGCATTCATTGTTACTCCCTTGTATTTACAGACCAGTTAACTATGAATTATTACAATTAGTTACAATACTTGTACATATGTAATTACACTGTAATAAGGACCCTTTAAAATGAAGTGTTGCCCATTTTTAGGATATTTTCTTGTGTTTTTGCATGTTATATTTGTGTTTTTGATTGATTAATCTTATGCTACACAAACATATATATAACATACATTTTTCTAAACTAATCCAGTCAGTTAGATTTATTGCAACCATTACTGAAATGGTTTAGGTAGTCTCTCCACAATGTTCCTAACCCTGATAGTCATTCTGAACGCAAGTTGCTGTTGGATGTCCTAATTCTGGTTGGATTCCAATAGCAATTACACATAATTTTGCAAGCCAACATAATGTGGCTTGCATGCCTGATGTGGCCTGTAATCCAGAAGGTTCCTTACACCACTGTGTTAGGTTAAAATTTGGCCATCAAAGGAAGGCCTTATGATGTATTTAATGTATTGTCCTAAAGAGTTTGCAGTCCACACGACCATAGGACTGAAAATGAACAAATTCAATGACAATTTTTCTGTCATTAACAAATACAGTGATGCATGATAACTCTGCAATTCACTCGAAAAGCCAAGGCACACTGGACATTATATTGGAGGTGTGGCTTGGGAGGGCGTGGCTTTAAAAACATATGAATATTCTTGCAACGTCCTTAATCCAACGCTAGTGACATGAAGAGATATGGATCTCTTTGCATAATGGTGAAACATACTATATGAGGTGTTTTTGCATAACACCACTGGTGCAAGTTATATACACTTCCTAGTGTTAAAAATACTTAATGAGATGTTATTGCATAACACTAAAAGTGTTCATTCCTTAACACTGAAAAGTGTGGACCCCTGTAGACACTGGTCCAGTGATCAAATTAACAATGTCAGTGTTGATTTAAAAATGTAGAATTTGCTGTGCACTTATATAACCTGGTTCTGTAAACCATATTTCTATATTTAAATACAACCTTATTTTGTATCACATGGTGTTTTATGCTTCAGCTTTTTACATATACCCTCTAGTAATGTTATGCAATCATTTAGATATGGTCTGGTAACACAACTGCCTGGAAATGTTTTACATCACATTGAAGAGACCTTCCTCCATTAAAGTGATGGTACACATACTGTATATGCTACTATAGATTTCTGCCAAGGGTTATGTAGCTGTTCTAAGTGTCCGCTAGGCTAAATGTCCTTATCATTTGTGGATGGCATACCAGTGATGACTTGTTTTGATCTATATTTCAGGTCGAATCGAGAGTGCCAGATCGACCAACATCACCGTAACCAGTGCCAGTACTGTCGCCTGGAGAAGTGCTTTCGTGTAGGAATGCGCAAAGAAGGTACTTTTCCTGTCCACATACAATAGAATACCTGCATATCTATATTTCTGTGTAAATTCATGCAGAATATGTTTATGTTTACTTAAGAGACATGACCTCCAGTAAAGAAGGGACGGTGTCCATAGATTTTTCGTCCCTAAAAAAACATGTTTATTTTAAAGTTAACTTTTTGGACCATTACATTGCCCCCCACATAAAAAAAACACTACAGTTTATTATAGAATTATACAGTACTCACTATAGAATTCTATAGTAAACTGTAGTATACTATATTACACACTGTAGTATCCCTTGATCGTGTGTAGTACTTACTATAGAATGTTGTAGTATACTGTAGAATACTACAGTAATGTCCGCAAAAACACTACAGTCCGCAAAAACAATACTTAAAAAAACGAAATACTACAGTATTTAATTTGCATATACCCTGCCCATTCCCATCCCCCATATCACAATTTGTGCCCCCCATAAGTGAGGAACATACATGCCAAGTATAGACCATATATTGTGTTCCCTACAGGTTATAGAAAAGAGTGGAAGTGTAGAACTGTTCAGAACCCAGTCCTACCCACCTATAGATTATGGAACATTTGCTCTTTTAGTATTTCCCCAGAAGGTTTCTCAAAGAGAGAGCCTCCACTTCTATGTCAAAGACAATAAAACAAACACACTATAGTAAATCCTACAGTAATTTCTGCAAAAACACTACAGTATACTACAATCTGCAAAAACACTACTGTAGCTAACTGTAAACACTACAGTATACTACAATCTGCAAAAACACTACTGTAGCTAACTGTAAACACTACAGTATACTACAATCTGCAAAAACACTACTGTAGCTAACTGTAAACACTACAGTATACTACAATCTGCAAAAACACTACTGTAGCTAACTGTAAACACTACAGTATACTACAATCTGCAAAAACACTACTGTAGCTAACTGTAAACACTACAGTATACTACAATCTGCAAAAACACTACTGTAGGTAACTGTAAACACTACAGTATCCACTGTAGTGGTTTTGTAGACTTTAGTCCGCAAAAACAAAACAGTCACTACAACAGTAAAGTCCGCAAAACCCTACACTGAATACTATAGTATTTATACCATAGTGTACTACTTTTAACAAGGCATACCTGTTAATTGAAATGCATTCCAGTTGACTACCTCATGAAGCTGGTTGAGAGAAGGCCAAGAGTGTGCAAAGCTGTCATCAAGGCAAAGGGTGTCTACTTTGAAGAATCTCAAATATAAAATATATTTGATTTGTTTAACACGTTTTTTGTTACTACATGATTCCATATGTGTTATTGCATATTTTTGATGTCTTCACTATTATTCTACAATGTAGAATAGTAAAAAAGAGTATAGTATAGTATAAAAAATAGTATAAATAAAGAAAAACCCTTGAATGAGTAATATTCATATAATATACGTATATACAGTATATAATATTCCATCTGTCTGGTAGTAGTGATTGTTCCACCATTACCCTGGTGGTATGTCATCTTATACTATAGCCTAATGAAGCCCTAAGTTAAATACAGTATCCCTATGCCATTGATATGAGGCATTATTGCAGCCTAAGGTAAAGGGTCTGTAGTCTGAAGCTCAGAGTGCTATAGCCCACAATGATTTACTTGAGCCGTTGCAGAAAATGTAGAGGAATGCAACTCTAAATGCTGCCTCTTCAGTCTAATATTGATGACTCTGCTTTCCGTTATATGTGACCGACCGTCTCGATTCGGTCTTATGTAGCAAAATTTGAAATGGTGCTATAAAATGGTAAATCATACACTACAGTTGAGGAATAATGGGAAAGTAATTCTGCTTTGAAAGTTGATAAACTTGTAACCTCACTTTTGAGAAAATGGCCCTTGAATGTTTTAGTACCTACTGGAGAGCTCTTCTTTGTCTACACCCATTCAGCATTGTTCACATCCTCTTAAGATTTAGCCCCACCCATCTCTTTAAGGAGGCTATGTCCTTAACAACCAAAGATTTTAAGACTAAAGGCTGGCTTATACTACGGGTGTGTTTGTACATTTAGTCTGGAGTGCCAGTGTGCTTTGGGCGTTCGTAAATTCAGAGCATGCTATCTATAACCTAAAAGGTTACACAGAGGGTTCTACATGGAACCCAAAATAGTTCTGCCTGGAAACAAAAAGGGTTCTTCAACGGGTTCTCCTATGGGGACAGCCGAAGAACCCTTTTTTTCTAAGAGTGTAGGGTTGATCCGAGCATTCTGACCTAACAACAGCAGTCAAGCACCCAAGCTAACTGGCTATCATTGGATAGCTTGGTAGCTTATTCCAGGCACAAATGCTCACTGACCATTTTACTCGTCCTTACTCGTTTTTATGTTATCCAGAGCGTTGGTGACTGCAACTGTGCTGCTGCTGGCAACAATTTAATTACGCTTTTTTGCCAACATTTTTAAATTCGCCAGTTATTCTGCGCTCTGGTACACTCGGATGAAAGTGCTCTAAAATTGGAGCAGATATCCAGAGCAAATTTACCAGCTACGCCTATCGACAGTTGTTGCAGTGACAACATACACATTCTATTAAAATAGTTACTTGCATAGGGTAGTATTTTTTTTAGACATGTAGCTAGCTAGCTAGCTAGCTAAAGAATGAACCATAATCCCAACTCATAATGTTACTACCCTGCATGAATCTGCAGGTAGCTAACCAACCAGGTGAAATGTTAGCTAGCTGAGATACGAATAATATTACTACACAGATCATACACGTAACGTTAGCTAGCTAGCCAGCTAACTTTAGCTTAGTTTAAAGATGTAATCCGGAGACAGGTGTTTTATAGAACAGCCTTCTGTGTGTTCTCTTTTCGACTCCGTCTGCATATTTGCAATCAAATGCCAGAATTTTCTCAATCTCCTTAGCTATCATACTCTAATTCCACTGATTTCAAAACTCGGTCCTCCAGAAAGTGGAGAGCAACACTTATGCAGTTCTGACCAGCTCATGTTATAGACAGAAGCGTGCTACATGGCAGACCAATCTGAACTCATCTCTCGGCACGTCCAGCCCACTCATTATCTCAGCCAATCATGGCTAGAGGGAATGTCACGTTCAAATGCCGCACCTGTGAAGTAGTGACTCGCGACATAAGCCTCGTTTTTCAGCATTGTTCACATCCTCTTAAGATTTAGCCCCACCCATCTCTTTAAGGAGGCTATGTCCTTAACAACCAAAGAGCATATTAGATTGGAATTTCCCTTTCCCCCTCAAGGTTAAATGACTCACCCAATGGCTTAATACATTAACTATGGTTGGGAGCATTATAGCAGTATTTGATATAGCCACACTCTATTTCATCCTTACAAAGAGGCAAAATAATTTCCTTTTCTTTCTGAGAGCAATCAATCTGAAAACAAAGGCCACAATGTCATATTTTATTCCACTTTTGGTAATACCAATCTTTAAATAGTAAAACATTAACTCCAGATGAGAATTATTCGAATTAGTCTTTGTTTTATTCTTCGAGATAACCTTCAACTGGAGGTATCTTGTAAAATGCGAGTCCTGTTTCGCCCGCTTTTATTGAGGAATCTGTCTGTGCCCTATTGTGCCTGCTTTAATCTGGAATTAGATGGCCCTTATCTGGTCAAGACCATCTGTTGTTAATCTGCCAAACCCCCTACTGCAAGAGAGCATGCCCAACTCATTTTCAACTTCTCCCCCATCCCCCCCCCCCATCCCCCACCCCTCCCCTCCCCTCCCTACTTTTCACCCCAAATCCTAATCTCTTTTGTCCACCCCCAACCCCCATTTGTGCCCCCATCCCCACCCCAGCAGTTCAGCGCGGACGTATCCCCCCCTCACACTCCGGACTCAGCCCCACGGGCACCCCAGTAGGTGGCGGTAGTGGCGTAGGAGGGGCCGATTTTTACAACAACAATGATGGGCAGCCAGTGTCAGAGCTCATCTCCCAGCTGCTGCGTGCCGAGCCCTACCCCAGCAGCCGCTATGGCCACCAGTACAACCAACAGGGCCAGGCCACCGGCGCGGGCGGGGCTGTCATGGGCATCGACAACATCTGCGAGCTGGCAGCTAGGCTGCTCTTCAGCACCATTGAGTGGGCCAGGAACATCCCCTACTTCCCAGAGCTGCCTGTGTCAGAGCAGGTGGCTCTTCTCAGGTTGAGCTGGAGCGAGCTATTCATCTTGAACGCAGCCCAGTCCGCCCTGCCCCTCCACATGGCTCCACTGCTGGCTGCGGCGGGCTTCCACTCCTCGCCTATGTCGGCCGAGCGGGTGGTGTCCTTCATGGACCAGGTGAGGGTGTTTCAGAACCAGGTGGAAAAGCTGAGCCGGCTCCAGGTGGACTCTGCCGAGTATAGCTGCCTTAAGGCCATCGCCCTCTTCTCGCCAGGTGAGATGTCTGTTTTATTTTATTCCCACCTTATACTGTATGTGTATTGAGATGATTGAGTCTGTTGAGATTTGTTTTGACATGCTGATACTTTTTGACATGCATGTCAGACTTTTCAACCTACATTCTGAGACCTTTTGACATGCATGTCAGACTTTTCAACCTACATTCTGAGACCTTTTGGCATGCATGTCAGACTTTTCAACCTACATTCTGAGACCTTTTGACATGCATGTCAGACTTTTTTACCTATATGTCAACCTGATACATTTTGAGACTTTTGACTACTCTGCATACTTACATATACAAACTATTGACTTGCATGGTGGGATGTTTGACTAACATTCTGAGACTTTAACATATGACCTACATGACCAAAAGTACATCTCATTCCAAAATCATGGGCATTAACATGGAGTTGGTCCCCCCTTTGCTGCTATAACAGCCTCCACTCTTCTGGGAAGGCTTTCCACTAGATGTTGGAACATTGCTACAGGGATTGCTACCATTCAGCCACAAGAGCATTAGAGGTCGGGCACTGATGTTGGGCCATTATGTCTGGCTTGCAGTCAGCATTCCAATTCATCCCAAAGGTGTTCAATGGGGTTGAGGTCAGGGCTCTTTGCAGGCCAGTGAATTTCTTCCACACCGATCTCTATAAAACATTTCTGTGTCATGCTGAAACAGGAAAGGGCTTTCCCCAAACTGTTGCCACAAAGTTGGAAGCACAAAATCATCTAGAATGTAATTGTATGATGTAGCGTTAAGATTTCCCTTCACTGGAACTAAAAGGCCTAGCCCAAACCATGAATAACAGCCCCAGACCATTATTCCTCCAACAAACTTTACAGTTAGCACTATGATTTGGGGCAGGTAGCGTTCTCCTGAAATCCACCAAACCCAGATTCGTCCGTCGAACTGCCAAACGGTGAAGCGTGATTCATCACTCCAGAGAGCACGTTTACACTGCTCCAGAGTCCAATGGCGGCGAGCTTTACACCACTCCAGCTGATGCTTGGCATTGAGCATGTTGATCTTAGGCTTGTGTGCAGCTGCTCGACCATGGAAACCCATTTCATGAAGCTCCCGACGAGTAGTTATTGTGCTGACGTTGTTTCCAGAGGCAGTTTGGAACTCGGTAGTGAGTGTTGCAACCAAGGACAGACGATTTTTACAGTTGATTGGGGCTGCTCTAGCAGGGCCGAAATTTGACAAACCGAAAGGTGGCATCCTATGACCGTGCCACGTAGCTCTTGAGTAAGGCCATTCTATTGCCATTGTTTGTCTATGGCGATTACATGGCTGTGTGCTCGATTCTATACACCTATCAGCAATGGGTGTGGCTGAAATAGCCAAATCCACTAATTTGAAACGGTGTCCACATACTTTTATATGTAGTGTATTTCTAAGGGAAAGCATAGCACTCTATATCAGGGCTTTCCAACCCTGTTCCTGGAGAGCTACAGTCCAATAAGTTTTCGCTCTTACCCTAATCTAGCGCACCTGATTCTAATAATTAGCTGGTTCATGAACTGAATCAGGTTGGTTACAACTGGGGTTGGAGGGAAACCTACAGGAGGGTAGCTCTCCAGGAACAGTTTTGGAGAGCACTGCTCTTTATTATCTAAGGATAACCAAGCACCTGTTGACTGTGGTACCCTCTCCTGGCACAACAATGCAAGTGCAGAGTTCAATCACAGGCCTTACGAAAATGTATGTATGGTAGTGTGGAGTTTTTCAACTCCGGTCCTCGAGTAGCCTACCCAATAGCACACATTTGATTGTAGCCCCGAACAAAAACACCTGATTCAACTCGAGGGCTTGATGATTAGTTGACTAAGTTGAATCGGGTGCCCTGTTTTAAAATAAAAATGTGAACTTTTGGGGGTGCTCAAGGACGAGATGAGAAAAACTGTGGTAGTCGATATTGTAATTGAAAGGTCTGCAATGCACACTTACCCTGAGAGCGTAACATAAACAAAAGATAGAAATGATACAATGTGTACAAAACAGGAAAACAGAAGAGGTACAACGTAACCCTTTTAATTGTTGGTTAGAATCTTTTCTTGTTGGTGCAAACCAAAAGCAACCCTTCATCTTTATTTAGGGTCCCGTCTCAGTTAAGTACTGCTCCCTCCCACTTTGTCCTCACCTCAAATGACTCTTCTTCCCATTCTCCCCTCTCAGATGCGTGTGGCCTGACAGACCCGGCCCACGTGGAATCTCTGCAGGAGAAGGCCCAGGTGGCTCTGACAGAGTACGAGCGGATGCAGTACCCAGGTCAGCCCCAGCGCTTCGGCCGCCTACTCCTCCGCCTGCCCGCCCTCCGTGCGGTGCCCGCCAACCTCATCTCCCAGCTCTTCTTCATGCGTCTGGTGGGCAAGACGCCCATCGAGACGCTCATCCGCGACATGCAGCTCTCTGGAAGCTCCATCAGCTGGCCCTACGTCCCTGGACAGTAACCCCCAAAAGGAAGTCTCCATCTGGGCAGTGACGACAAGGACCACAGGTTCCTCTGACTCATCAGGATCCATCTGTGTGATCCTATACTAGCGCCAGCTGGACATCATACATGTTGTACTGCCTCCATGAACTGAGCTCTCCATACCAGCCTAGTGCAGCTGGGTCTATTGCCAGCACACTGGTGCCAACACACCTACTGTGTGCGGTTATGGCAACCCGAGTCAGCCATGCCATCCGCATGCCATAGTGACTTACATACAAACATTAATGTCCCGCCAATAGAGGTCACTGGAACCATGCCTCATTTTCCACATCTCATTGCCTTTGGTGCAAAGTTTCAAACTAAGACAGAGATCACACTTGGTGAAATTCTGGAGGATTCTGGTAGAAATGCTTCATATATGCAAACACAAAAGTGATAGGAGGAAAGGAAAAGGTGTTAGGGGCTGAATAGGAACTGGGACAAGACATTTCACCCAAATCTTCATCATCAACAGATATTTCACTAAAAACTGAATTGTCCTAGAATCCTTACTTGCTACATCAAATTTTGGACATATACATTAATCATATAAATTAATTATTGAAGAATATAATGTATAAATGCCTCATAAGCTTGGTTCAACCCCATCAGAACACAAAATATTTAAGCTTTGTAAACAAACACTGTATAGCCTCAAAACATAGTTAAAACTACATTGTTAAAACATACATACAGTATCCCCAGGCCCATCCCTTAGTTTTTTACCAAAACAGAGGCGGGGTGGGGGCTTTGTTAATGTTTCAATTAATGATTCTAGCTTTAAAGAGGTTATAGATTTGACATTCGAACTAGTAGATCAGCCAGGCAAATAAAGTTGAGAGACTTACAGCAGGACTCAATGACTGTTTCCATGTATCACTCATAGGGCTCTTGTTATACTGGGCAACCTTTAAAATGCCAGTTACACAAATATGGATTGATACCTCACAAGACAACAAAATGCTATCGACGGATTTCTTCTTAAGGCAGCCTCTCTGTCATTGTACAGTTGTTCACCACAAACTGCCTTCTTTTCAACTACTGCCTTTTCAATATTCAATATGAATTCAGACGCTGCAGTATGAGTAGATTATTAATCTGAACACATTCTTTAAGACTAACACATCTTCTTTTAATAAGGACTGATTATAACGATACATGGCGAGACCCAGATGCAGACACAGGAGGCAGATGGTTAGAGCTCCGATATTTATTATAATGAAGAGAATAGGAAAAGGGCAGGTCAGGGACAGGCAATAGTTCATCAGCCAGGGCTGAGTCTGAACAGTACAAGAGGGCAGGCAGTCTCGTGGTCAGGGCAGGAAGAATGGTCAGGCAGGCAGGCTCAGTGTCAGGACAGGCAAGGGGCAGAACCAGGAGGACTAAGGGGAAAAAACAAGGACGGGAGGAAAAACAGGAGCTGAGAGACAAAACACTGGTTGACTTGGCTAACAAAACGAACTGGCACAGAGACAGAAAACGCAGGTATAAATACACAGGGGGTGATGAGCGACACCTGGAGGGGGTGGAGACAAGGACAAGGACAGGTGAAACAGATCAGGGCATGACACTGATATTTAAACTACACCTGAAGATAATGAATGCAGCTGATATGAGTGACAGACTGATTGTTGAAACAAGACAGTTTTCAAGTGACATAAAAGTATTTTATCAAAAAGGTTGTGGCCAAATGGTTCACCTATGACATATGACCATGCTGAAAACAAAGAGCAAATACAGATGGTACAAAACCAATTTTAAGTGTTAATAAGTGTACACACTGTAAATATGGGGAACCAAAGGCTTTACAATTTTGATCGATGGTATAATTTTTAGAGGCCAGGTTGTCCTGCTGCATGTCACAATTTAGTTTTTGATCTGTTAAAGTTCTGCAAGGTGTTTAATCTCTACGAAATGGGATTTTTCTATGTTGAGTTCGCAGTTTCTTTTTTTAAACATTAATATTTTCATGTGAAAATACCTCTATCATCCCTCGAGATGTGTCAAAAAGATGTCATTCTCTATGGCGGTGAAAATGACACTACACTGGTGCAGAACAAGAGGCTACTCCTGAGCCGATTGTGTTACCACCACAAAGCAATGCATTCCAACAAACTGCAGAACACTTAGGTGATATGGGAGTTTGTTGTCATGGCTGTTTGGCGATGGGACTGCTGCAGCCAAAATGACAAGGTGAGTGTGTTGATCGTTTATTTCCTTAGTTGTGTCAGTTACCTCCATAAGAATGTCAGTTAGATGTGGGAATATGTTTTGTACTCAACCTAATAAGACATGTAATGAATGATTTGTATATACACTAGATGAGTTTTGGGGTGATGTGTTGAAGCCACCGTGCCTCCATCTTGACACTCCCCTACCTTGTAAAAAATATTTTGGAAGCTATAAAATGCATTTATTAATGTCTATATTAGTTTTTGGCACATTTATTTTATTATGTGAGGTAAGCAAAAATAAAAACGAAAAAATATATCAACATCTTTAAAGTATAATTTTTCGAAATGACTAATGTTACCGTTCCTACAACAACTAAAAATACTTAAAAACATGTTATTTTGTCATTGAAACATTTAATACTGTAGAATTCCATTCATTCCTATGGAGGACTGCTCCAACTGGAGAGTACCAATATGGCCAACCAGTGGCTTCAAAGCCAGGTTGCAGTTGTAAATGAGAACTTACAACTGTTCTCAACTGGCCTACCTGGATAAATAAAGGTGAAATAAAACATTTAAATAAAAAGCCTCTCAATGGCCAATGCATAGCATCAGCAATCCAGGATTTATATAAATCATTAGATGTAAGACAAGCCATGAAATAGTTTGTTAATGTCTGAAAGCAATGTACAAACCATGGGAAGACTAATTGATCAACAAACCTATTGAATTGTAGACAGCTTTCTTCAAAGACATTTTTTAAAGTGTCAGGAAAGAATGTGTTGCATGATCACATTGCAAAGCATTATATTCTAGAATGATTTAGAATATTTAATTATAACAAATGTGTTAATTGTTATTCTTCATTGAAAACATTAAATATAGAATATTAGAGAACACAACAACATGCAAAAAGTAATGCATACCTTTTGTAGTCTGGAATAGGTGAAAACAGTCTCATCATTTCAATCTACCTGTTGTAAATCATTTTCCAAGAAAGAACCATTACACTGTTGCATCTTGAACCAGTGTGAGGCGACATCAGACAAAGTTACTATTGTCACCATCATATGATATTCCATGAGAGCATGAGTTTTTGTCTTTTGTTGAGAACTGCTTTAAAATATAGGGTAGTGCTTAATCCTTGATGTACAGTAACATGAAGGAATCCCCCCCTGGGGCAGTTTTCACTCACCCGCTTCAGGTCCTTTAGCCAGTTGTATTCACAAGCCACTCCTTGAGATATAGAGGAGAATGCTAAAAAGTACTAATACACTCTTAGAAAAAAGGGTTCCAAAAGGGTTCTTTGGCTGTCCCCATAAGATAACATTTTGTTTCCAGGTAGAACCCTTTTTGGTTCCAGGTAGAACTATTTTGGGTTCAATGTAGAACCCTCTGGGGAAAGGGTTCTACATGGAACCCAGTAGGGTTCTACCTGGAACCAAAAGGGTTCTACCATTAACCAAAAAACGATTCTTCAAAGGGTTCTCCTATGGGGACAGCTGAAGAACACTTTTAGGTTATAGATAGCACCTTTTCTTCTAAGAGTGTACTCAAAGGGAGTTATTCATAAAAGTTACAGACACTGTCAGTTTTTCCACAATTGTAGGGAAACGTCACACAAATTAATTTTCCAACTCATAAGGCTGGTTACCGGGGCTTTTGATTATTTGCTAATTATTTAGCTCAGCCTTTCTTAAAGTCGCGGACCTGTTAATGGCGGTTCGCGACGTGCCAAAGTAAATGTATAATTATTTCATTAATTACTGGAATTGATTTTGGCCAAGTACATCTGCATTCTCTGTTCAGTGCGCTCTCTGCTTAGCATAAGGTAACCAGATTTCTGAAATGAAAACCGGGAACATTTCCAGTTCGGCGGTCAATATATCATTAAAATATCCATGAAATAAAAAAGGGGGACAATTCCGGTTTCATGTATTTTGCCTAACAGGCACACTGATAGACAGAGGAAACAACTATATTACAAAAACACTACAGGCAAGACAGAACTGTCCGATCTGAACAGCCATTCAGTAGTCTGGGTAGAATAAGAGCGGAGAACATGAGCAAAATTGAAAAAAAAAACAGACAATATTATATGTGAAATACTTAACAACATAATAAAGAAATAAGTTGATGAGATTGGTAACTATAGTGGGGAGAACAAGTATTTAATACACTGCCGATTTTGCAGGTTTTCCTACTTACAAAGCATGTAGAGGTCTGTAATTTTTATCATAGGTACACTTCAACTGTGAGAGACAGAATCTAATTTTAGTATGTTTTTCGTGAGTTTTTATATATATTTTTGCAACCGTTGAACTATTATGGAATGCTACTGTTTTACGAAGATTTTAGCAGTCCTTTTTATCACTGATGCACTTTTTACGTACACGCGAGTCCTCAATTATTTACAACCGAGCCCAGCTCCTGGATTTAGCACACTCAGCGCTATTGCACCCCAGGGAAAAGTTTGATATTCCGGACGAGTTGAAAAGGCGACGGCGTGGATGCAGGTCAGGTCGAAAGTGTAAGGCAAAGCTGAGTAAGTACAAGCCGGCTATACCATCTGTCATTATGTGCAACGTGAGATCGCTACATAAAAAGGTGGATGGTCCATGGGCAAAGAGACTACCGGGAAGCTGGCCTATTGTGCTTTACAGAGATATGGCTGAATGATAACCTCCCCATAGAGAACGTAACTATCTGCTGTTTCCAGACCATCAGAGCAGACAGGGATAGCGCTTCTTCCGGTAAGAGTAAGGGAGGGGGGCTGGCTTTATTAGTTAACAACAGATGGTGTAATCCGAGCCATATTACTGTTAAGGAACAGCCCGGACATTGAGCTGTTAGCCGTTAGCCTGAGACCCTACTATTTGCCAAGGGAATTCACGGCGACCATTGCTGTTATTGTTTACATCCTGCCCACCGCTGACGCAAACACACCGTGTGACAGTGCATCCCAGTGTCTTCTTTGCCATTTCGGGGGATTTTAACCATGCATCTCTCTCTTCAACACTGCCCACGTTCAAACAGTTCGTGAAGTGCCCAACCAGGAATAATACAACTGGACTTGTTATATGCTAATGTGAAGGATGAATACAACTCCACTGCACTCCCTTCCCTCGGTAGATCGGATCACAACCTTGTCCACCTCACCCCACTCTACAGGCCTGTGGTCCAACAGCAGCCAGCGACCACTAGGACCATTAGGAGATGGTCCCCAGAGGCGAATGAGGCCCTACAGGACTGCTTTGAAACAACAGACTGGAATGTGCTCTGTGAGGCTCATTGGGAGGACATTGATGGACTTACAGACTACATAACGGACTATATACATTTTTGTTTAGACAACACCGTACCCACCAGGAAGGTACGCTGTTTTCCAAATAATAAACCCTGGGTCACCAGCGACCTGAAGGCCCTGCTGAATGAGAAGAAGAGGGCCTTCAAGGAGGGGGACAGGGACAAATTGAAATGCGTCCAGAGGGAGCTGAAGCTGAGGGGAAGAGGGTATAAGGAGAAGATGGAGGAAAAGCTGAGGCAGAGCCAGGTGAGAGAGGTGTGGAAGGGTATAAGAAATATCACTGGCTTCAAAATGTCAAACAGTGAGCAGACAGAGGGGACCCAGGACAGAGCCAATGAGCTGAACCCATTTTTTAACAGGTTCGATACTGGCCCTGTCCAACTCCCCTCCAGCTCCCCAGGCCACACACCCTCACGGCTGTTCCACCCCCACTTTGCTCACAACACTTCTGTTGAGACAATAAGCGACCCCCTCCCCACCTCCCTCTGGACTGATCTGCCACACCTCCCTCCCCCCTATGGACTGATCCTCAACACCCCCCTTCCCCCCACCTCCCCACCTGGGCTGGCTTTCACCACCAACCAAGTGAAGAGAAGTGGAAAGCTGTGGGCCCTGATGACATCAGCCCAAGTGTGCTTAGGGTCTGTGCTGACCAATTGTGTGGAATACTCCAGCGACTCTTCAACCTTAGTCTGAGCCTGGAAAGGGTCTCTGTGCTGTGGAACACTTGCTGCCTGGTCCCAGTGCCCAAGAAGGCGCACCCCAAGCGCTAACATCCCACATCATGAAGACCCTGGAAAGGTTAGTCCTCGCTCACCTCAGACCCCTGGTGTGTACATCACTGGACCCCCTGCAGTTCGCATACCAGCGCAACATCGGGGTGGATGATGCAATCATCTACCTTCTGCAGAGGGCCTACTCTCACCTGGACAACGCAGGTTGCACTGTGAGAGTTATGTTTTTTGACTTCTTCAGTGCCTTCAACACCATTCAGCCCTTGCTACTGGGTGGGAAGATGAGGAGGATGAAAGTGGAAGCACCCTTAGTCTCCTGGGTTACGGACTACCTGACCGGTAGGCCACAATTTGTGTGGCTACAGAGCTGTGTGTCAGAACGGGCAGTGAGCAACACAGGGGCCCCCCAGGGAACGGTCCTGTCCCCCTTCCACCCTCTACACCCCGGACTTCAGATATAACTCTGAAACATGCCACCTACAGAAGTTCTCAGATGACTTTGCAATTGTAGGGTTCATCAGGGGTGGGCAGGAGTATAGGAGCACAATCAATGACTTTGTGGTGTGGTGTGAGCAGAACCACCTTCAGCTCAACATCAGCAAAACAAAGGAGATGGTGGTGGACTTCAGGACAACCAAGGCCCAACTGACTATTCATGTACAGTTGTTGTATCATATCACGTGTAGTAATTCTTGGACTGAACTTATGTAGTCATTCACTCAGGAATGCATATTCGTATCCTGTCAGTTGTATTATTTTTCCATTGCTTTTAGTATATTGAATGTGCAATACGTGCAGGAAGGCTAGCTCTGTCCTGGGGATGAGCCTTGACACTCTAGAGGAGGTGGCGGGGAGACTGATCCTGGCCAAACTGCTAGCCATCATGGACAACGTCACACACCCTCTGCATGAAATGGTTATGATGCAGAGGAGCACCTTCAGTCACAGACCGATCCCACCACGGTGTGCCAGAGAGCGGCTATTAGACTATATAATGCCTCACCGGGGTGTGGTGCCGTCGGCAACATAGATCTGGAACTGTTGGGGTGCTAGGCCCTAGTTTAACAATTATGCATCCATCCGTGAATAACCCTGGTCCGTAATCACTCATTCACTCAGGACCTATTTATTCATGCAGGTCTGTATATATATATATGTGTATATATATATATATATATATATATATATATATATATATATATATACGCATTTTAGGGGAATTACTATTATTACCCCAAATTATATCATACACACATTTAGCTATTTAAGTTTCTCTTCCTGTCACTTACCTGTACAGTTTATGTAACCATGCAAGTATTCACTTATCTGTAAATATAACTGTATATTTACCTGTACAGCTAATTTAACCATGCAAAATATTCACTTACCTATTCATTTGGCCAGTCTGTCTATTAAGTAAACTATTATTACCTTCGCTCATATCATATGCATTTTTAGCTACTGAAGTATTTCTCTGCCATCGACCGTATAGTCTAGTTAACCATCCAACATCCACCAATGTATAGTGTACATATTCAGCCAACCACCAATACTATGCACTCCAGATATCTTGTATTTCTATACTTTTTTATGCTGCCGCTCTATGTATCGTGTATCTGTCTTTTGTGTACCTTCGTTGTGGCATTTTGCACCTGCCCTGTGTTTTGTTGTAGCTGCTTGACAAAGAAATTTCCCCCTCGGGGATCAATAAAGTATCTATCTATCTATCTATCTATCTATCTATCTATCTATCTATCTATCTATCTATCTATCTATCTATCTATCTATCTATCTATCTATCTATCTATCTATCTATCTATCTATCTATCTATCTATCTATCTATCTATCTATCTATCTATCTATCTATCTATCTATCTATCTATCTATCTATCTATCTATCTATCTATCTATAATTAAACCCTGCACTAAGGACTGTATTTTCAGGGAATTATTATTATTACCCTAAATTATATCATATGCATATTTAGCTATTTAAGTATTTCTTCCTGTCATTTACCTGTACAGTTAATGTAACCATGCAAATATTCACTTACCTGTACATTTAACTGTACATTTGGCTGTATAGTTAATTTAACCATGCAAAATATTCACTTACCTGTTCATTTAACCAGACTGTATATTAAGTAAACTATTATTACCCTCACTTATATCATACGCAGATTTACCTATTTAAGTATTTCTCTGCCATCGACCTGTATACTATAGTTAACCATGCAAATATTCCTAATTATCTATATCAACTTGCAATATTTGTATCATTGTTTTTCACCTAACACTGTAACAATGTATAGTGTACATATTCAGCCATTCACCCATACTATGCAATGTCTTTTTATACCTTTTTGCACTCCAGACTTCTTGTATTTTTATACTTTTTCATACTGCCGCACTATGTATTGTGTATCGTCTATGTGTCTTTTGTGTATTTTTGTTCTGGCATTTTGCACCTGCCCTGTGTTTTTTCATAGCTGCTTGGCAAAGAACTTTCCCCTCGGTGATCAGTAAAGTACCTACAGTTGAAGTCGGAAGTTTACATTCAATTAGGTTGAAGCCTATAAAATTCATTTTTCAACCACTCCACAGATTTCATGTTAACAAAATATAGTTTTGGCAAGTTGGTTAGGACATCTACTTTGTGCATGACACAAGTAATTCTTCCAACAATTGTTTACGAACAGATTATTTCACTTGTAATTCAATATATTCCGGTGGGTCAGAAGTTTACATACACTAAATTGACTGTGGCTTTAAACAGCTTGGAAAATTCCAGAAAATTATGTCATGGCTTTAGAAGCTTCTGATAGGCTAATTGACATAATTTGAGTTATTGGAGGCGTACCTGTGGATATATTTCAAGACCTACCTTCAAACTCAGTGCCTCTTTGCTCGACATCATGGGAAAATCAAAAGAAATCAGCCAAGACCTCAGAAAAATAATTTTAGACCTCCACAAGTCTGGTTCATCCTTGGGAGCAATTTCCAAACGCCTGAAGGTACCACGTTCATCTGTACAAACAATAGTACGCAAGTATAAACACCATGGGACCATGCCGCCATCATACTGCTCAGGAAGGAGACTCGTTCTGTCTCCTAGAGATAAACGTACTTTGGTGCGAAAAGTGCAAATCAATCCCAGAACAACAGCAAATGACCTTGTGAAGATGCTGGAGAAAACAGGTACAAAAGTATCTAAAAATCCACAGTAAAACGAGTCCTATATCGACATAACCTGAAAGGCCGCTCAGCAAGGAAGAAGCCACTGCTCCAAAACCGCCATATAAAAGCAAGACTACGGTTTGCAACTGCACATGGGGACAAGATCACACTTTTTGGAGAAATGTCCTCTGGTCTGATGAAACAAAAATAGAACTGTTTGTTTGGCATAATGACCATCGTTATATTTAGAGGAAAAAGGGGTTGGCTTGCAAGCCGAAGAACACCATCCCAACTGTGAAGCACGGGGTTGGCAGCATCATGTTGTGGGGGTGATTTGCTGCAGGAGGGACTGGTGCACTTCACAAAATAGATGGCATCATGAGGAAGGAAATTTATGTGGATATATTGAAGCAACATCTCAAGACATCAGTCAGGAAGTTAAAGCTTGGTCGCAAATGGGTCTTCCAAATGGACAATGACCCCAAGCATACTTCCAAAGTTGTGGCAAAATGGCTTAAGGACAACAAAGTCAAGGTATTTGAGTGGTCATCACAAATCCCTGACCTCAATCCTATAGACAATTTGTGTGCAGAACTAAAAAAGTGTGTGCGAGCAAGGAGGCCTACATACCTGACTCAGTTACACCAGTTCTGTCAGGAGGAATGGGCCATAATACACCCAACTTATTGTGGGAAGCTTGTGGAAGGCTACCTGAAATGTTTGACCCAAGTTAAACAATTTAAAGGCAATGCTACCAAATACTAATTGAGTGTATGTAAACTTTTGACCCATTGGGAATGTGATGAAAGAAACAAAAGCTGAAATAAATCATTCTCTCTACTATTATTCTGACATTTCACATTCTTAAAATAAAGTGGTGATCTTAACTGACCTAAGACAGTTACTAGGATTAAATGTCAGGAATTGTGGAAAAACTGAGTATAAATGTATTTGGCTAAGGTGTATGTAAACTTCCGACTTCAACTATATCTATATATCTATCTATCCAGCTAATTATCTAATCAGAATGAGTTTTATCCCCACAAAAGGGCTTTATTACAGACAGAAACATTCCTCAGTTTCATCAGCTATCCAGGTGGCTGGTCTCAGACGATCCCGCAGGTGAATAAGCCGGATGTGAAGGTCCTGGGCTGGCGTGGTTACATGTAGTCTGCGGTTGTGAGGCCGGTCGGACATACTGACAAATTCTCTAAAATGACGTTGGAGGTGGCTTAGGGTAGAGAAATGAACATTAAATTCTCTGGAAACAACTCTGGTGGACATTCCTGCAGTCAGCATACCAATTCCACACTCCCTCAAAACTTGAGACATCTGTGTCATTGTGTTGTGTGACAAAACTGCACATTTTGATATGCCACTCCAGTCAGGTGGATGGAGTATCTTGTTAAAGGAGAAATGCTCACTAAACAGGACTGTAAACAAATTTGAAAGAAATAAGCTTTTCGTGCGTATGTAACATTTCTGGGATCTTTTATTTCAGCTCATGAAACATGGGACCAACACTTTACATGTTGGGTTTAAATTTTTGTTCAGTATATACAGTATCAAGCCTTTTGACTCATGCATTGCCATTGTAGGTCTCCTCACTGTAGATGCTGACTGTTCCGGCTCCGTTGGAGACAACACTGAGATCTGTCCTGAGGTCAGGGACGGCCTTCTCTGATAGGACCACAGTAGTACTCTGCAACATAGTCCACCTGAAACAACACAATAACATTGGTAATGGTTTAAATATTTCATTCATATTTGTTTTTGTGCTTGTGAGGGTGTTTTGCCTCAAAATAAAATGCCATGTTGTTCAACACGAAAGCTATGAAACAGGTCTCAGTAGACACTTAAATGCATTTTGACCAGAATGTCAAGGGCATTCTCATGAGGTCTTGTGTTACATGTCTAAGTCACTTATACACCACTTGAGCAGTAGAGAGTAGAACTGGAGAGTAGGGCATGCCAGGTAACTTGTTTTTTTAATGGATGTTCAGCAGTACACTGAACACACAACACAAGCCCTTTTGAATGAAAACACACACAGACATGCACACACAACTTGCCAAAATAGCCCAAGTCAAAGTGAGACAATCTGACTGAAAATAAACTCCAACATCCAACTCAGGGGCCAAAAGTCTCTTCCTTCAGGTGTCTGGGATGATCAGTGTCTTGCCTGGCAGCCTTTCTTTCCTCCTATTCTTAGAAGGGAAGTCACAGTCACAGGCACTCAGGGGAAAGGCGATACACAGAAACCTGGATCGGAAATTCCCTGAACTGCTTTCTGCATGGATGGAAGGGTCGTGTGAGCGATGAAGGGAGAGTGTCTTTCTGCATCACCAGGGGCAGAGCTAAGTGAAGTTGAAACTATTTTTGGAGTTCCCTAGAACCTCTGAGTAAGCACGGAAGAGCTTCAACCCAATTTATCTGATAAAATGAACAAATAGAACAGGATAACCCTTTTTTGAAACACCTGTGTATCAAGCATTATAGACAGTACCTTCTAAGACTTGCTATAAGCAGTCATAATAGCTGAAGGTCAAGGCTACTTATTGGAACCTTTTTAATAAATTCATAAAGGCTGTAAATAGTTTCATAATGCACACCATAGTTGTCCTTGGATGCCACAACCCAACATCACAGACCTACTTCTCTAAAACACCATCACTGGGAGCAGATATACTGAACAGAGACTGGTGAGACTAGGAGTCTGTGACATGGATCAGATGGGCTGCACGCCATTACTGTTCTCAAATGGGAGATGTGTAAAACCTCAAAGGCACTGTTTAGTGAAAGAAATCAAATCAAAATTGTATTGGTCGCGTAAACATTTTTAGCAGATGTTATTGCCGGTGTAGAGAAATGCTTGTGTTCCTAGCTCCAACAGTGCAGTAATATCTAACAATACACAACAATACAATAAAATAATGGAATTAAGACATTTATAAATATTAGGACGAGTAATGAGGCCGGAGTATAAATATATGTGTGATGGGATGTATAGACAGAATATGTAGTCTATCTGAAGAATAGTATACAGTTGAAGTTTACATACACCTTAGGCAAATATATTTAAACTCAGTTTTTCACAATTCCTGACATTTAATCCTAGTAAAAATTATCTGTCATTGGTCAGTTAGGATCACCACTTTATTTTAAGAATTAGAAATGTCAGAATAATAATAGAGTGATTTATTTCAGCTTTTATTTCTTTCATCACATTCCCAGTGGGTCAGAAGTTTACATACACTCAATTAGTATTTGGTAGCATTGCCTTTAAATTGTTTAACTTAGGTCAAACGTTTCGGGTAGCCTTCCACAAGCTTCCCACAATAAGTTGGGTGAATTTTGGCCCATTCCTCCCGACAGAACTGGTGTAACTGAGTCAGGTTTGTAGGCCTCCTTGCTCGCGCACACTTTTTCAGTTCTGCCCACAAATGTTCTATAGGATTGAGGTCAGGTCTTTGTGATGGCCATTCCAATACCTTTACTTTGTTGTCCTTAAGCCATTTTGCCACAACTTTGGAAGTATGCTTGGGGTCATTGTCCATTTGGAAGACCCATTTGCGACCAAGCTTTAACTTCCTGACTGATGTCTTGAGATGTTGCTTTAATATATCCAATATATCCACATAATTTTTTGTGAAGTGCACCAGTCCCTCCTGCAGCAAATCACCCCCACAACATGATGCTGCCACCCCCGTGCTTCACGGTTGGGATGGTGTTCTTCTGCTTGCAATCCTCCCCCTTTATCCTCCAAACATAACAATGGTCATTATGGCCAAACAGTTCTATTTTTGTTTCATCAGACCAGAGGACATTTCTCCAAAAAGTACGATCTTTGTCCCCATGTGCAGTTGCAAACCGTAGTCTGGCATTTTTATGGCGGTTTTGGAGCAGTGGCTTCTTCCTTGCTGAGCAGCCTTATAGGACTCGATATAGGACTCGTTTTTACTGTGGATATAGATAATTTTGTACCTGTTTCCTCCAGCATCTTCACAAGGTCCTTTGCTGTTGTTCTGGGATTGATTTGCACTTTTCGCACCAAAGTACGTTCATCTCTAGGAGACAGAACGCGTCTCCTTCCTGAGCGGTATGACGGCTGCGTGATGGTGTTTATTCTTGCGTACTATTGTTTGTATAGATGAACGTGGTACCTTCAGACGTTTGGAAATTGCTCTCAAGGATGAACCAGACTTTTTTTCTGAGGCTGATTTCTTTTCATTTTCCCATGATGTCAAGCAAAGAGGCACTGAGTTTGAAGGTAGGCCTTGAAATACATCCACAGGTACACTCCAATAACTCAAATGATGTCAATTAGCCTATCAGAAGCTTCTAAAGCCATGACATAATTTTCTGGAATTTTCCAAGCTGTTTAAATGCACAGTCAACGTAGTGTATGTAAACTTCTGACCCACTGGAATCGCGATATAGTGAATTATAAGTGAAATAATCTGTCTGTAAACAATTGTTGGAAGAATTACACAAATAAGATGTCCTAACCGACTTGCCAAAACTATAGTTTGTTAACATGAAACATGTGGAGTGGTTGAAAAATGACTTTTAATGACTTCAACCTAAGTGTACAGTCAGGTGTTGTCTGGATATTCTTTTTTGAGAGCAGAGGCTTCTTACTTCCTGACCTCCCATGTAGGCCAAGTTTGCGCAGTCTCTTTCTGACAGTGTACCCATGCACTTCAACATTGATTGTGGCAAGAGAGGCCTGTAGATCCCTTGATGTTACCCTGGGGTTCTTAGAGACTTCTATGAGCATCTTTCGGTCAGCTCTTGGGCTGACTTTGGTGGGACGACCTGTCCTAGGTAGTTTGCCAGTGGTCTGGAATGATGTACTTCGAATTGCTAGGAAATGGATTTGTAACCCCTCCCAGACTCATGTACATCAATAATCTTTCTTCTGAGGGCCTCGGGTAGGTCTTTTGATCTTTGAATGATGTGTTACCACACACCCATATGGTTAAGACCTTTATGGAAGGCTGGAGTTTCTCTCTAACGTTTTTTAATAATTTGCACTTGTTTTGGTACACCTAATTCTAATTTAAGCCATTTTATGTGATGGTAAAGGTAGGGGTGTACTCGTTTTTTCCCCATAAGGAAAATGCATTTTTGTTTATTTTAATTGCATAACATTTTCAAGGTTTTTTTTGTTTGTTTTTTGTGATTTGTTAAATTGGTTAACCTTTATCTGTCAATAGTGTTGAAGTGAAGATTACATATCCATCTGTCCAAATATGTAAAAAAATAGCAAACTTTCCAGGGGGTGTACTTACTTTTTCACATGACTGTATGTAAACTTCCGACTTCAACTGTATGTAAAGTAATAGTTAAATAAGATAGGCCTTGACTAGAATACAGTATAAAAAATATGTAAACATGATTTAAAGTGACCAGTGTTCCATTATTAAAGTGACCAGTGTTCCATGACTTTGGACATAGGGCAGCAGCGTCTTAGGTGCATGGTAACTAAGTAACTGGGTGGTAGCCGTCTAGTGACAGTGACTAAAGTTCAGGGCAGGGTACTGGGCGGTCCCAACTTATATCACCTCCACCTTATCCGACACCCTAGACCCACTGCAATTTGCATACTGCCCCAATAGATCCACGGATGCCACAATCGCCATCGCACTGCGCACTGCCCACTCCCCAAGAAAAATACTTATGTAAGAATGATGTTCCTTAATTACAGCTCAGCCTTCAACACTATAGTACCTTCCAAGCTCATCATTAAGCTAGGGCCCTTGGTCTGAACCAGGCCTGTGCAAATGGGTCCTGGAATTCCTAGCGGGCCGTCCCCAGGTGGTGAAGGTAAGCAACAACACCTCCACTACGCTGATCCTCAACACAGGGGCCTCACAAGGGTGCGTACTCAGACATTCTCCTGTACTCCCTGTTCACCCATGACTGCGTGGTCTCCAACTCAATCATCAAGTTTGCAGATGACACAAAAGTGGTAGGCCTGATTACCAACAACGACGAGACAGTCTACAGGGAGGAGGTGAGGGCCCTGGCACAACCTCTCCCTCAACGTCAACAAAACTAAGGAGCTGATCGAGGACTTCAGGAGGCAGTAGAGGGAGCATGCCCCCATCCACATCAACAGGGCCGCAGTGGAGAAGGTGAAAATGAAGTTCAAGTTTCTCGGCTTACACATCACTGACAATCTGAAATGGTCCACCCACACAGACAGTGTGGTGATGAAGGCACAACAGCGCCTCTTACCAACCTCAGGAGGCTGAAGAAATGTGGCTTGGCCTATAAGACCCACACCAACTTTTACAGATGCACCATTGAGAGCATCCTGTCGGGCTGTATCACCGCCTGGTACGGTAACTGCCCCGTCCGCAACCGCAGCGCTCTTCAGAGGGTGGTGCGGTCTGCCCAATGCAAATATTTGCATAGTCAGCAAGTTGTACAATGTTTTGTATTATTATGGTTTATTTGAATATAACAACAATGTTATTTCAATATGGGGCCTTTTCTTTTTTGGAAAAAAAACATTGACCAGACCATTTCTGTGAATAAAGCTGTATTATTGCGCCTTGCAGACTAAATTATTTTAGAAGCGTATACTGTAAAGGTTTGCCTCAACACCAAGGCAACTCAATGCTTTAATAAATTATACATGACACATACATTATACAGTGAGTGAAAACCTTCCTAATTTTGAGTTGCAACAGCCTCAATTCGTCTGGGCATGGACTCCACAAGGTTCCGCAGGGATGCTGGCCCATGTTGACTCCAATGCTTCCCACAGTTGTGTCAAGTTGGCTGGATGTCCTTTGGGTGGTGGACAATTCTTGATACACACAGGAAACTGTTGAGCGTAAAAAACCCAGCAGCGTTGCAGTTCTTGACACACTCAATCCAGTGCACCTAGCACCTACTACCATATACTGTTCAAAAGCACTGAAATATTTTGTCTTACCCATTCACAAACTGAATGGTACACATACACAATCCATGTCTTAATTGTCTCAAGCATTACGAATCATTCTTTAACCTGTCTCCTCCCCTTCATCTACACTGATCGAAGTGGGTTTTACAGTTGACATCAATAACTTTCATTTGGATTCACCTATGTATGTAATGGAAAGAGCAGGTGTTCCTGTTTTGTACACTCAGTGTTTTTTGGAAAGTACTTGACTTTACTATTTATAATTTTGACAAGTTTTACTTTTACCCGACTACCTTCCTTAAGAAAATAACATGCTTTTTACTCCATACATTTTCCTGACACCCAGAAGTACTCATTACGTTTTGAATGCTTAGCAGGACAGATTTTTTTTCTCCAATTCAAGCACTTATCAAGAGAATATCCCTGGTCATCTATACTGCCTCTGATCTGGCAGACTCACTAAACACAAATGCTTAGTTAGTGTTGGAGTGTACCTCTGGCTATCAGACATTTTTAAAACAAGAAAATCGTGCCGTCTGGTTTTCTTAATATAAGGAATTTGAAATGATTTATACTTTGACTTTGACTTTTGATACTTACGTATATTTTAGCAATTACATTTACTTTTGATATTTAATTATAAACCAAATACTTTTATACAAGTAGGATTTTACTGGGTACTTTTTCCACCACTGGCAAAACACTTGTGAAGGGTAGCTACGCTAGCTTGGTCACTGGGTCTGATTGATAAAAAAGCTGTGTGCCATCCACTAAGCTGTGAAACTGAATGTTATCATTGCGGAGGATGTCACCAAGGGTGCATCGAGTTAAGACTGCACGACCAGAAACCGCCAGATACCTGGGATGATGTAAGCCACTGCGGATTAATTGATTGTGAATACATTTGATCTCTATAGCATGGGATGTAATACATTCTACCATAGAAAATCACTGCTATACATTTGTATTTATTATGGATCTCCATTAGCTGCTGCCTCTTCCTGGGTTCCAGCAATATGAAGGCAGTTAAATACAATTAAAAACACATTACATTACATTTAATATTTCACAACACATTAAGTGTGTGCCCTCAGGCTGCTACTCTACTACCACATATCTACAACACAAAACCCATGTTTACGTGTGTGTATATGTCAGCAATAAAGTATCTATCTATCTATCTATCTATCTATCTATCTATCTATCTATCTATCTATCTATCTATCTATCTATCTATCTATCTATCTATCTATCTATCTCTCTCTCTCTCTCTCTCTCTCTCTCTCTCTCTCTCTCTCTCTCTCTCTCTCTCTCTCTCTCTCTCTCTCTCTCTCTCTCTCTCTCTCTCCTCTCTCTCTCTCTCTCTCTCTCTCTCTCTCTCTCTCTCTCTCTCTCTCTCTCTAGCGCAGGGATTATAGTTCGAAATTTTTGTTATTTACTATGTATATAAATATCCAAATGAAAGAACTATACAACACAAAACAAACACGATAGACAAAACATCACGTTCACCAAAACAAACACGAATGAACGGACGTAACAAATGTGGCACACTTACTGTCACCGTGACTGCAAAATATACGACAACGCCCTAATTAGAGACGATGCACTACAGCTGCCTCTAATTTGGGATCCAACACAAACCACCAACAGAAAGAAAAGAACAGTCAGACTCTGACCATGGCTACATAGAGAAGCAAATAGGTTTCTCTATGGCCAGAGCCTGACAGTACCCCCCGCCCCCCCCCCCCCCCCCCCAAGGCGCGGGACTCCCGGACGCCAACAAGGGGGGGTTAATAGGGAGGGAAGACCTAGTCCGTTGGGGGCGGCTCTGGCTCCGGCGAAGTGGACAGTTTTCTCCCGTGCCCCCTCCTTATGACCGGGCCCGGAATGGGTACCGGTGGAATAAAGCGGCTCCGGCCATGGAGCTGGGCAATTAACCAGACCCGGACTGGGCACCGGTGGGGTAAACGGCTAAGGCCATGGAGCGGGACCATTAACCGGGCCCGGACTGGGCACCGGTGGGGCAAACGGCTCCGGCCATGGAGCGGGGAAAACAACCGGGCCCGGACTGGGCACCGGTGGGGTAAACGGCTCCGGCCATGGAGCAGCGAAAACAACCGGGCCC